>OX103951.1:17471211-17971277 GCA_944470405.2 Schistosoma mattheei | reverse complement strand
AACTGATAACTTATTTTGTTCTCAAGTATGATATCCAGGAAATGTGAAATCAGTAATAATAACATAACACTAACCAATTATTTCTACTGAGTTATACATTCTTTTTTCATTTTCTTAAAACTCTTGGTTGTTAAACTATGATAAAATAATAACCACAAAGGATTATTTAAAATACAGTTTAATCTATCAGTTGACAAATAATTGATCTACAGAGTTTGATTTAAAAAAGATCAGTGTAGAGGTTATGGAGATTATTATGTTTTTGATTGAGATCATGAAGCGATTGATGTTAGTTCACCTTTGGAAACCTGGAAGCACTGGACAGCCGTTTCATCCTATTGTGGAACTCCTCAGTAGTGCACATCCACGATCCCGCTCGCGGATTCGAACCCGGAACTTCAGTCTCGCGCGCAAACGCCTATTATACTGGACTACTAGGCCGGCACCCATTGGTGTCAGTGTCTAAAATCAGACAATCCACGAATTGCGCGGACATCTTACATTCTACTGATGTATATACCTGACATGCATTGACTACACTGGTCACGGCTTCTCACTAGAACTCCGAGACTTCCCTCACGAGGCTAGTCACTAGTGAGCACATGTTAATTATCAGTATAGGGGTTGTGGAGATTATAAAGTTTTTGATTGAGATCATGAACCGATTGATGTTGGACCACCGGTGGAAATATGGAAACACTGGACAGCCGTCTCATCCTATTGTGGGACTCCTCAGCAGTGCGCATCCACGATCCCGCTCGCGGGAAAAAAGAGATGTCAATTTACTATGACCACCACTGGAAAAAACAAAAAAAGATGTTTCATAAATGCTTTTGTTTTACTCTTTCAAAGCTCTTTTCTTTTTTTTTCTTAATAAGATTTTCAACACTTTTATATCTTGCCTACAATTTTTACGTCATATGAATTGTAAACACTTAAGTCAGTTTACCAGAAATGAAAGTTGACTGATCAATTTAGTTAGTTTTTAATGTAGGTGAAATATTTAAGCTTTTAGTATATAAGAATATAATTTATGCGTAGTACTAAGTGGAACTATATATATCTTCGTGTTTTTTTGGGGGGGTATCTTCAGTGGTACTTTAGTTAAGAATACAACTTAATATACGATAGACAGAATACAGAACACAAATAATCTTCTGTTCATGTATTAAGAAACATAAACCAGTGTGCTTCTAGTATGTATGGAGTATTATATTCAACAGTAAACCTTACAGGAAACAAATTATCCAATATTAACAGACAGAAAATGATCTACTAGTTAATCAAAAAACTAAAAAAAATGTTACAAAATTCCAGAAACGTTTATAAACAAAAATTATTTTGATGGATTTGTACGATACTATAATGTTAAACTCTTTTATGTGAACAAGTTATAAGCTGACCTATTACATAATAAAAATCATGAATTCGATTCAATTAATTAAAATATTTAAAGTTTCATAACATATGTAATCCCATTTGAAAAGAATCGGTTATTACAAATATATATTCACAGGATTGTGGTAAAACTATCGGTGAGACTATAATTTATGGATGATATTTGAGTGACGCCAAAGTAACCTTGAGATTGTCTACCTACTTACTAGGGCTAAAGGAGGGTTATAAGGCAGTTTAAACAATAAGCATTATAATTCACAGTTGATGGTTAGGGTTAGATTTACGGTTTTTCATAACGAACTGACATCAGCTAAAATGCCAAGATGCTATTTGGTCAAATGGGTAAGTGAATGTCGCGCCAAAATCGAATACCTTTTATCCTATGTATATATAATTATTTTAAATGAAACATATTGAACGGAAAAGTTATGTAAAGTATGAAAAACGGAAATATTTAAGGCTAATCTCATGGATTATTGTGATTAGAAGATTCACTGAAAACGAATGCATGTAAACAAATTCAACTCGGTTATATTCTTCAGCTTCACAATACCATAGTTCTTCATCTCAAAATAACTCTTGTTTCTATTTCAGTTGGAGCATTTGGAGATAGTCTTAAAAAAACTTGAAAAAAATATTATAAAGAAATGGGTATCATAATTACTTCATTGAAAGATGCATGTTTGGGTTCAAAAATAAGACAAAAATCACAGTAGATAAGGGAAGTTTTTGGGTATGACTATAAACTTAGTTAAATTCTAACATTTTTATTCGTAAGACATGTTGAAAATGCTTGTAGTGCTTCTAAGTTCTACGTCATCTCCATCGAATCAATACTAGTCCAGAAAGTAGGGAATAACTAACTGATGCTAAGGTCACCAATATATGTCTTTGACTTCTGTCAATGTATGATTATTGCATAGGCTTTGCTGAGATGCCAGAATTCTGTGTTATAAGTGAACAGATGTTTTTTAGTCTAGCTCAGTTAATTTTCGTCTGATAAATAGGACTCTGAATACCACACATTTTGCCAAGAAATGGAAATACCATTAGACTTAACTTAAACCAGCATCCAAACATTGTAGTGTTAGTATAGTTGAGTCGCTTAAGAACATGTGGTTTAGTCATACATGATAGACGGTCAATATCATAAGATAAAAAGCCTTGTTGATTTTATTCGTAACCATTATAATTGTCATGAGGTAGAAGATAATGTCTTTTCAATAAAGCAAACATTGAGATTAATGTGACCGAATGAGCTATTATTCAGCGATAATGTTGATTTTATGTGACAGTATAGTCATCTTATTTTAAATATGTTCAGTTTTGTCAGTTATATATTCTAGACAATTTTTATCAGCACAGTATGAAGTGAAAATTTTCTTTCATTTTCTTGATAAGATTGAAACTGTTCGTTCTTGTCTATTACTTCATTTTATATTCACATGATTTGAATATGCTGGTTATAACATATAACCCTATAATATAATTTTTGAATCGTCTAATACATATCATTCTTTAACCTTACTAATGATGTATTTTATGAGTATTTGAAACATAAAAGAGGAAGAATGTATTTGTAAAATTTCAGCGAAAGAATTTGAAGTGAATCCAACGTTTCGCCTGGCAATCTGGTCCAAGTTCTTTCAAAGAAAATATAATCAAACAACAAAATGATCGAATATAAATAGGTACATGGTTCTCTGGTTTACTGTATACTGAATAAGTCATCCAATCAACGTTAACAATGTTTAAAGTATGCATTTAGATTAGTGTGTAAGAGATATGTGGTGTGAATTTACTTCAAATTCTTTCGCTGAGATTTTACAAATATATATTCTTCCTCTTTAATGATTCACATTAACTCGGCGCCCAAATATTGTGAAACTAGTCTTTCTAATTTAGGCGAAAGTTCTTATTTATTTGAAACATAATGAGCTTATAATTCACTAGTCTTAATTCATAACATCGACTAATTCAACCATATACCCTTGTAATACTGTCTACTGTAATCTAACATATATGGATTTATTATGTTAGTGCCTAAAAACAAAATTATTAGAAATCGTAAATATAAACACGTTTTCTTCTTCTTTGGATATTGCATAGAAGGATTTAGAATATTATCCTTATTTATAACTGATAATACAGTTTAAAGAAAAACACTTTCAAACTTCAACCAAATTAACTAGTTTTTGTTTATATCAAGAAAGACATTTCCAGTCGAATTTAAACTACACATTTCGTTACTGTACAGATATTCTCATTACGGAAAGAAAATATGAAAAAAAAGAATAAACACACAACACATTTCTTTTTGCCAGAATCAAAATGAAAGTTAAAATATATTTTCAATAAATTATCCGTTAGACTAACATTACACTTTTATTTCCAAATGACTTTG
This sequence comes from Schistosoma mattheei, assembly GCA_944470405.2. Taxonomy (NCBI): domain Eukaryota; kingdom Metazoa; phylum Platyhelminthes; class Trematoda; order Strigeidida; family Schistosomatidae; genus Schistosoma; species Schistosoma mattheei. The sequence goes on along the minus strand of OX103951.1, from coordinate 17,967,475 downwards.
ATCTTAGATACACGAGAGGGAAAAAACTCAAGAAGAAATTGCTAGAAAACAAGCGGTTTAAATGTCGTTTTATTTCAAGCGATAAAAAAATGTTTGTTAAGGAGTTTTTTTAAAAAAAGAGAAAAAAGAGAAGAAAAAAGAAATTCATCTTTACTTTAAAACTTCAACTTATGCAATTTTACTGTCAAATATTCAGTCAGTCTGGCAAATCATTTAAATAAAGTCAATTGTTCAAAGTGTTGTAATAAGGTTGTTACAAATGAAGAATAAAAAATATTTATTTAAAATTGTTCCATTACTTACTTATGCCTGTTACTCCTCGTGAAGGAGCATAGGCCACTCACTAGCAGTCTCCATCCAACCCTGTCTCAAACAATCCTTTCCATCTCCTTCCAGTTGTTATTCATCCTTTTCATATCTGCTTCTCTTTCCCGACGTAATGTGTTCTTTGGCCTTCCTCTTTTTCGCTTCCCTTCAGGATTACAAATTAGGGCTCGCCTCGTGATGCAGTTTGACGATTCGCGTAGTGTATGTCCTATTCATCTCCATCGTATTTTCCTAATTTCCTCTTCAGCTGGAAGTTGGTTTGTTCTCTCCCACAGAAGGCTGTTGCTGATCGTGTTCGGCCAATGGATGTTGAGTATCTTGTGTAGACAACTATTTATAAATACTTGCACCTTCTTGATGATGGTTGTAGTAGTTCTTCAAGTTTCAGCTCCGTATAGTAGAACTGCCTTGGTGTTGGTATTGAAGATTCTTACTTTAAAATTATTCCATGGTCAAACTTTAAATGAGCTAAGTATATCTCAATGAAGTAATTGGGTATAGAAAATTAGGAAAAAGATTAACTACATTCTTAGATTCTAATTTGTTGATCTGAAAATACATTGGTTGTTGAGAAACCAGAAGTTTTTTGGGTTGGGTTTTATGTAGAGTTATGAGTGCTTATGACTGAGAAATCTCAGACGTTTTTCTATAGTTTCTTAGTTAATGTCAAGAAATGTATGACGCGGAAATAACTAGTTTTTTTAAAATAGGCCTTTTTTATCTAGAAGAATTCAAATTTTCATAAACAAAATCCCCAGAACTGACACAATCATACACATAGGCAGTTAAATACTAATATAGTAATGATGTTCGCTGAAAACCATCCTATATCATGAATCATCTAGAAATTAAAGTGAAACTTGAAGGTCTTATGTTGTTGTTTTAAAAGTATCTTACTAACTGCAAGGCATAAAAGCAGTGAGTTGAGTTATTCGTGAAAAGACCTAAGTTTCAAGCAGGTTCGATAAAAGTTTTAATTATTTAAACACATAAACGTTGTACAACGGGCCACTAAATACATATGCGCCGCATAAATCATACGATTTGTGTGAGAGCCGGTATACTGTCCAGGTGCCCGAACCGAAAGAGATGGTTTTCTTAGGGGGCCATACCTGAAGCCTTTGACCTAAATGGAGCAACGTAAGGAGATTCAGTCCCATGCTAGCCAGTGATCAACGAGTGATTCATACGATAATTGTTCCTTCAGGATCCTGGAGTCCGTGTGCACTACTGGTTTGCAAACAGGGTTTTCCAACTCCCCTGCGTGGATCATCTATATCTACCAACCCGCCTAAACAGACGGATATTCGCTTTTTGTCCTCTCGATTACATAAAAAGCAGTAATGCCACGAGAAGGCAGTGAGTAAGAATTCCCTGGCAGTGGCTGTATGCACGTGGCCATGTGCGAGCAGTTGGAGAGGGAAAAATAACTCTCTCCACTCTCAGCCGTACTAGGGAATTTGCGAGCCCTTGATTTCAATAGTTATCTTTAGTCTTTTTTACATCCTATTAAGTGATTATCTAAATGACCTAACACTACTCAATTTATTTTTAAACTGATATCGTACTATTTAATCTGATAAGCTTCATTAATAATTGAATTTATGTGGATCAATACAACATGTATTCATTCATCAACATCAACTATAAATAAAGATACAGTAAAGAAAAATGTTCTAAGCAGTCGGTTTTGTTAGAATAAAGTTAGTCGCTTATTTATAGAAGAACAGGAAAACGCTTACAAATTTAGTGTTATAAAACTTGTTAAATTCATACCAATTTATTTATTGCAAAGCTTAATGTTATCTGATTTCTAAATATTATTCTGTGAATTAATAATCTATTAATAATTTTATAGTTGAATTCATCAGTCTATTAAAGCTAGACCACCATGAAGAACCTGGAAGCACTGGACGGCCGTTTTTTCCTATTATGGGACTCCTCATCTACAATCCCGCTTGCGGGATTCGAACCGAGGACCTAACGGTCTTGCGCGCGAACGCAAATTGACCAATCGTTATTTTTCTTTATAAAAATTGATTTCGGTCATTTAATTTGTAGCATTGATGGTTTAAGTGTAAAAAGTCATACATTAAACAATGAAATTTTTAAATTCAACAGATTCAGATTAAAATAGTTATGTTGAGTTCAATGTTTGACAGAACAACAATTAAAAATACATAAAATAACTGGGGATGCCGCATTATTTAAATTTGTTTTCCAAATAGAACTGACTATTCATCAATATAATAATAAAAATAATCATTAATCTTAAAATATAAAGAATTAAGGTTTATTCAGTGATTAATAGATAAATAAGTGTTGTTCAACTCTTTCCAAACACTTTCATGTAGTCAAGACACTAGTTTAGATTTCGTTAAAGTTTTTTCATGAATTGTTTGAAGTTAGAAATAAACAGCACTGGATGCTGGCTCAGTGGTCTAGAGGTTAAGCGTTCAGGTGGGAGATCGAAGGTCCTGAGTTTGGATCCCGCGAATAGGATTGTGGATGCGCACTGCCGAGAAGTCACATAAAAGGGCAAAACGGCCGTCTAGTGCTAGCAGGTCTTCCATAGTGGTCTAGCTTTATTTGACCTATGAGTTCAACTAGCAAAGTTTTTATCTAACGTCATGAATAGAAGCCCTCTAAACGAACGTTATTTTAAGGTTCGGTTAAAAAACACTGGTCACAAAGTTCATAGAATCAAAGATGTCATCGTAATAAATAGAAACGGAGATTATAAGTAAATATGAGTGGTAGCTAAAGTAAAATCCGGTAAGCGCGTTTCGTCCTATTCGGGACTTCTTAGCTAGATGTACCTGCATCCTAGAGTTAATGTTCATTCCGAAACTCAAACCCAGTACCATTTTTTTCAAACGCCATCGCGTTATCCACTTGTTTACTGAGCACAGATAACCTCTAGCTTATGTAATAGGGTGACGTTTTGACGCACTTTTGTATTGTTTGTTTAAATTCTCTCCTTGATATTTAGGACTGCAATTGATCAGTCTCTATTTGACGTATGTACATCCTGTGCGGATTACCTCGATATTGTCTTAAGTCACTAGCAATATAAGCAAAGACGGATAGTTGCTAGCAGTGGAATCCTGAACATCAATGGGAAGATTTAATCAAACAGTACAAAAATTAAAAAGGAGATTGTTTTACCAGCCTAACTGTTTTTGAACATGTATTTAAAAGCAACAGTATTCAAAACATTAATAACTTAGGTTTATCAGTATGGGGTTTTTGAGAGTATTAAGTTTCTAATTGATATCATGCACCGATTGATGTTAGGCTGCCATTAAAAACCTAAAGGCACTTGAAGGCCAATTCGTCCTATTGTGGGACTCCTCAGCAGTGTACATCCACAATCCCGCTCGTGGAACTCGAATCCATTTCGATCTGAAAATTTAAATATATAACCAATTTAGTAAGCATTTGTTAGACTGAATTTACACATAATTCAATATTTCATCATTGACTCACACACTACTTCTTATTTTTAAAAATATGATCATTTAACATTCAAATTTACGTTTTTAATCTCTCATACCATTAATCAGTTTCATTTAATCAACTATGAAACTTTATCTTCGATTCAAAATCCTTATTTCCTTTTTTTTACATTTCTGTTACAGATTTTATGTCCTTCAATAATGATCCAATTATTCATAAACAAACTATAAACTCTTTAATTTAACACTAAATTAACACTAAAAAGAATAGATAAACAAATGAAATTAGTAATGTTTATTTGTTATATGAATTCTAGTATTGCACAGCAATATCAATAACATTAGTAATAGTACTAATAATAGTAATAATAATAATAATAGTAATAATAGCAATTATAATTATAATTATAATCGTAATAATATTTACTATAATGATACTCTCTTGATTAATGTGCATAATATTTATCGGAATATTTTGTTCCATTTCATTGATAAGTTTATAGTGAATAAATCTTATGTATATATATATATATATATATATATATATATATATATATAATAAGTTGCTATAATCCATCCATTATAATGCATGGAATATCTTGTCTAATTCAACAAAGTTAAACATAAGTGAATGAAGGTAGGGGAAAAAAGAGTAAGAATTTAAAAAAAATTAACAAAAGAAATAAAAGCAGAAATAAAACTGAAAAATAACTCAAAATATCTAGAACTAGCCTTTTCACATGAACACGATTTTTTAATTGATTACATCATTATCGTCATCAACAGTGTTACAAAAAATAATCAAATCATTAACATAATTGTCGTCGTTGTAGTAAGTATATTTTTATTTCTGTGCCTTATTTCTGTTATCATTTATACATTTAAGGATAAGGAGAAAAAAAACACTTAGGAATCACATTATTGAACATTGATTATTTCTTAATGCATTTTGTACTGCTCTAGCTGCAGTAGGCTTATGTGCCTGTTCTCTATTCTCTAAAATACGCATTAACTCTTTGAAAACATTCATGACATGCCAATTGTATTTAGCAGAACATTCAACAAGTATAGTACGTTTCCATTGTTTTTTAATAATCATATTTATATCACGACGTATATTAAATCGATAATTAGGATTATTTAAATGAATCATTTGTAATTGTCCTTGTATTGGCATAGTGATTGCTGAAGATGATGTAGAAGATGTTGAATAAAATGATGGTATAATATTATTTGAATTAAATCCATTTGTAATTTGTTGTAATAAATCAATTTTATTTGCAACTAATAATAATGGTATATCATTAAATTCACTAACAATTTGATCACGTAAATGACGTATATGCTGAAATGATGATTCTGAATTAACATCAAAAACTAAAATAAATGCTGAAGCATTTCTTAAACCCCAACCACGATAATTCTCCCATTCCTCAATAGAATTAGTTGGAAATTTTTTATCAATCGGTGGACAATCTATTAAACGTACATAATAAATACGGTCATTGAATGATATCATTGGATCGTAATATTCTGGATGTTTACAAGTAGGAAGAGGATTTCCAGGATTGATACAATGAATAAATTGTTTAATTAATGTAGTTTTACCAGACTGACGACTACCAAGTACTGGAACACGTAGTATATGATCAGAATATTCTACAGAGGATGATGGTTTCACTTCATAAATCAAGGTACTGCTAGATAGATTATTGTTTGTGTTAGTAGTCTTAATAACATTACAGTTAATATTACACGAAACAATGTTAGGTCCATTGGTTGATGATTTCAATGTTGGAATAGATGAATAAGATTGTAAATCAAAAATATTTTTCAATGGTATACATTCACTGAGTTTATTTAATGAAGACGATTTTTTCGATGAAATTATTGATTTTAATGTTGTTGATGATGCTGAAGATGATGATACTGTTGGTGATGTTGATGATGTTATAAGTGATGGAAAAAAATTTATACGTGAACGTGAAAATTTCACATGATGATCATGTATACATGTTGATCTTGTTGATTTTTTTTCATTTATTTCTTCTTTATTTACATATTTTAATAAATTTACATCATCTTGACGTAATAATTCATTTTGATTAATAAGTGATTTGATATTAATTTCATTAATATTACTAATTTTTGCTTTACAAATTGATTTACATTTATGTAATATAATAGGTGTTGTTTCTTCAATAGTATCAGCATTTGATTCTGTATTATGAATAATTGAAATCTTTTGTTTTGGATAAACTTCATTATTTTTCTTTTTTTTACCTTCTTCTAAATCTTCTTCACTCGTACTGATTTGTTCCCAACCAGCAAGCCTGGCAGCTGACCCACTACGTATATATTTGAGTTTAAAAATTTGGTCTGTGATAATTTATACAATCGAATATTTCGGTAAGTAATAATAATAATAACAATAATAAAATAAATATCTAATGGTCTTAAGTACATATATTAAATTATTATGTATAATGAATAATTTAATTCTGTATAATAATCAAAATATTTAATTATTTAAATGAAAAACATATACTACTAATGATTAGAAATGATGAGTAGTATTATGAAATTATTAAACTGTATATTAATTTAATTTTACTATAATAAATAAGATCCATTTTCATTCATCTTCATTATAATGTTCAATATTGGGCATCATTTGTTAAAAATGATAAATAATTCAGTAATGATATAATCCATTTAAAGTTTCTTTAATGTCTTCTACAACTACTACTATTTTTATAATCGTTAATGTTATATATTTAAGTTTATTATTATTATTATTATTTGTTTTCAAGGAGAATATTTATTCACGTATTCTTTCCTGTCCTACATTAAAATAAAATTTTATTCGATAAAAAAAATGAACAGAAACTTGGTTTGGTAAACGTAGAAAGCATAACAAACTAACTGACAGTGAATCTGTCAATACATAAGCACATATATTATATATATACATATAAACAACCACAGACTTTAAAGTCCATATATATATATTAGATGCTGAAAGAATACTGATAAAGACATGAGTAGTGCATACAATATATGCATACACATATATTATATACATATCGATAAACATAAGAACTGTTTATCGTTTGTATTAATGCAAATCTGCGAAACTGTCTTTTAAAAGAACCAATGGAAAAAACCTTAGATTATATGCACCAGTCTATTTACTCTAAATAAAATAAGAGTTAATGTTAGGCAGACATCAAGAGAAAAAGTGTATGAGAGAGAGAGAGAATTATGAAAATCATCCATAACATATCTTATTGTGTGTTTAGGTACATAGAAAGTAATTTCATAGAACTAAGTAATTAAACGGACAAGTATGTGATATTACACTTGTGACTGATAGTCAATGCTTTTTATCGTTGTTGTTGTTGTTGGTTCATTAAAGCAAATTCTGATCATATTTTGTAATTCGTTTGTTTTTCCCTACATTCTATTCCTTATAAACTAAAAGCCAGAAGAAAGATGATAATCTTAAAAGTCAAAACCAAAAGAACACAAAAAACAAGAAAACAATATTTATGGACTTATGAATGTGCGTTATAAGTTACATACCTTTGAATCAATAAAACTTATATATGGTGTTATAAATGCTTTTTTTACTGTTTAACTGGGTAATAAGATAAGATTTGAGTTATTTGACTTATTCATTTACATTTCTTTTCTTCTTTCTTCTTTTCTTTTTTACAATGAAAAGTTTTATTCTGTTGCTATGGTGTAATTCATGCATAAAATAATCATGAACAAGATTCTTATTCTTTTATGCTTTTTTTCTTATAAAAATGTAAACCAATGTAGAATTAACAATTTAATGCTTAGTTGAACTATGTCAACAACTTTACTCAACAATAAAAATGGTTATGAACTGTATAAAATTTGTAGTTAAAACGATAGTGAAAGTTACATCTAATCAAACAACTAATCAAGTATAGGTTACCGAAGATGGGCTCCTCCATGTGTGTATACCAATTCAAATGCTCCTGTGGAGCTAGTTACACAGGCTGTACTCAGAGGGATTCATCCTTGAGTGCTGGTGAACATGTGTCAGCATGTTTGAGAAAAAGAGTCACTAAATCAATTAACAGTACCATTCTTTCTCACTTGGTAGATAGTGAACAGCATATCGAAATAGAGGAAGATTTCTCTGTTTTATATCAAGTTCCAAACATTCTATCTCAAGCAGCTAGGTTACGGTTGCTCTGCATAACATCTAGATCAACTCCGGAAAACTAAACTGATGTATCCAGGAAAGGTATATCCAACCTTTATGTTTACCTTGGCCCACGACTGATCACCGGATAATAAATTGAATATTATAAACATCTTAACCCCTTCTTTTTTTATTACCTCTATCTTAATCTTCATATCCATCATTCCCAATTCGTTTATCGTAATTACCTTGATAACACTCCCCTTATTACATATTATATTCACACAACAATATTATTATTATCGCAATTGACAAAATGAAGTTCTCCTACTATGCATTTTATTCACACACTTTTTTGGCATTTTCATTTTTGATATAATACTATTCTACTTATTGTGACTGGACACTTTACTCCAAATCATTCTGACCTTCATTGAATGACCTTTCTAATTTGTCAATAATACAATTTTTAAGTATATATATATCGTACAAGATGTAAACGTTCACCATTTTTAACACATCACACTGTCAAATTCATTAATACATGCCTTATTTTTGACCTTTGTAAAATATTATAATTATGGACTTATAAGTGTAGAGCTTGATGATCAAGTTATTGAAAACAATCGTTCGCTCAAATATTCTTCATTTTTGAATATTCTATGGGATTTTTAAACTGCTGAAATCTATAAGTGATTGATGTACTTTTGAAGTTGTTACTCAATATTTGTAAAAGTAGAATATCTTCCATTGTAGAAAAAATGTCATTTATTTGAATAGGATTCCTTAGATATTAAGGCTCTTGATCGGATAGTAAACTCCACCTTATAAATTTATATAAAATATGTATAAAAATATATTTAAATGTTCATTGAGCTGACTATCAACTATGAATAAAGCATATAAACATAGTATCTGATGTTTTTGAACATTTTGTTGTGTCGATTCTAAACATGTTAAGCGCTAAACAAAGGTACTCTATTCAGAGATCTCTTCACGGTACGTATTAAATAGCAATACATTTTAAGTTTCGTACGAATCAACCGGGTCCTGGCCCTGCGTTGTAGCTGACTGACTGACTCATGAAACCGGAACTCGGGATTTTGATTGACCTATTCCTATAGTGTACATATATGAAATCCTGGAAATGTGTCAGAAAAATCTTTATTGAGGCTAGAAGGTTTTATATAATGTTTTACTACGACAATTATATTACTTCCTTGGCATGAATTAAATTTCTAAAAGACAATTTGTAAGTATACAATGCAACAAAATATATTTATGCAAAAAATGAGATTTATACACGTTGTAATTCGATGTAATGGAAATAATGATAATTAAAACCAAGTTAAAATACTCATTTAAGTATTGCATAAACTACACTAATAATTCGTTTGATCGATCGTCAAGTCATTATTCAATCATTTTACTGATTAATATATGGTTGGTGAATCGAAAAAATATTCTTATGTTAAATCTGTTACTGATACTACTTTTTCCCATCAATATCATGCAATTGTGAGGTATATAACTAATGAAATCTTATGGTATAACTCAAACAGCCATGTTTTTTTAGTTTTAATTATATTTACAAAGAGGGGCAAATCGAGGAGTCTATTGTTTTACAATGTCCCTTGATAACTCACTAATCTCTGAGACGCATGAAATGATATATCTGTTGTCGACGTGCTATGTTCAGTGGTATAGGAGTAGGTTGGAAGAAAGCTAGGGGCGGCCAAACCAAAACATGGCACAAGTCCAGGAAGTCACTGACAAGTGGACTGAGTCATGTTGGTAGGTGTAGACTACCTGGTTGGGGACCGCGAGATGATAGCAACCGATGGTTAGAGACCCTGAATGACATGGCTCAAAATCGTTTGCAATGGCGCAGGTGCATCCACTCTTTGTGTTCTCCCGAATTCTAATCTTCTGAATCCTTCATGTCCCTTTTTTCCTCTTTCCAAATTTATTTCACTGGATTATACTCTTTAAATAACATCTCCAAACCCTAATCTTCCCGATTACTGCTTATACTCTTACCACCTCTACCACTATGGGATTTGAATCGACAACTGCATCTCTGTGCTAATGTGATGTGGCAACTCGAACTGATGTACGTACGTACGAAGTTCTACGTTGTTATTGACTGACTGGCTGACGATATATCTGTTGTTATTATCAATATTATAAACCGTGTAAATAAAATTTATAATGGGTGAATTTCGTCTCGTCAATGGAGGTAATAATAATAATAACGTTGTGTGAATATGATATGTAATAAAAGGGGGATTATGAGGGTAATTACACTAAAAAAGTATTCATGTGAATTCGGAAAGATGGATATGAAGATTAAAAAATGTAATCAAAACGTGGGAGGAGAGTAAGAGGTTTATAATATCTATATTAGGTATCCTGTAATACAGTCGTAGGCCGGGGCTGGGTCTAACTCCTCTGGATACATAAGTTCGGTTTTCTGGAGGTAATCCAAATGGCTTCGTCTATGTACAGTAGACGTAATCTAGCTCTCTTAGATAGAATGTTTGGAACTTGATATAAAACAGAGAAATCTTCCTCTATTTCGATATGCTGTTCACTATCTACCAAGTGAGAAAGAATGGTACTGTTAATTGATTTAGTGACTCTTTTTCTCAAACATGCTGACACATGTTCACCAGCACTCAAGGATGAATCCCTCTGAGTACGGTCTATGTAACTAGCTCTACAGGGGCATTTGAATTGGTGTACATACATGGAGGAGCCCATCGTCGGTAACATATCCTGATTGAGATTACATGTAATTTAACGTTGTGAAATGTCCTTTAAACACATCTTTTCAGTCAACGATTAAAAGTTATCACCTACTAAGTCCCCTTTAATGTCCAGTTTAGATAAAGTTTTTTCGTGATGACCATTTTGACGAAATCATCTGGAGGGTCATTATTTCGTAAAACGTTCTGTATTTTATCTATTTCGCTATCTACACTATCTTCAGAACACGATAGTTTGATTCTTTCTGAGACATTTAATCAAATTTATTTCGTATTGAAGAGGTGGAAAGCTATGGAAACAGGTATACTTACCCGTCCATGTATTCTCTCTAAACATATTTATTTATATGGAGCCGTCTGTCCTTTCTAGAAAGTGGGACATCAAATAAAACCATACCATTGTCTTTCTTTTCTTCTCTGGTGAATTTAACAGCTGGGTGGATTTTATTTAAACAGTTCCACAGCTCTTATTTTTCTATATTTTCGTCAAATAAAATTAGTGTCGTCTTTGTATCAACAGTAATAATCTAACTTATTCAGGATGTCTTTCAACAGTTCGTTTTCTAGTTTGGCAAGGAAAATATGATCAATTATTGGACCTGGGGGGTGATCCCATTGCTACTCCATCTATTTGTCTGTAAAATTCTTTGTTAAGCACAAAGTAGAAATTCATGGTACATTTCAGTAGAAGCTCCTTTATTTTAGTCATTGGGATCGGTATCTCTATTTTCTTTTCTAGCAACTGTTTACATATGTAATCTATAGTTTCAGTCAGTGGGATGTTACTGAACAAAGAAGTTGTATCTTAAAGGAATCTCAGGTTTAGAAATCTTAGGTAGGTCATAAAGTCGAAGGTTATGTGTTTTACAAATGACGCAATTGTGATGTATATATGTCATAATAGATGCAAACGTTCACCATTTTCAACATACAACATCGTCAAATTCATTGACATATACCTTATTTTCTTTGTAAAATATCAAAATTATGAACCTATAACTGAAAAGCATGATGATAAATTTATGGAAAACAATTGTTTACTTAAACATTCTTCATTTTTGATTATTATCAGTAAAAGATTAAAACCAATGTAAGTTGGTACACGTAATAATCGTGACCGAAATAGAAAAATTCATAAATCTATGAATCGATTTTTTAACCTAGGAAATATGTCAAAGGTTGGAAAATGGATATTAAAATAAGGGTAATTAAGATTACGTAATTAAAAGTGTATGTATAAGTGCTATATATACGGAGTGAAGTAAAATAAATAAAAGATATGAAAAATTTGTAAAACCATTAATTAAGTATTAGTGATAATAACAATTTTGTTCAACAATGTAAATTTCTGTTTAGTAAAAAATTCTAAGCACCAGTTGTACAACATTATGACCGGAAGCATAAAGATTGACATTTGAACATACAGTGTGAACAACCGATCAATTATTTAGTCCCTATTATGATGTTCCTAAAAAACAAATAAATAGAAACTACAGTATGAAAGAAGGAATTGGCTTTCAAATTACCTCTGGCACTAAAAATAGTTCAAGTGAAACAAAAATTTTGTTTTAAATAGATCAATAAATATTAATTTATTCACTAGACCATTGAGCCGGCATCCAACGGTGTTAATGTCTAACTTCAACCAATCCACGAAGTTGCGCCACCGTACACCATTGTCTTCAGTGAGCTGATATCTTACAACAGATCTGGTTGAACTCCATTGGTAACGGCTTCCTTTGACTTAGAGCCACCAAAAACCTAAAAATATATCACTTCTAGTATTGACGTGATAAACCAAAGAATATTTTTGATTTATTCTACAACATCTCTTTCATATTGATTTATGAATTGTCTATAATTAATGTTGTTTTGGGAATTTGTTTGATCACTGTGAACTGCACAGCTAGATTATTCCTACTTAAGTTTATATAATAATGTACATTATTGGCAATAGATATGTAGCATTTATGTTTCAAACATGGATATATTTTGAATGTTTACATAACATATGAACACTTAGATTCCATTTAATAATGTTTAATTTTCTAATCAAATCTTTAAAAGATCTACTTAAATCATAATGTCATTCCGCTTGATTAGTATTGATCAAAATAAATGTTTTAAAATTCTAGAATATACAAATCAACCGAGAATTTGTTACTTGGAATATTACAATTTGTTGTTTGACCGGATTTTTCCAAAGTCAATAAGTTTTCAAATATTTCACGCAACGTCATAGCCAGAGCGATTTGAGTGTCGACTAGGTTTCAACTCATGCAAGTATACTGACATTTCTTAAGACTGAGGCTGAGTCACGGTAATAAATGTTAACTAGCATGAGATCTAAATTTAGTTACTGCAAATCACTCAGCCAAAAATGGTCTACGAAGACGTTTGAATTGTATTGAAACTATATTTCACGTTTTTTCATGTGAATCCTTTATAGCGTAAACTAGAGTTTGTATAAAACGAGTAAATTTAATAAAACATTTTGTACAAGAACATATTATTCAAAAGAAAATTAATTTAAACTATTATAGTGGTCTATGTTCCGATATGTTATCAGATAGGCGTGTGTTCATGACAAAGCTAGACCTGTTTTGTAGTTAAATTACAAAGTTTCGGAAAGCTTTTCAACTAATTAGGATGACAAGTAAATAGCTAATTTTCAATTCTCTCTGTATTAATGGTAATCATTACCAAGAATGAAATAACACTAGCCTTCGTACAAGTTAGCTTCAGAGAAAATAACACAACTCTTACTAGGTAGTTCAGATCACCAGCTGATTACAGATAGACAACCAATAAAAACCAGATAGCAATGAACAGTGACACCTTAGTTGTAGGCCCTTAAATCCTACTAGAAATTAAACTTAGAACCTTAAGATCTCAAATAGCGTCCATCCCACTTAGACAACTCAGTCACATATTAAAATCTTCACACAATCAGATTTGGTTCGTTTGAAATGTTGTCCTACAATAAAACAATCACCACCAATGGTGATACTCAGTGTTCCATGAATTTCGATGATTGCCTAACTAAGATTAATCAGTTATGTAAACAATTTTGAAACTCAACTATCTCTATGAGTCACCTATCCTAACAACAAAAACAACAACCACGAATAGTTGTTTACTTAGATTCCAAGAGATTTAATGTTCATTTCACAATCAAAGAAGAAGAAAAAAAACGTTATGCATGATTTAATGCAGAGTACAATTTGAAATGACTGAAAATCAATTCTTAAATTAAAATTACTTTCATTCAATATGTTTCATAGAAGTTTCTTTCCAAAAAAAAGTGAATTAATCAGGAAATTAAATGGAACAAATGTTATATAATATAGAACTACTTTATGTACAGACTTTTGAATGAATACACGCAATGTAGAAAATCAAAAAAAGAAAAGAGAAAAGAAGGAAACTCAATTAATGAAACAGGAAAGGATATTTCACGTTCTATATAATATATATATATAGAATTCTGAAGAATCAGTAACTTTCATGTAGATAAACTTTTGCAGATATTAATTTATTTCAACTTTTAAGAAAAAAAAGGATCTATGGTATCTACTCTAACATAATTATCTTCTTACTTCAGAATACAGCTTTCCTTGTTTTATTCATTTTACAATCAAATAAACAATAATATTTACTTGAGATTTTTAATTTAGTTTAGTTTTGCAATTAGGATTTTAATGTTGTCTGAATGTTGTTATGGGCAATATAAATCAGTGGCCAGATATTTTATCATAATATTGAACTTAATAATGACTGATTTTGATGTGTACTTCCGAAGTTCAAATAGAGTGATTAGAAGAGAAGTTCTTCAGTCATAACATCAGTCACCATATATAAGTAGTATCTAATATCTTCTTTAACTAACCTGTTTTAAGTAAGCAACAAACATAAATTCATGACATTTCATGTTGTAGCGTAGCTAACAAAATTAAGGCACGAACGAAAATATAAATGGATAAAACTAATCCGTCTATAAGAAAAGTCAAAGTACATTTCCAATTCCTCAGTGTTTATGATTTTCAAGATAATGAAGTAACTAATGGCACGAGAACATGGTATCGATGAAATGCCTTCTGAATTTGTTCCGGAAGTTAATTAAAGGTTAAGATCGTATTTTAAAAAAATGATACTAGGTCAAAACAAACATTTCATTTAGTTTTAACGAGGAATTAGATTTTTAGCTGACATAGAAGTTAAGCTTCCATATGCCTAAAAAATACTATCAACTGTCAACTTGACAACTTAAGTATTCCAAAAAAACCACAAGTACCGAATACACTCGGTTTACAATAGTATACTTATGATGATAATGAAAAAAACGTTGAAATCGTTAAAGATAATCGTGTCCAATTCGACTGTTTCATTATTTTTTATTTCTATTGTTAATACAATTAATTAAAAAAATAAAATAGTAGCTCAGAGATACTAGAAGAATACATATTACGTAAAAAACATTCCCCACCAAACAATGTGCTGCTATTCATTAGAACTTGATCCATCGTTTCTCATGGTTATCACGAAAGTGTCAATTAAAAAATTTTCGACCAACAAAATGACTACTGGAAGTTACTTTATTTATCAATGGTCTACCGTCGTATGTTTTCGTATTATATATATATATATATATATATATGCCGTTGCTGTTCTGCATCATAATATAGTGTTCAGCTTGAAAAACGGTAAAAAGTATGTTCGATGAACTTTTCCGAACTATACTTCTGCTTTTGATTCTATCAATTATTTTGGTGCTACCTTTCCCTCTGATCTCCTGGTCTCATCATTTTTTACTGTTATCAAAGAAAGGTTTCCGTCTGACTTACAACATAAAGAGGCTGTGTGCTTTTGGGATTACTTGACATCTACTCTTACAATTTGTCTGTTATTGTTTAATATTGTCCATTATTCTTCCACGTACTTTTGAGGAAAGACTTTGCTGTATTGCAGAGGGTGCTGAATACAGTTAGCATGGTGTGCGGTGAATCTTTTGAGGTCATCATTAATATGGTTGTGGATAGACAACTAAAGTCTTGCAAACTCCTGGAAGGGGTTATCTTATCAGATACTAACCATCCACTTCATTCATATCTTTCTCCCTGTATATCTTCTGATAGAACGAGACGTCAATACATTAAAATCCATGCACACATGCAAAGGTATAAAAGTTCTATAATACCTTACTTAGCAAATATACTCTGCGACGAGCATGTTGTTAGAGGTGACCTAGTCAATAACCTGTATCCTTAAACACATTTCTAACTAAAAGTTGAACAGATTCAGATCTTTTTTCATCTTTTTCTTTTTTTTGTTTTTGTTATTTTTTTTCTTTTTATTACAGAACTTGTTGAAATACCTCGTGCTGAGGATTCTATATTATACCAACATATAGTACTGAATAAAGCCATTAGTAATAATATAAATATAAAATATACTTTATAATTTGTGTTTTACTCACCACTTATTTATTTACTGTCACTTGAAAAGAAAGCGTTATCAATGTAATTCCTATCACGAATTGATATTAGCCCAAATGTTTGATTATCTGTAAAAAACAACAAATTATACATTCTTATAAACATCCGTCAAAATTTGTTTTTATAAGGTAAAACGTTTTATCTTTATTTTTGTTTGATGTTCACTCATTTATTCATATTCACAAGAAAACAACGGAAGTAAAATTTTTGATTGAGATCATAAATCGATTGATGTTAGACCACCATTGAAAACCTGGAAACAACGGACGGCTATTTCGTTCTATTATGGGACTCCTCAGCAGTGCACGTCCACAACTGCGCCCGCGGGATTCGAACCCAGGACCTACGGACTAATGCACGAACGCTTAACCTCTAGACCACTGAATCGGCATCCAACGGTGTTAATATCCAACCTCAACTAATCCACGAAATCGCACGAATATCTTCCATTGTACTAAGATAGATGCATGTCTCTAACTGACATGGATTAACTCCACTGGTCACGACATCTCACTAGAACGCCTAGAACTGTTCATGAAATAATATTTACAAACTTTTAATATAAACAAACATACATATTTTATACCACAGTGAAAATCAAAACATTTTGAATAAATTGGTTTGAAATTTTGGATAATGAAGTTTTCAGTGAAGTTTAGTACAGTGGAACCCATTTTTCTATTGATTATTTGAAATATTCCGAAATTTCAGTGATTCATTCAGTGCAGAAAAATAATGTGGAATTTCACTTCGAAAAACAAATTATGCCCTTAGTCTTAAGTTCTGTGATGTAATTTTAGAGATGTAATTGGTAATGGTAATCTGTTAAATATTAATACGAACAAACAATTACAGAGAACATAATGCTTGCTCATGTCAAGCAAGGAAAATCTATAAAAACTTCATATGACATTTGTACGTTTTGCTACAAATTCTCTTCTAACATCCATTTACTTGTAAACGGTTATGAATGAATTTAAAATCATATTGAGAAGTATTGTACACAATAAATTTAATAGTAACTAAATCATTTTATTCATTCCATTTCTCTAATTATAACCATTAATGAGTGATCAACTTTCACAAAGATCTGTTATAAACCCTTCACAGTTATATAACTACTATTACTGTTACCCTTTTATTATGATTACGATAGAGTTACATACTAGTCCAGAAATGTCCAAAAATTAAATACCGTCAAAAAAAAAACACAATCAAGATATAAAAAAGTGGAATGATTTATTGCTTAGTACATACTACTATTCAGTTATTTTTCTTCACTATATGATATCATGTTTCGTAACTACGGAACTTAATGACTATAGAATAATCAATTTACCTTGATGTATGCTTCCCTTTTTTAAATATATTATTTGCCTACTTTCTAATTTTGTTTTCTATCTTTCCTTTCGTAATGATTAATTGTAACTATACCATTAACTGATTTTATTTTTAACTGATCATTTAAGTGTTCTAGTCTTTATGTTTTTCTTTTTAAACTGATGAGATATTACCTTGTGATAATCTTAAATGTCGTCAGGAAAACAATAAAAAACAATCACTAGTTTATAAATCAATAGGAATTTTCACATAACAAATTCATCTTTGTTTTTTTAATCCGAAAATAATGTGAATAAAGATGATAATTGATTAGAAGCAATTTACTCAACTGTGGAATATTTTAAAGAATTTACTACAATGTATGTTCTAATTTAAGAGATTCACAAATATAATTCATTTACATATTAAAACATTACATCAAATAATAAAATAAAAACAATCTTTATAAATTTCATATACATAGTTCCTTTTATCATTTTGAAAAGAGCAAGAACAAAGATTCTAGCAGAATAGCATGAATTCATTTTATTTCGTAGGTTCTTGTCAACTGCTTACAACCTTTCATGTTACCGCCAACTGTATTTATAAATTTACATGTACCTGCTAAAGCAGCTACATCGATCGAACTGAAAGGAGAGCATATCTTAGATTTTTTGAACATGTTTCAAAAACTTTTAGAACAAGGGAAAGAAAGACTTTGAACAGTGCAATCACCAAACATCTCCTCGATACAGGACATCAAGTGGATACCTTACAGTCCTTTAAGGTGATTAGTAAGCAGACAAACTACAGTCTTCTGAAGTTTGCTGAAGGCATTGCCATCAGGCGACAAAAACCTGACCTATGTATTCAAAAGGAGACGGTGGTTAATCTTTCCTTGCCTTGGTGACAAATATTCTTTCACTGCACCTTAAATTTTTTTTCTTTTTTTCTTTTGTGTTTATTACATCACTGATTTTATTTTTCCAACTATCTTTCAAATGAACTCTACTCACTATATTCCTATCAATGTTTATTCATTATGTAATCGATTGCTTCTAACCCACTTTCGAACTGTTGTCACAATTAATGTTGTAGAATATTGCGTCATATTAGGTATAGATTTACAATATTCAGTAAGCAATTTAAACCGATTATGTAATTATAATTTTCAAATATCACAAGTTGTAAGCAGCTGACGAGAACCTACGAAATAATATGAATTCATCTTTTAAATGCCAGTATAATTATGTTTTAGTTTGCAATCCAAGACGATTGTTTTAAAGGAACCATTATAAACCATAAAACACTAAAAAGCAGATTGATTTTGTTGTGGTTTCTTTCAAATATAAAATCATGAGGAAGGGAACATGATATAAAAACCATAGAGATACGTTCAATATATATATAGCGATAGAATTAACTGATTGAACTTTATTATGTTGTCTCGTGTGTTTGAATTCTAAAGTTTAAAATGTTTCAGTTACATCGCGATGAGAATAATGAATAGTAACATTTGGGATCCATTTATAGACCATTACTATACATATATTTTTATCGTATAATTGATAAATGACTAAACTATTCATATTCGTGTTCCTCTTATCACAAGCTTTATTTTGACCTATGAATTATTATTATATGATTTACCATTCTTGAGTTATACCCAGTCTATCAAATACTACCTCCCTTATTCATAGCCACATTTGGCTAAATCTTGTACAAATGTTGTTTTCTATTTCATGATACGATGTTGTCTGTTTGGTCGTCATATAAACTTAGTATGCTTGGATATATGATTCATATTGCAGAGATTGGCTTTCTGGACATCAACAGGCTGGGCTAGGCGGGAAGCAGGACCGGTAAAGACTGCAGACTGGTCGTACTTGTTTTATGCGTCATTGGTCCGGTTGATAATTCACTGTTCTCTAATTGGTGGTATCATTGTTATACCCCACAAGTTATATCAGTTCCATTTTGCACTATGAACAACGGACTTTCAGAATTTTGTTCTATCTTCAAGCAAGTGAGTATAGTCTAGCTTAAAAGATTTTAAACTGGAAAAAACTAATAATACAATTATTTCCAGTTTCAATCGGTCCGGTAGTTGATAAGAACTAACTTTAAAACAATCGCCTTCTATTTTCTTAAAAGTGAATCATTTGATTGTTATTTAAAAATCTTTTTTAATGTTGTAGTATTCATGGACTGAAAAATACTGATACTACGTAAAATGTAACTATACTTCCGGCAAAGAATTCAATCCACTACTAAGAGATATTCATCTCGTCGATTCATATCGCTGGATATTTCTATTACAAATAACACACACCAAAAATGTGTGTCTACAGACTAATGATATGAGGCAGATGAGAATTATAACCAATCACTTTGTAACGTTCATTCACCCGTTATTTAATCCATCGTAATACATTACTTGAATACATTTTTTTACGAATATCTGTTTCCATTCTTTAATGTGTACGTGGAGGTGAAAGGTCCCGATGTTAATTTCACTTTTGACATGTGGTCTGTCGTTATGAGGACCTAGGCTCAGGCCATATCATGTATGAATTCGAGGTCAGAATAGACATGTGAACTTGACACCGGAACCAGCTATGGAAACGGTTAGCCTCAGATCGCCCATCGAGAAACGAAAATCTCCCGCCCAGTTTTTTGGCTACCTTTAACGTACCCGCATTCCTACGCAAGAAAAAGTACAACAACAAATTTGTCTAAGTTCCAGAAGTTGATAACTTCGACAGCAGAAACAAACGGTCAAAATGCAAGCCAACCCCAAGCTACTAAAAAAGGGGGTGTTAGGGATGTTAGATCCCTAGATATTACTTGGTAAACATCTTATTTTCGCAGTTTCATTTTAGAAATTTTGATTTCTCGTTTTTGCTCTAAAAGCGCCTATTTTAAACTTCAGTTTGTATTTACCACTTAGGAGGACCCTGAACGTCATTGGTTCATATTCTCTTTTTGTACGCTATTATATGACGTTTTTTAAGGACGATTTTGTATTGTATATATCTGCATGAGTTGTGTCCTTGTTCATCCGTGCTTCTGACTACTTCTGAAATTAACTTTTCCCTCGGCCGAATATGATTATCTCCCTCTAGTTGACAGAGCTGAGGCACAGTGGGATGATTTAGCTTATCTTGTTGTTGTGTTGCTGACTTCCGTTCCGTTCACCAGTTTTCGATAATATCATAATCATTTCAAACATAGCAGTACAATCACCCAATCATAAGTTCTTTTTTTAAAGAAAACTAAACGACACTTAAAAGTCAGTTCAACTAGTAGATTGGTTTTAAGATGAAATAGAATTATTTCAGTAATTTTATTCATCAATTGAACTATCACAACAAATTAGACTATAAATTCTATGTATTAATTTTTTTCGAAATTTTAAGTAGATGAAGTATTTCTATTTATTGAATAGAAAAATAACCACCCAGAACTAAGACTAAGTTGCACAATTCACATTTCTTGTTTTATACCTCCAAGAAAAGATTGAAATAACATCAACACATTGCTATTTTTTCTTTTGATTTAATGAAGCTCCCATAAACCTACATTTTTTTTCAACTTTGTGTTGTTTGTTTTGTTGAATAAAAAAAACTAAAAATGATACTTGATCATGATAAAAATAATCATAAGTATCATATTGATCAGGTAGGTAGACTGAAAATACAATGTTCAGTATTTGTAATATCCAAGTGAGTAGAAAAATTAGATTTTCTGAGGTTTCGTGACTTAGTGTAAGTCACATCTTCAGAGAATAAATATATTATTTATTTATTTATATATAATAATCTACCCAATGCTCAATTTATTCGACATTACCTTGGTAATGATACCTACAAATGTTCAGTATTGTTTATTTAATATATATTTCATCATTTACCTAATTGGACATTAAACATTCAACATTTCAATCTGACAAAACAAAATTACAAAGTTATATGCTAATAAAGAAGAATTTATTTGTAAAATTTCAATGAATGAATTTGAAGAAAAACCCAACGTTTTGCCCAGCAATCTAATCCAAGTTTTTTTTAAGGAAATATGTTATAGGTTAATCTTTTTTGAATTTCCATTTCTGTCAAGATTATTTTACACCATTAAAATGATAAAGGCATTAAAAAAAACTGATTTTTGTATTAATGTAAGAAGATATAAAAATGTGTTCCAAATGAACTTTGTTGATAATTAACAACTCACGTATGCATACATATATATGAGCTTGTAGTCATGACAACCAATAAGTGATATGCGATATAAAAGTGATTCATTTTCTCAAAAAGAATCTACCTCGAAAAAGAATAAGAAAAAATGGGTTAATTAAGAAAAACAACGCTTGTGGAAAAATTTCTAAAAAATGAAACATAGTTTTCAACTGATTGTTTTCTTTTTTCTATTGTTTTTCTTTATATACCATGGATGTGTCGCTCAATTTCGTGGATTAGTTGAAGTTAGACATTAACACCGTTGGATGCCGACCAGCTCAGTGGTTTAGTGGTTAAGCTCTTGCGCGCGAGATTGATAAGTCCTGTATTCGAAACCCGCGAGGCGAAGTCGTGGATGCGCACAGTTGAGGAGCCCCACGATAGAACGAAACGGCCGTCTTGTGCTTCCAGGTTTTTCATGGTGGTCTAGCTTCAATTGACTCATGATCTAAACTATTGAAATATACCATTTCGTTAGACAATAGTTGATTTTCTATAATAATAAATTTTTTAAAAAATTTACTATTCATTCTTGATATTTGATATGGTTTATCAGAAATTTCATAATAAAAGTTCTTTGTTGAAAATGAGCAAAATTCTTCTAGTAAAAGAGGTAAGGATTATTAACTTTTTTATTTCAACTAATGGATCAGCTTATTGACCAGAAGATATTTCAGTAAAATGTTGGAAAAGATCATAAAGTTTATAGCGATTAAAATCCCATTTTGTCCATAATGTGTATTACTCATAGTGATAATAAACCTCCTATTCATATTGACAACATGACAGAGTAGAGATTGATGTATAGTTTTTATTTAAATTATTCGGTATTATACATGAAAAATCGCTGTTACAAATTTATCTATATGGTGTAAGAACATTCCAGACACATAAATATTCTTATAGAATACAATAAATAAACATCAGGATAACTAAGATAAAATAGATTTAGTTATAGTCTACAAAGAAATTGGAAACAATCATTAATAAAACATTACTTCATCAGAATAGAATCAAAAATGATTGGATTTAACATTTGCTATTGCGAGGATGACCCATGAATGGACTCGAGGAAGAGCTGAAAAGCTCAGAAAGAGTCAAAAACATTTCATCCGATCATCATTTAGAAGACCATTCAAGAATCTCGACATGTAGCTTCCCAATTAGACAAACGCTTAAAACCGCTATATGCAAATCAGATGAATATAATGATGATACAGTAACAAAAATTATAGACAAATGAGTGGTTTGTAACATATTTGATACTGTTTGGAATAGCATTCCTTTCACTTGTCTTCTGTCTTCTCATTTGCGACTTAGAGTGTTTAACGTTCGAGTTCTCAAATAGTATGCGATATGTCAAAGAATCTAAGTTCTAGATATAACAGTCTAGCCCTGTCTGTTAATGTCCAGAACACCAATCTCAGCCTCCGAGACATGAATCATGTATTTCAAACATACTGAGTTTATATAACGACCAATCAGACAACATCGTACCATAAAGTAGAAAAAAACATTTCTACAAAATTTATCCAAATGTGGCTGTGAGTGTTGGAGGTAGTATTTGATAGACTGGGTATAACTCAAGAATGGCAGATCGTATAATATTAGCTTATAATAAGAGGTATATGTACGTACACAATCTAGCTACTGAATAGTTATACATTAACTATATACGTATGATATTTGTCCATAAATAGTTCTCAAATATCATCATTCATAATTGTCGCCGGGATATAACACCCACCCCCCTTCTCGTTGAAGATTGACTTTCAATTTTCTGACTTGAATAGTCCATTGGCATTTAACAGAGAGATGCATTAGATAAGAATCTAGTCATTTCTTCAAATTTATATCATAAATATTGATCACTGTTATCATTAAGATGTATTTAGTTCTAGTCGAAAATTTTCGAGCACAAAATATACAATTTCATGACAAATTCCTATTTCATGATACTTTTATCATGAACTCTCATGTGATTGTTTCTCTTGTCTGCAAATCGTAAATATGAAGAACACAATGACTAATGATTTCAAGTTTCGTAAAACAAGATAAGAATATTGATGTTTATATTCACACTGTTAAAAAATGAATAGCCAAGAGATCTGAGCAAAGTGTTAACTTTAGTCTAAATAGAACTTAATTGATTTAAGTTGATTATTTAAACATTAACAGTTTATTAATTCGTTTCTGAAGTTGAATTTCACATATTATACCTGACGATAACATAAATGAGTAGATATGTTGTTTTTGTAAACTTTAAATAATCCAATAATCTTTGCAATTATTAATCATTCTTTTCAGATGAGAATTTACAAAGTAACTTGAGAGATTGGTTCATGACGCATTTTAGAGAAAACGTGATAATTGAATGACTACGACAGATGGGACTACTAAGAGGTACCTTTATTTGTGATTGTGGTAATCAAATGAATTGTGGAACTTGTGTAGACTACTGTTATGATGCTATCTTTCGATGTAATATGTGTTGGAGGAAGAATTCTGCTAGAATAGGATTTTTCGTTCGATCCAGATTCAGGCTAAGGCAAATTATAACAATTATAATAAAAGTAGCAGTAACACTGACTGCAGCCAGGTACCACAATATATACAGATGATTGGAGAGCGTAAAGATGCCTACATAGACTTTGTTATGTGCATCGTGTCATTATCCACAAGTGGCATTTTGTGGACCCAACAACTGAAGTGCACACAAACAGTATTGAAGTTATGTGGTCGAGGTTGAAAGAGTTTTTGCTACCTTGTCGTGGCTCCAGATGCTGACTATTATGGAGCCAGATGAGTGATTCCCTCTACCGTATACTTTAGAACCTCTAAATCTCTTTCTAACCTTGACAAGTTTTTGAACCGTGTAAAAGATGTATATCCACTTTAATTCTTTGATTTTGTATAACATCTTTTTACTCTATACTAACTGTTTACTGATTGGCCAATATTTCTCAAGGTCACTTAAGATTCGTTCAAACATTGTCCATAAATTATAGTCTCGCCACTATGGAAATCATGTATGTAATGGGATTATGTAGTTTTATAAAGTAACTGATATATAATGAGCATAATAATAATAAGAATCCGTAAATTTAAAGACACATTTGTTACAAAAGAATTCACCAAGATTGTCAGAAAAAATATACTAGTGAAAATTTTTATTACTTAACAGTCATTGGATTTCAAAGTAGGGGACTCAATAAAAACATGAATAAAATCATTATATTCTGGTGTTCAAGTGTATCTAACTGATACTCAACAGTAACGTAAGATACTCATGAATAATACATTTATGAGAGTATATTTTGTATATAAAATGATTACAAATTCTTTCTGTAGATTATCATTTAAACACATTTGTTCACTTTTAGTTAAGTACAAAGAAACTTATGTAGTTAAAATATTGAGTTAATGATATTGTGGTGCATGCTACTTATATTGATATAAGTAGTATATGACGCGAGTCAGGAATGTAATGTCTGGTGGCAGAAGATGGGGAAGATCAAGAAAGGAAGAACGGGAAGAGAAAGCAATTAGTATGGAAATGCAAGAACGATGAAGTTCGAGACAATTATTGAACATTTTGCAAATTAAGTATTATAATATGGTTTATCTATTTTACCAAGTACCCCTGTAATGTTGTGCTAAACATAATTCGGTTGTTCTCACCTGTGTTCTCCCTCACTACAATATGATTATTTAGTGTAGATTTTCTCAATTTGATCCATAAACTTTTGGAGAATTATTTCGAATTATCATCCATTTCGTACTATATGGTAATTATCATTTTAAGATGGATCAGATTGAAAATTTCGGGATATTTTTGATGTGTTTTCTGTATCAGAACAAGTCGGTAAACCACCGACAATTCTAAAATAATTAATGTCTAGTCAGTAATTAACCATAAACATATACTAAACAAGAATGTTATTAATAAGATGGGTCAATGGGTACATATTTACTATATTATATATATATATTTCATTAATAAAATAAATCTTAATAGCAATGATGGATAGTGGTTGGCAGTGGAATCCAGGACGCGCGTTTTGTCCTATTTGTGACTCGTCAGCTGGATGTACCCGCATCTCAGAGTTAGTGTTCACTCTGGGACTCGACCCCAGTACCATTCGCTTCAAACGCCATCGCGTTATCCAAATAGCTGCTGAGTCCTGATAGCCACTTGCTTGTGCAATGGGGTGAATTTAAATTAACTTGATATTATTTGGCTTGTATATTCCCATTGAGGTTTCAAGATTGCAATTGATCAGTCTGTTATTGGAATATGTGCATACTGTGCGTATGCCTCGATATTGCCTTAATTCACAAGCGAATGGTACTGGGTCCGAGTCCCAGATTGAACATCAACTCTGAGATGCAGGTACATCCAGCTGATGAGTCCCAAATAGGACGAAACGTGCGTCCTGGATCCCACTGCTAGCCACTATCCATCATTGCTTACGAAAAGCTTGTGAATTAAGGCAATATCGAGGCATACGCACAGTATGCACATATTACAATAACAGACTGATCAATTGCAGTCTTAAAACCTCAATGGGAAGATACAAGCCAAATAATACCAAGTGAATTTAAATCTGAATAGGTTTCCATCTTGATTTCTGGTAATAATATCAGTTAAAGTATTCATCAATCATGAAAATAAAATCCTACAACAAACTAATCTTGGACACTTATATGATTCAGGTCTTGCAAAATTGAAGTGTTTCTTTTCAGTTGTTATGATTTAGTTATCATAGACTAAAATTTCAAGTTATTAAAATAAAATTTACTGATCAACAATTCAGGCTTTAGAATGATGACATTTAATTCAAGGAAAGTTGGAAGATTACAAATGATTGAAAGAGCAGAACTATCTTTTTGAGGACGGTTCTATGCTCAATCATCAATCAACGTCTACTTCAAAAGTTACGCTAACAGTTTATATGTCATGGTTTGTGTGTATGAATTATTAAATTCTTATAAAGTGTTATAACAAATAGAAATAAGTTTAGAATCTTAATGGATTCGTTTTAAAGCTCAATTCACCTGTTGCTTATCAGCATATCATCTCACAGATTCCATTTTTGTCTACATTTAGATTTCTCTGTTTTCCTTGGATGTCATATGATACATCAATCACTTAACAATGTAATGTATCTTTAAAAAAAGATTATCTACTAGGCTTGCTTGTTGCTTGCGACATCGGTTTTAACGTTTAATTTTGAGCAGAACACATATACAATAAGATAATTAGTAAATATTACGTGACTTTAATTTATATGAAACATAATTATAAAAGATTTACGTGTTCACTAATAATCTGAAATGCATCATATTTCTATGTTGCATTTTTTTTAAACAATGAATTTCACTTTTTCAATTATTTAACTGATGACGTAATGAAATGTTTCTCTCCTTGATAATTTGATACATACTTGTATTTTAATTATCATTGAAGAGTATACAAATTAGTGTAACTAAAGGATTCACTTCCTGAACTGACTTTGACTAAAATATCCACTGAAAATTGAAAAGTATTAGATAGCTTTTTCGTCTTAGTTTGTGACTCTTGAACAGTACTCATCTGTGATCTCATCAGAAATTATATCCGAGACATTCAATTTTTATGGAAAGTGATTAAAGTTTAATCTTCAGGGTTAGCACCTATTAGAGTATATTTCTTTTTCCAGTCCATTCCCAATATTGCACGACTATAGTCCACTAACTTTGGTGAAGTTTATCATCCCTAACATAGTTGAAGATTGCTTATCATAGATTGACACCGTTTTCCTGTATAATGAGCATGGAGATAGGAATGATATTAGCTTTTTATTCCAACAATATTAGTAAAAATCATAGTAACATCAAACTAAATGAATATCAAGCGAGAGGTTTTATTCTTAGAATATTTGTTATATCGGTTTTTCATAACATTTAACTTTATAAGAATAAAAAAATATCGGCAGTTATCGATTGAAATTAGAATAGTTTTAAAGTAAATATATACTATCTTCCGATGTCATTTAATAATGATTAAGAAATTAGTTTATCTCTCATCCATTACTTACTGGCTTGGGTACCAATATTTTGTTATTTACCCTCACAGTGTAAGTGTTCTATTGGTTAATTGTAATAATGACATATGAACTGGAGAGCTGTTCACTTATAACTGTAATAAAGTAAACACGTCGCACAACTGCCGGCAACAACACTATGTTCCCCTCATGGATGTCAATATTAATGAAGCCAAAATAATTATTGTATAGTATAATCTATGGGTTTTAACAATATCTTCAAGGATGACATGGTTTACGCATAGTGTTACAGAATTTTTTGTTTATTGTCTATTATTATTATTTTAAAAGTACTTCAATTTTGAAAAGGGTAATTCTTAAGTGATCGAAAAGCACTTACTTGTATTCTCTAATTAGGCTGAGCGGGATCGTGGATGCGCACTGCTGAGGAGTCCCACAGTAAGATGAAACGGCCGTGCAGTGCTCCCAGGTTTCCAAAGGTGGTCTAACATCAATCGGTTCATGATTTCAATCGAAAACTTAATAATCTCCACAACCCCTATACTAGGCTGATAAAAGTTAAGTGGAATGTCAAACAATAAACAAACTGTAATGAATATTATATTTTGTTCTCTTCCTTGTTCATCAAAGTTTTATTAGACTATTCAGGCAACAAACTTGATTTGTGATATAATGCTCACTCTAGCAATCATTTGTATTAGCGTGTAGAATAAGTCTACTAGTTATATAATGCTTATTGTTTGTAAAAATTCAATGGAAAACCTTGAATCTGGATTATATATAAGTTGGAATTAGTCAATGAACTGCACCACAATGACAAGCCGGATAAGCTTGTGACTGTAATAATAATCATGTATATAAACAAATTTTCGACTGATCCCTAGTAGTGAATTAACACTGTAGATTCAGCTGCGTTAAATTAAACTTATAAATGTAACAAACCTTACAAACCATAGTTTAACATCAGACTAATAGTTAAAACAAATTCAATTCATACTCTGATGTACTGTAAATTTGCTGCTTCCGTACTACAACTCAATAGAAGGATATATTTCACTCGATTAAACAAACGATTATTATTCATGTACTAAAATCCTATGATGTTTTCATGTAGTTATTGACTTGGACATTTCATCTTGTAGTCATGTGATTATCAAAGCGGAAATCCAGATAAAAGTGTCTAACTTTTAATTTATTTAACGGCTTAACAGTTATTCTGTTAATATTAATGAATTGATTTTTAAGTCTTTCAATTTGTACTTCGCATAGATCATCTTTAAAAACTGATTAAAATTTGCTATTGCAAAATTTTTAAGTATTTAGAAAGAATTAAAAAGGTTTGCGGAGATATCAAAAAAAGGAGATGTGAGCAAATGTGAAAACTATGGAGGCATCACACCGTTATCGGTATCAGGATAAATTTTCAACAGAGTTTTTTGAACCGGATGCAAAATTCAGTAAGTGTCCGGCTTCGAGATCAACAGGCTATATTAGTAAGGATCGATCGTGCACAGACCTAATCTCGTCACTACAGATCATTATTGAACAATCAATTGAATGGAATGCGTAACTATACATCAACTTCCTTGACGATGAGAAAGCACTTGGCAGTGTGGATAGTAGAACTTAATGGAACTTTCCTCGACACTACGGTGTACCTGAGAAAATCGTTAACATCCTACGGAATTCATATGACGCACTACAGTGCAAAGTCATGCATGAAGGACAGCCGACAGATGCATTCTAAGTGAGGACTGAATTGTGAGGATCTTTACATCTGAGGGGAGGCAAGAAATACAATGGACAACTCGGAATCAACCAGACGACTTGGACTTTGCAGAATACCTAGCCCTTCTATCCCATACATACGAACAAATGAAGATGAAGACAGCCAATGTAGCAGCAAAAGGCCTCAACATGCACAAGGGAGAAACCAAGATTTTCAAATACAACATGGAGAACACCAAACAACCCAATCACACTTAATGGAGAAACTCTGGAAGAGGTGGAAATTTTCACCCTACAACTAGAGAAAATAAAACGGAAGTAGAGAGTATGGAAGAAAGGCAATAATTACTACAATAGGTTGGTCAGGTCTACCATAATACATATGTCAGGTTTTTTTGGTATACTGTTTGTGTTAGATATTATTCAAATTAGTTCAGGTTGTCAGAGATGGTGTTAGTGTAGAGTAACAGCAGATAGGGAAATTTACTTAGTGAATTCAGTAATAAAAGCGACAACATATTTAAAATTGCTATAATCTCAATTGTGGAATAAGATTCACTTAAGAACATTTAAATCATCTCCAAAGGAAAAGTAAGCATCGATACAGTGAAAAAAGTATGGGAGTGATTTTAATTCACAGATAGATAGTGATAAATTTTACCAGGGTCTCGTAAATTTACTCTTTAAGTAATTCATATGGAGAGTTTTAGAATATGATTGTAAAGTTACGGATGTTGTAACTAGGAGTTTCTACATATTGAAGTACTTCACTGGAAGTAAAAGGTAGTTTATTAAGCATTTTGAAGAGAAAGATTAAATTTAGTTTGAGTTCGCCCTTTCAAAAAGAGTCAGGTTCAAGTTTATTACATCTTAATTTATAATTTAATGTAGAATCAATCCCAAGAATACGAAGCGTAAATCGTCTCTAAACGGATTACAGCAATAATTTGTTGTTTATGCAAACACTACTCAGAATGAACTTTAAATATTCTATGAGTGATCTTGCACGTACTTTAAACATTAAAATAGGTGACTCGTCACAATAGAGGTTACGAATTTTGTAACCCAGAATACGCTGGAACATGAAGGTCTGTTTCGAGACTTGTTCTGTGAAGGACAAATTGTAGCAGTACCCAAGTTCTAAAGGTTGGATAAACAATACTGAATGTTAAATTCACTTGGCATTGCTTACTTGAATCTTTCCTTTGCTTCTTTGGACTGCAATCGATCAATCTTTTATTGGTACATGTGCATACTGTGCGTAATGCATCGATGTTGCCTTAATTCACAATCATTATAAGCAAAGATGGATAATGGCTAGCAGTGGAATCCATTGACCAAGCAAAGATACTAGTGAATTACGACAATAAAGAAGCAATACGCAGAGTACGCACATATTCCAATAACAGACTGATCATCTGCTTTTCTAAACATCAATGGGAAGATTCAAGTAAACAACACCAAGAGAATTTAAACTTCACCCCATTGCACATGTAAGTGGCTATCAGGACTCAGTAACTAAGTGGATAACACGATGATGTTTGAAGCGAACGGAAATGGGTTCGAGTCGTAAAGTGAACATCAACTTTGAGATGTAGATACATCCAGCTGACCTGACCTAAACAGGACAAAACATGCGTCCTGGATTCCACTGCTAACCACTATCGATCTTTGTTTATAATTCTAAATGTTATTCGCTATCTAAATTTCTGAAAGACATTTTATTTAAGTATCAATTCATTTCATTACAAAATGTCAATATCATGAAATAGAAATTTTAAATAATCTGTCAACTGACCATTTTGTTTAAACGTCAGTATAAAAAGATGACACATATTGGATGGGAGTTTTTCTTTTTTTTCTCTTAAGAAATTTCAGTAATATCTTTATACAGTTATCATTTAGTCTGTTACATGTATGTTGAGTTATTGTTAAATACTATGTAAAGATGAATGTAATTTGTGAATATGTATTAATAGTGTAGTTATATTTAAGTTATATATATATATATATATATATATATATATATATATATATATATATATATATATATATATATATATATATATATATATATATATATATATATATATATATATATGAATAACAATGTCAGTTTGCTACAAATTTATCATATATTGTAGATAATAAGTAATTATCTTTACCGTCAACTGATCCAAAATAAGTCACTTTAAAAGTAGTATATTTAAAAAGTTGAAAGGGAGAAAGATAGAATAAAATACTTTAACAATGTTTTCTGTTTCTTTGACAATTGTAAAGTAACTTGAATTCAGTGCTTGTTTAATATGTAAGATTCTGACTATATTCAACTGTCAAATAAGTATAACTAATAACATAATCTTCAACAAAATACACTTTTTCATTTAACATACAATTAAAAGTTCAAATATATACACACAGAAGTCTATGTGAAAAAGAGATGCCGTTAAAATGGATAATTCCTATGAAGGTTTAATAAAAAATCACATATTCTGCATTGATAATATTGATATTAACTTGTCATGGAATTCGAACATTTGTCCCAGTATAACAAAAAGTCACTTATCATTTAATAAGCAACGGATTATATTTTGGAGGAAGTTAAATTAAATCTTAAGTCATGAAACCCTTTTAACCACGGTCTTGTTTACCAATGTAAAGTATCTTACATTTAAAACATTTCGAGTTGAATGATTGTAAGAAATAGACTGGAAACCTTGTTTCTGGATTTAATTATGTTTTACAGAATTTAATCAGTCATTTTTGCAGTATCTGAATACCACAATTAAGTTTACTAGTGATCTGTGGGATTTAAATATTTACACTGAATAACCATAATTTCTTGATGTCTAGATTTTTGTGCTGGTCAAACTTTGCCAATTTTGTTGTAATTTAGCTACTCGCCTTAACGGATCAGCACGAAATGGATATCTAGAGAATACTGAATAACTTCGACAACCATCTGATATCGAACATAAAGAATTGTGATATAGAGTCACAGACATCTTGTAAACTTAAAACATAATCCACAAATCTTAATCGGTACCAGGTAAAATTAAGATATTTCAGCTGATGTCATTGCCGAGGTTGGATGTGATAGTTTTGAATAAATTGAGGAATGAGTAGAAAGTTATTAATAAATATATTTTTGTGATACCCAAAGAGTAGAAAGTTGTATTTTCGATGTTTCATTACCTAATGTAGGTCAATTCTTCAGGGTAAACAAATTTATTTATTATTATATTTACTATTAATTGTATTTATATTTAATGTTGCATCTAGTATTCTATAACAACATGAGAGGTATTGGGTATATGCAAAGACAAACGAAAGTTTTCTTTTTTTTAATTTCTTATGTTATAGTACCATTGAATAGATGACATAATACTGTTTAATATGAAGGGATTACTTAATGCACACACACTCTCAACGTTATGTAGCTTTATTACTTCTCAAGAATAAAATCTCAGTCCAAGTTAACGATTTCAAAGGAAATTCCTTTCAATTCAATGTACTTGTATGAAAATAGTGAGTCGAACAACAGTCACTTGTTTCATGATACAGTAAGTTTGTTTCTGACTCAATATAATAAACTATGTTGGTATAGTTTACATAACAGTAGAAATTTTAATTATCAACGTTACACTATCATTTTATCGTAATAAAAATAATGTACTAAGCTCAACTCTGGACAGCTTTAACTTGAACAGGTTTATATAACTAAATTTATAAATAAGATGACAAACACTTCATTCTAAAATTGTCAGAACGTTATTCATTTGTACATGATAACTTGTGCAATTTAGTTTTCAATCAGTGATATATGAATGTTATGAGCTTATATATTCGCAAGTTTTATATACAATACAAAATATTATCGTCTTTGAGACACCTGATGAGACTATAATTTATGGACAAACGTTGAACGACACCAAAGGGACCCTGACAGTGCTTACTTACTTACTAGGGCTAAATGAGGGTTATAAGGTAGTTTGAAGAATATGAATTATGATTTACAGTTGATGTTTAGGGTTATGTTATGTCCCGATAAGCATAATGAATAGTAACTTTTGAGATCCATTCAGCCAAATATTGTACAAATATTGTTTTCTATTTTATGGCACGTTGTGGTCTGTTTGATTAGTGTATAAACTCAATATGTTTGGAATATAAGGATTTATATCGCAGAAGCTCAGATTGGTGTTCTGGACTTAACTGGCTGGGCTAGGCAGGAAGTGGAACCAATCAGGACTCGAGGATGCTCTCACGGGTTTATGCGTCATTGATCTGATCGATAAGTCACTGCTCTCTAATCGGCGGTCACAAACTATGACAGGTTAGGAATTGGATTTACGTTTTTCATCACGAAATGACATCAGCTAAAATGTCGAGATGCTATTTGGCCATATGAGTAAGTGAATTTTGCACCAAAATCCAATACCTGTTATCCGAAATCTAATTGGTTCGTTGATAAATTATAGTCTCGCTGAGACACCCTTTCTTTTATGCTTTGAAAATTAATGTATGTATAAATAAAGATTGGCTGTTGAATAGACCGGAATTGTACTTTCTTATAATAGATTTATATCTAAAAATATTTTAGTAGTATCTAAATTTTATTTTTGTTTTCATATTGTAAAAAAATTAAAATGTAAGCCAAAAGTCGGAATCAATGTGCTTAAGGACCACCTAGCCAACTCAGTCATCATTCAATGACAAAGAGAATAAAAGTCCCTTAATCAGATGAAATAACTGTCCGCTGCTTTTAGTGCATGACTAGCTAAAGTTATTCTATAAACTATTTTTAGTGGAACACTGTCTTTGACTATACCTATTCACCAGTCTTTCAATTTCATTAGGCTTGTTATGAAGCATACTTACTGGTAAATTAGGATAAATTAAGCGTGTTCTTCTAAAAAGAACTAGACTTTTTGTCAAAATAGTTTACTTAAGTCTATTTTTAAACCTCTTTGATACTTATATTGTCACTCTGGCATTGTATATTGCAGGTAATTTCCTTTCAGATCATCTTTTACATTAAGTACAATGGTAGAAATTTATTCTAATTTAGTAATTTTGCTGATAATGCAAGTTCTCAAAAACAAAGAATATTTGAGAGAACAATTGATCTCAATAGCTTCATCATGAAGCTATACAGTTATAAGTCCATGATTATTGTGATATTTTACAAACATCAAAAATAAAAAATGTATTTAGAAAGGATACATGGACGAGTAAGTCTACCTGTTTCCATAGCTTTACACCTCAATAAGAAACAAATTTAATCAAATGTCTCAGACACAGAATCAAACTATTAGGTTCTGAAGGTAGGATAGATAGGAAAATATATAAATTAAAGAACATATTACAAAATAATGGCCATCCAGATGATTTCGTCAGAAAATTATCATCACAAGTTAAAAATAGAAATAACTATGACATAGCAAGAAAACACCCTAAAACTGGATATTGAAGGGGAAATAGCAGGTGACGATTTTTACTTGTTGACTGAAAAGTTCTGTTGATAGGATGTTTCACACTGCAAAGTTAAAAATAATTTTCTCAACTAAACTAGTACTAACAGAAAAAATCAAGGATATGTTACCGACGATGGGCTCCTCCATGTATGTATACCAATTCAAATGCTCCTGTGGAGCTAGTTACATAGGCTGTACTCAGAGGGATTTATCCTTGAATGTTCGTGAACCGGTGTCAAAATGTTTGAAAAAAGGAGTCCCTAAATCGATTAACAGTATCATTTTTTCTTACTTGGTAGAAAGTGAACACCATATCAAAATAAGGGAAGCTTTCTCCGTTTTATATCAAGTTCCAAACAACCTATCTACGAGAGCCAGATTACAGCTACTCTACACAGACGAAGCCATCTGGATTATCTCCAGAAAACCGAACTTGTGTATCCAGAGGGGTTAGATCCAGCCTCGGCATATACATTGGCCTACGACTGGATTACCGGTTACCTAATCTAGATATCATAAACCTCTTGCTCCCCTACCACGTTTTGATTACATTTTTCAATCTTCATATCCATCTTTCCGAATTCACATGAATACTTTTTTAATGTAATTACCCTCACAATTCCCCTTTTATTACATATCATATTCACACAACGTTATTATTATTATTACCTCCATCGACGAGGCGAAATTCACCTATTATGAATTTTATTCACACGGTTTATATATATTACTATTATGTTAACCATAACGTGACACTTATACGAATCATTCCGATGTTTCTAGTTTACAAATAGCACAATTTTGTTGTATTTATGTCATAACAGTTTCATGCTCATTACTTTTGATATATAACATTGGTAACTTCATAAATGCATAAAATATCACAATGATTATGGACTTGTAACTGTATGGATTCATAGTGAAGTTATTGAAGACAATTGTTCGCCTAAAAGTTCTTCATTTTTGAATATTCTATGGCGATTTTTAAATTGTCAGTTTTTATTTTTTTTAAATTATTGTATTGAAAAATTACTACATCTTAGATTACTTTCTTATTTTAATCCTCCGTTATCTGTTTTCTGTTATGTTCAAATTTATTGGTCGTTGTGTTATTTCATTTATTTTTCTTTCACTACGAATATTACTTATCAATAAATGAACCTTCCTATTTTAAGTTATGTAGTACTGTGTTATATCTGAAATATTGTTGAACACCTCTCATGATCTTAATAAAGGTAATGAAGTAATGAGATTATTTACAAGCATTTATACGGGTATATTAGAATAGTCTTATTATATGATTGTATTCTTGGTATTTCAATACATCATTCTTATTTATCTGATAATAATGATGTAAAGAACTAAATTAATTCATGTATACATTCAGATGTTAAGATTTGCCAATTGGAAGTCAATATTTGTTTAATAATCCTTAGATTTTTTTAAGTTTCAGATCTTTTAGAGTCTTAATATGAAACTTTGCATTATACCTATTAGTTTATACACTATAGAAATTAAATTTTTATTTGTTTTTGCCAGCCTTTAGTTCAACTGTTGTGATCACAAATAATCTTCACTAGAAAAATCATTGTGCTCCTGCATTTAACACACAAAATTATGTCTGTAAAGCTTTTTACTTATACAAAATAGTAAATGAAAGATTTAAGGTTTCTGAAAGAAAATGTATTCAATTTATTATATATTGTTTGTTTACTCTGGCTATATAAATGTTATTAAATGGGCTAGGTTCGAATCCTGGCAGAGACACCAAATTTAATGAACTAGGACACAAGTGGAAACAATCGGATATATTCGAAAACAAAGTTACACAATCTCATAGTAAACTCTCACAACCATACAATAAATACTTCATTTGTAAAATGTCAATCAATCGTCTCAGACTTCATGGTCCTTTCATTTTCACACCAATCATTCTCTGTTCTCGTTTTCTCTATTTCGATCTTCTTAACCTACTTCTGCTAGATATTTCACTTTCAATTGAGCGTGTCGATTGCTTCACGTATCTTGGAAGTCTCATCAGCCTTTGTGGTCTGGTATGTGACGAAATCTCAGCACGGATACAGAAGGCTCGACTAGCTTTTGCCAACTTGCGTCATTTACGGAGTAGGCGAGATATTCGTCTATCAACCAAAGGACGGGTTTACTGCGCAGCAGTTCGTTCCGTCCTACTTTATGTCAGTGAAACATGGCCGGTAAGAGTAGAGGATATTCGTAGGTTACTAGTATTTGATCATATGTGTCTTCGAAATTTTGCTCGTATATCATGGGACCATCGAGTAAGTAACACAGTCGTTGGGAAACGGGTACTAGGTAAGGATGGCAAATCAATTGATGACGTAGTGAAACTTCATCAGTTGAGATGACTGGGACACGTGTTACGTATGCCCAACGACCGACTGCTTCGATGTGCTATGTTCAATGGTATAGGAATGGGTTGGAAGAAAGCTAGGGGCGGCCAAACCAAAACATGGCACAAGTCCATGAAGTCACTGACAAGTGGACTGAGTCATGTTGGTAGGTGTAGACTAGCAGGTTGTAGACTGCGAGATGATAGCAACCGATGGTTAGAGACCCTGAATGACATGGCTCAAAATCGTTTGCAATGGCGCAGGTGCTTCCACTCTCTGTGTTCTCCCAAATTCTAATCTTCTGAATCCTTCATGTCCCTTTTTTCCTCTTTTCAAATTTGTTTCACTGGATTATACTCTTTAAAGAACATCTCCAAACCCTAATCTTCCCGAATACTGCTTATACTCTTATTACCTCTACCACTACGGGATTTGAATCAACAACTGCATCTGTGTACTAATGTGGTATGGCAACGTGAACTGATTTACGTACCTACGAAGTTCTATGTTGTTATTGACTGACTGGCATACTAATTATATATATATCGACACCAGTAGCAAACAGCACAGTTGGACGAGAATAATCAACACAAAACTTTAGTGAAAATATATTTGTTTTACATGAAACGTAGAAATTTATTTTTTTTTGTTTGGTCAGTTTCATGTTAGGATACCTTGAAACATCATGTTTATTGGTTGTCTTTACAAAAAAATAATCATGAAATGGTCAGTTTTTTGAAATATTTTAAAGTCTATGTTGAAACAAATAAAAGCGTATAAGATATACGTTTTAAGTCTTATTTACAGTATTAACAATCAGTGAGTTTTTTAGTATAGAGGATCGTGAAAACTATTAAATTTGCTATCTTACATAAAAATACTAGTTTAATTGAACATCTAATGAAAACTAGGAATCTCTGATTAGTTGCTTCCCTAGTATCCATTTAGAAATTCATTAAAAATCTAACTCATGGCATTTACAAATTACTGCAAAAGCTAAATATTAATGGGGTAAGATAGCAGTTAACTAGAATCCGAGAATTAATAAAATAAATGGCGTGGCAACTGTAGAAGATTTGAGTAATCTACATAAACATTTAGAATTGAATGAGTGAAAAGATAATTGTAAAACACAATGAGAAGAATAACTTTACTAAAACTCTGTTGTTAAACATATAGTTGACACAGGTTATAAGACTGTACTTAACTCTTCTTTTATGGTTTTATATAAAGGTTGTCTAAGGTTTAATATATAGATTTGTTGAAATCTGAGACACCAAAGTTTAGACTTATCCTTCTGCATGTTCAAAATGATATGTATTTACACTAAAACCCATCCTGATAATATTGATTTTAAATTTTTTTAAATGTAATTTACATCGCTTTTTTCTTTTTCATTTGTCTTTGTTTTCTTATGTTTCAATTAATCTGCTATGACCATAGGGGTTTTTGTGGAGATTTTATAAATTTCACTGATGAAATCATGAGTAAATTGAAGCTAGACCACAATGGAAAACCTGAAAGCACTGGACGGCCGTCTCGTCCTAGTATGGGACTCCTCAACAGTGCGCATTCACGATCCCGCACCCCGCGAGATTCCAACCCAGAACCTATAAGTCTCGCACCAGGCGCTTAACCAACTATACGACTGAGCCGGCATCCAACGGTGTTAGTTTCCAACTTCAATCAATTCACGAAGTTGCGCCACCGTACGCCATTGTCATCAGTGAGTTGATATCTCACAACAGACCTGGTATTATGACCCTTATATTTTTTAAATATATAAACGTCTAAACAAGTAAATATGAGATTAGATTGTTCAAAACGTATTTTCCCTATATACGATATGGTTCTTAAAATAATTCTGTTTTCCTACTGTATCCTGTAAATGTTCAAAATGAATGAAATAACAAGTAAACAAAATAAAATTGCATAATGAAATACAAAACAGTAGTAATGATTCAGTAAAGATTGGGAACGATTTAATCAAATATATTGATCAGTTTATGTTACTCATTTAACAAATATGATTGATTGAAATATAAAAAGGTTTATGGAGTTTAAGTGTTTTTGTTACACTGAACTTTTATATTAAAGATCTAACATTGTTCCATATATATATTAAAGTATCCTATCAAATTCTCTTTGTAATTGACTACATTAAAATTAAGACTAAGTTCACTTTTATTATGTTACTTGAATGTTTGGTCAAATTACAAAAATTTATGTAAGATCTATTTTATATTCTATTAATAATGTTTTGAAGTGATAAGTTTTATCACTTTCTGAGAGTGAAAGTAGATTATATCTAATAGAGTTTAATGATGGTTCTTACTGGATATAACTTCAAAATGTTGATCCATATTAGTTCTAATAAACTTTTTATTGTCATTTCGATGGCTTGTTAGTAAAAAACATAGTGAAAATTAACATAATATGACAGTGTGGTGAGTGTTACTGAAGTCAATATATATAAGTAGTTTATATAACCAATTGAAAGTGAAATATCTAGATTAATAAGATCGGAATAAAGAAAACGAGAACAGAGAATGATTGTTGTGAAAATGAAAGGACCATGTAGTCTGAGACAATTGATTGAAATTTTACAAATGAAGTATTTACTGTATGGTTCTGAGATTTTACTAAGAGATTCTGTAACTTGTGTTGAAGTACATCTGATTGTCTCCACTGGTGTTTTCGTTCACTACACCAAATGATTCGGTATCTGAAGATTTTCTGAAAAATTATGCACCATGCTATTTTTCTGGTTATTTTTTTGTTAATATTTCAATAACTAATCTTCCATATTCTATCGAACATTTTTATTGAAAAATTTAGAAAATCCGTTTGTATCATTTACAGTTTTGTTAATGTTTCGACTTTTAAATATTAGATTTTTCCCAATCACATGTGTTTACATCAGGTGTTCTTTACTTCATGACAGTTGAAGATACTCATATATCACATATTGATTGTTGTTTTAGTATCCAAGTTCTTTGTCTGATATTGTAAATGTATTCAATTCTTTATAAGTATCATATAACAAATTTACAGTCGATAACAAATCTTCTATTCAAAAATTAGTGAAAGGGAAGATTAAGAAGATCATCAGGAAATTGTTGATGTCAAATGCTCTATTTAGTCTAAATCAAACGTATTTTAAGCGCGATGTCAAACTGAAACAGATGAAATAGTTCAATAATGAAACGAATATAAACATAGAATAATTACAAATGTAAAATTATTCAACATATAATTAAAACGATGTACAAACTAGTAATTAATTATTTATGAAATTTTTGAATTACAAAACTAAATATGTATGTAATTAGTTATTGAAAGCGAATACAATAGATTTGTATTTTCTTCATAAGTTTCCTACACATGACCAAACGTTGTATGTTAACAAAAGTTAATAAGATTAACATATGATTTATGCGTTTACTTCGAAGTAAACATGATGTTATTGCCTATTTTTTGGCAGGTTGATGAAAAACACTTCTAAATGTACTAAACCTACACATAATACAGTTAATGTTAAACATGATTCAAATTGTATTATATATCATTGCATAAATTTTTTTATAAGTACTTACTTACTTACACCTGTTACCTTCATGGAGTATAATATCTCTATAAAATATTTAGATTTAAGTAGTAAAGAAATAGTATTGTTTGTTATTAAACATTTGTGACAGAGATAGACAACTAATAACCTGTGAGATCATTTTGAAAAATTCTTCAAAAATGATCAGGAAAAAAAGACATTTATACAATTCATTTTGAAGAAACATGTCACATTGTACTATTCACTGGACAGCCTTTTTTGAAATTAAAATCAATCTACCGTAGAAGCTATTAATGGAACTTAAATAAGCTTATTTTCCTGATATGACGAGTATAAACTGTCTCACAACAATTCTCTCAGTAATCTACTCTCTAGATTTCGATTCTTAAGACATTTAGATTAGAATTTGGTTTCCTGACTGCTTCAACAATTTTTCTATAATTTCAGCAGTTGAGATCATGAGTCAATTGAAGCTAGACCACCATGGAAAACCTGGGAGCACAAGACGGCCGCCTCGTCCTAGTATGAGAATCCTCAGCAGTGCGCATGCACAACCCCACCCCGGGGGTTTCGAATACAGGTCTTATCAATCTCGAGCGCACGAGAGTTTAACCACTAGACCACTGAGCTGGCCGGGATCCAACGGTGTTAATGTCTAACTTCAACTAATCCACAAAATTGAGCACACATCCACCATTGTCATCAATGAGTTACTACCCCATAATCATTGTATTTTCCATCATCATATAACCATAAGTAGGCATGTTTCATTATTGTTTGAAGTGAAAAGTTATTGTAGATAATGATTTGTATTATTTCAGTTTTTTTTTGTTTTATTTATTCATTTCTCCCCCCTTGCTAAAAATTAG
This sequence comes from Schistosoma mattheei, assembly GCA_944470405.2. Taxonomy (NCBI): domain Eukaryota; kingdom Metazoa; phylum Platyhelminthes; class Trematoda; order Strigeidida; family Schistosomatidae; genus Schistosoma; species Schistosoma mattheei. The sequence continues at coordinate 17,925,634 of OX103951.1, read as the reverse complement.
GTAATTACAAAGCATCCTTTATTAAGATAATAGACTTTTTCTAACAAATTAGTCTATAATTAAAAATATTTTTCTATTTCATCGAAGATAATCTAATCACAAGAGTAGGATAAATTATTGAGTTGTCTCTTTCATATTCACTTTGTTTTTTTTTTACTATGAACACTGAAAAAGTATCCACTTTACTAACAACTTAATAAGAAGAAATATTTTATAAGGAATGCAACATGTAACTTAATTTGTTTATTTACTTTATGAGAAAGAATGTGTCAATCTGTATATCTGTGAAGAAAAGCAATTAAAATCTTATGTATGTTATTTATTATGATATAATTAATGAAATAATGATTAGTAAACATGTTAACGAAGTATACTTTGACTTAAGTTTTATGTGTTCCGAAGAATTTCTGATTAAAAAAAGTTATGATATGCATTAAAGTAGAGATATGAAAGTAGAAAATAAGAACGCTTTTTTATGTCTATGTGAGTAAAATGTGATGCAAACAGAATAGTTAGTCTTACAAAACTACAATTAGACATAATAAGCAAAGATGGATGATGGCTAGCAATGGAATTTAGGAAGCACGTTTCGTCCTATTTCGAGCTTGTCAGCTGGATGTACCCGGAGTGGACATTAACTTTGAAATGCAGGTACATCTAGCTGACGAGTCCTAAATGGGATGAAACGCATATCCTGGATTTCAATCCTAGCCACCATCCATCTTTGCTTATAATGCTTGTGAATTAAGACAATATCGAGGCAGTCCACACAGAATGCACATATGCCAACAAGAGACTGACCAATTGCAGTTCCTTAACAACAATTGGAAGATACAAGCAAATAATACCAAGTAAATTCACAATTAGGACCTATTCAGTTTACAGTTTATTTCACCTACTTCATATCATTTCACAGCCCACTTAGTCGTTTTGGTTAAAGTTGGTTACAGGATTACAGATTATGTTCAGTTTATCTTCAACCCTGCGATATCTAAATTTCTTCAGATTGTAATTACTAAACATATATTCTCTATAAAACACATTTACTTTTTTAAAAAGTTTAATCCTAAAGTAAAGATTTTGATGATGATTTATTAAGCAGAATACTTTGTATTCGACTACTTTATATGTTCACTATGAAGCAAAATGTAAAATCCTATTAGATATTACTGAGCTAGATTAAAGGTTGGCATATTTAAGCCTCCATAGGTATTTTATTAAAATCATGAACTGGTTTAAATTAGATCATCATTGAAAACCTAAAAGCTCTGGAATGCCTTTTTATCTTATTATGGGACTCCTCAGCAGTAGGAATCCACGACCCTTCACACGGTAATCCAACACAAGACCTTCAGTCTTGCACAAAAACGCTGAGTCAGTATCCAACGGTATTATTGTCTATCTTTAGCCAACCAACGACACTGTACGAACATTTTCTATCATTTTCAGGGGGTAACTGTTCCATACCTGACACGGTTCAGCTCCACTGAACACAGTTTTCAATAGTAGACTGTATACAAATGATACAAACACAGCATGAACATGAGAAACAGTAAATATATGAAGTAATGTATGGACAGTACTACTATCCCACATTTATTCCATTCATATATAAAATATGCAATCAGTGAATTGTTGGTCAATAGTGTATTTTTTAAATATTCAGATAAGTGATATTCTGATTATATTAATAATTATCTAATCAATCGGTTCTTTCAATAAAAGTTAGGTCATACCAATGAAGCGATGCATTACTCTTTATTATTGTAGTACTAATAATACCAATATTTTCTAAAGGTGGAAATAATTCAAAGGAAAAGATGAAATAATTTCTAGTAGGCTTGTATAAAAAGTGCAGTGTTGAATTGAAAAACAACAATACACTTCAGCATTTACGAATAAGAAGGTGTTTATGGAAATTTTGAACTTGAATCTTATAACATACGTAATATGTTTAAATTGTTTTGATCGAATTGTTGCACAGTATTTGGATGCCAAGTTGATGTGAGACATTTAAGAGGAAGAATGTATTTGTAAAATCTCAGCAAATGAATTTGAAGTAGATTCAACGTTTTACCTGGAAACCTGGTTCAAGCTTTTTCAAGGAAATATATTTTCTGTTTAACATAATATGTTTAGTTAGCAAACAATTATACAGAATACCTATCAAAAACGAAATTTCTGGGATAAAGTTTCCATCAAGAATATCTTATTACACTAATAAGATTTTTCATTCTTGGATTTTTACCTTGTTAATACTCATCAACAAGAAATATATGGAATGTATAAGAAACGGATTCTGAATTAATGGTAGAATTCAGCTATTACTGGATAAAGTATTAATGCCTACTACTCAGTGGTCTAATAGTATATATGAATGTTTATATATTGTTACCAATCTATTCAAGTCAATGTCTCAAATAGTATTGATAAATAAATAAGGATCATTTTTTTGATGCATCAATGCAATATACGTAAAAAGTAAACAAAACTATCTTAGATATCCTACATTGTTATTTAAGATCCGTATTAACATGTTGTTGGTATTCAAGACTGAATTTCAACTAATAGTTGTTAGCATATGTTCATTCTGGACAGATTGTCATCATGCAGCCGTCAGTCAAAATTTGTCTGATTGAATAATGACAGTAAAATAAATTTACTACAAACTACTTAACTTAATACTTATATCTAAATGTTTCACAATTCTGTTCATCTATACAACCTTTAATTGTTTGGTCGTTATTCTAACAAGAAAAAAAATGAAACATGTGAATCCCCATTTATTTTATTCACATGATATATATATATATATATATATATATATATATATATTGATCGATTATTTAGGAATAGTATCTCGATTATCACTAAGGTCCAGATGAAAACCAAAGCATTTATTACTCGTTAATCAACCAGTGCAAATGTTTCCATCCTACCAAGTATCAGTTCCAACCAAAATAGCTCAGCGATAATATCTACCACAGATAATGTGTGGCTATGTTTTGAGTGAAATGATAAATAGACCTAAGAGGCTAATTCATAATGTGGAAGATACTGGCCACTCTTGTTTACATCTGTAGTGTTTCCTAAGGAATAAAATCTTTTAATCAACCTGACTATTTAACAAATATCAGTATTCAACTCCCGAGAGGTTTGTAAATATTATTGATGAACATAATGAAATTTTTAAAACTATATCAACGGTTTACTAAATTACTAACCTTACTACGCAAACTATTGTTTTTGGTATTGTATTTGTATTGTTTAGTACCATGTCAAGACCATATGGATTATTCTAGCTTCCAGAGACCAATTTATTCATTCCTCTTGAGTCACATTTTGACCTTGTTAGTTATTCACTAGTCAACAATGACTGTGTTATGTGAGCGTATGTGTGTACATCGCTTATCCTAGTCATCACATGTCTGTAACTTATCTTCATCTGACAATAAATATCGATTAATGCTTGATTAAACTGTGTTGGCTCATACGCCTTCTCCGATTTGTTTCATTTCTCTCTCTCTTCTTTACTCCGGTTCCCTGATGTCTGTCCAGATCGACGATTTTATGAAATATACTTATTTAAACTCCATTCTCGTATCTGACTTACTTAATTCCATTATTCATTATTGCAAGTTAAACCAATGTTTATATACGAGAACAGTCTGTTTTTATGTTTCAATCAACAACTAACATACGATCTAACTGGAGTCAGATACAGGGTCATTAAATATTTAACTGAAATCCTAGTTTGTTTTTTATCATCTAAGTAAGAATGTCAATGTTAATGTAATAAAGTAATTTCTATTTTGAAATTAATTCTAACAGAATATATTGTCTATTGAACAATCCTTTAATTTCTGTGGTAGTTATTTACGCCTATTGATAGGTAAACAAGAAAAGCAGTTTGATCATTTATAACATTAAAGAAAAACAACAACTGTTCAAATGAACATTGATTATGCTATAAATTATTAACTATAGTAGGGTATTTTGAAAAATTAATCATTTCAGTGAAAAATTCACACAACCACTATAGAATTCAAGGTTATTTGATAAAAAGATTAATGGAAATAAAACGAGTTTTTATCATTTTAGTACTTTATAGAATTAAATTAGCTAAATCAACAAAGCTGAGGAATTTGTAGTGTCTTTGCTTTGTTATAATATAAATCTCAACGGTGTTTGAAATCAGAAGGCAATAAGAAGTGGCAACTATAGTTTATTAACAGATAGCACAGATGATAAAGCTATAAGCACTTTTAGTGAATTTGAAGCAGAGAGGCGAATGTGTATGTGCGAGCGAATACAGAGGCGAATTTATAGTTAAATGGAATAAGGTGCAAACAGGAAACGCAAAGGTTGATAACGGGATTCGAGTACATATATACATGTGAAAGATAATGAATTATTGAACGATATTTGAGCAATCAACATTTTAACTAGAGAGAGATATGTGCGTAGGCTGTCATGTGAACAAGCGTACACATTTATCCAAACAACTTAGTGATCATAATAGCGCAAAGAAATAGACGAATTGTTACTGTTCAAATAACATTGTCTGTTAATTAAATTAATAAAATATCTCAACCAAAATGTAATAATAATCAAAATTGATTGTAGTAGCTAAGTGGAGAACGCCATGGCGTTTGAAGCGAACGGTACTGAGTTCGAGTCCCATAGTGAACATCAACTCTGAGATGCAAGTACTTCCGGTTGATGAGTCCCAAATTGGACGAAACACGCGTCCCGGATTCCACTGCTAGCCAACATCCATCTATGCATATAATGATTGTAGTGCAGTTACTATAAAGTGAGCAACATTATCAAATTTAAACGAATGATTTTTTATGAGCACTAGCAAACATATGTTAGGAAAAGACGATGGCAATGGATAGGACATACATTACGCAAATCGTCAAACTGCATCATAAGACAAACCCTAACTTGGAATCCTGAAGGGAAGTACAAAAGAGGAAGGCCAAAGAACACATTGCGTCGGATTATAGAAGCAGATATGAAAAAGATGAATAAGAACTGGAAGGAGCTGGAAAGGATTGCCTGGGACAGGGTTGGATGGAGAATGCTGGTGAGCGGCTCATGCTCCTTCACGAGGTGTAACAGGCGTAAGTAAGTAAGTAAACATATGTTCACCTTTAACAATATTTATAAAAAAAATAATAGATATCAGAATGAATTAACCAAAACGTTTCTATCTGTTTCAGTAGTTTACACATTAATTGACTAATAAGACTGTGTTTTTATTAAATTAGAACTTTTTCTACATGTAATTATTCCAAGTTAATTTCGAATGAAGATTCTTCCACGTTCTAATTTAAAATACAAACTTTATATTCATTCATGAATGTTATTTGAAGCTTCATATCATTATAGCTAATAATTTATATATCTAACTTGTAATTCTATTTATAATGTAAGATAATAGGGTCACCTTAAAAATATGGCTACTTCTTAGCTTAAACTCGGTTAATCCAATAAATAGATAATGAATGTTTTATTTTAAAAAAGAAGGGGTCTATTTTAGTTTATCATGATTTTAATTTGTAAATAGATAAAGCAAGAATCCAACTGATATTAATTTTCATTGATTAGTTACTATTGAAAATTTAAAAAAAAAGGTAGTGATTAATTATTATTCCACCTTGAATCTATTAATTTATGATTGGTTAATTTATTAATTAAATTTATTTTCTTAGTTTTATATTCATTTACATAGTATATAAAGATTAAGTTTAAATAAGAAGAGATTCAAAATATTCTTATATTGTAAATTTAGAACAACATAGATATAAGCGAACAATATTGTTTTCGATTAGATACTCATCAGGCTTTACTCTCATATACAGTAATATTTATATGCATATATGAAATTATTAAACCAATCAAGGTAGTTTATGAGTCAATGATGGGACTCCCCAACAGTGAAAATCCACGATCCCGCACCCCACGAGATTTCAACCCAGGACCTATCAGTCTCGCACCAGGCGCTTAACCAACTGGACCACTGAGCGGGCATCCAACAGTGGTAATGTCTAACTTCAACCAATCCACGAAGCTGCGCCACCGTACGCCATTGTCATCAGTGAGTTGATATCTCACAACCAACCTGGTTGAAATCCACGGGTAACGGCTTCTCATTAGAACTCCAGTAATATCTCTTGAGTTCGGTCACTAGTGAGCAGTTGAAGCGTTCAGATAATTGGACTGTGAAACTTATATTATTCTGAAAAGTGTACAACCTTTCGTTGTACAAGTTAAAAAAGGCTCAATCAGAGATATCGTGGTTCTTGGCAATATGTAAAGAAAAGAATGTACATTTATTTAGATGTCGATTGATTGGATTGCTAACTTCTAACTGCCAATCATTCAATATTTATCGTCAGAATCGATCAAAAAAATAAGAAAAAGAAACTTGTTGAAATACTTTATTCTGAGAATTCTATAGTGTACCAAAAATATAATATTGAATTAAGCCATTTATGATGATAATAATAGATATAATTTTAAGTCATTTTCCGTTTATTGTTTAATTAAATAGCAGAATATTTAGGGAAAATGATGAATTATGTAAACAAACCGATTATATTTTATGTTACTTTTTTAAAAGATTAAACGACTTAATGGCTTGATTATTAAGTTGGATATGTCTACTGCTTTTTAGATTAGTGATAACCTTTAATAAAACCTGATAGTAGTCTTATTTTAAAAGTGTATCTTGCACATTATAATTATTTTACAATGAAGCAGAAAAATTAATATTAGTTTATTAGTCTTCCAAATATTTGCATATCCTAGTTTCTATCTTATAGGAATTTAATGATTTCCATTTGTGATGGATATCACAATGAAACTTATTTAAAACGATTGATAAAACAATTTAGGTTCTTGATGCAAATCACTTTCATAATAATTTAGATTTATCAGTTTAGGGGTTGTGGAGGTTGTTAAGTTTTCTTTGATTGAAATCATGAGTCAATTGAAGCTAGACCACCATGGAAAACCTTGAAGTACTGGACGGCCGTTTCGTCCTACTGTGAGACTCCTCAACAGTGTACATTCGCGATCCTGCCTCGCAGGATTCGAACCCAGGGCCTTCAGTCTCGTGCCAGGCGCTTAACCAACTAGACCACTGAGCTGGCATCCAACGGTGTTAATGTCTAACCTCAACCAATCCGTGAAATTGCGCGACCATCTTCCAGTGTACTGAGTTAGACACCTGTTTCTACTCGACACCGATCAGCTCCACTGGTCACGGCTTCTTCCAGTCAGTGGCCCAGTAGGTTAAGCGTTCGCGCATGAGACTGAAGGCTCTGGGTTCGAATCCCGCGAGCGGCATCGTGGATGCACAATGCTGAGGAGTCCCACAATAGAAAGAAACGGCTTTTAGTGCTTTCAGGTTTTCAATCGTGGTCTAACATCAATGGGTTCATGATCTCAATCAAAATTTAGATTTACTTACATTTAAATATTGGTTAGTTATTAATGTGTAAAAAACTTGAAAGGTATATATTTACGTACATATCCTGCTTTTTTCAAAGCATACAGCATTCGGAATTGTGTTAAACACACTTTTTCTAAAATATTCTGACTGGAAAAAGCTTTGGTAAGACAAAAACATGTATTATGATCAAAGATACAATCATTTTGCCTTTCAGTATAACTGTTCAAACAATGTTCAATTATTCTATGGTTGAATAATGTTAAAAATTATTACAAACAAATGTGCATCAATAAATTCATTGGTTAATTTAAATACATTTGAATAATTGAGATCATGAGTCAATTGAAGCTAGACCACCATGGAAAACCTGGAAGCATTGATAGTATAGCTTCAAAGGACTCATGAACTAAACTATTGAAATTACTATTACTTCACTTACGTACGCCTGTTACTCTTCGTGGAGAAGCATAGGCCGCCCACCAGCACTCGCCATACAACCATGTCTTTGTGCACTTCTTTCCAGATCTTTCCAGTTGTTATTCATCCTTTTCATATCTGCTTTTATTTCCCGACGTAATGTGTTCTTTGGCCTTCCTCTTTTCCGCTTCCCTTCAGGATTCCAAGTTAGGGCTCGCCTCGTGATGCAGTTTGATGATTTCCATTTCAATCGTCTTTTCCTAGTTTCTTCTTCAGCTGGACGTTGGTTTGCTCTCTCCCACAGAAGGCTGTTGCTGATGGTATCCGGCCAATGGATGTTGAGTATCCTGCGTAGACATCCATTTATAAATACTTGTACCTTCTTGATGGTGGTTGTTGTAGTTCTCCAAGTTTCAGCTCCATACAGTAGAACTGCCTTGACGTTCGTATTGAAGATTCTCACTTTGATATTGGTTGAAAGTTGTTTTGAGTTCCATATGTTCTTCAATTGTAGGAATGCGACCCTTGCTTTGCCGATCCTCGCCTTTACGTCTGCATCTGAACCTCCTTGTTCATCGATGATGCTTCCTAGGTATGTGAAGGACTCTACATCTTCCAGAGTTTCGCCATCAAGAGTGATTGGATTGCTGTTCTTCGTTTGAATTTGAGGACCTTGGTTTTCCCTTTGTGTATGCTGAGGCCTACTGATGCAGAGACTGCTGCTACACTGGCTGTCTTCATCTGCATCTGTTCGTGTGTACGTGATAGGAGGGCTAGGTCGTCTGCGAAGTCCAAATCGTCTAATTGATTCTGAGCTGTCCATTGTATTCCGTGTTTTCCTTCAGATGTTGAGGTCTTCATAATCCAGTCGACCACCAGAAGAAAGAGGAAGGGAGAGAGTAAACAGCCTTGTCTGACTCCAGTCCTTACTTGGAATGCATCTGTCAGCTGTCCTCCATGCACTACTTTGCACTGTAGTCCGTCGTATGAGTTCCGGATAATGTTGACAATCTTCTCAGGAACTCCGTAGTGTCGAAGAAGTTTCCATAATGTCCTCCTATCTACACTGTCGAATGCCTTTTCATAATCAATGAAGTTGATGTATAGTGATGAGTTCCACTCCACTGATTGTTCGACGATGATCCGTAGTGTTGCAATTTGGTCTGTGCACGACCGATCCTTACGGAATCCAGCTTGTTGATCTCGAAGTTGGGCGTCTACTGCATCCTTCATCCGGTTCAGCAACACTCTGTTGAAGACTTTCCCTGGTATTGACAGTAGTGTAATGCCTCTGTAGTTTTCACATTTGCTCAGATCTCCTTTCTTTGGAATCTTGACGAGGTGTCCTTCTTTCCAGTCCATTGGCACTTGTTCCTCCTCCCAAATCTTTTTGAATAGAAGGTATAGCATGCTTGTGGTTGCTTCGATGTCTGATTTCAGTGCTTCAGCTGGTATGTTGTCGGGTCCTGCTGCTTTCCCGTTCTTGATTTGTCTGACGGCCATTCTAATTTCTTCCGTCGTTGGTGGGTTGACATCTATAGGAAGATCTATGTGTGCTGCTTCGATGTCCGGTGGATTCATTGGAGCCGGCCTATTCAGGAGTTCCTCGAAGTATTCTACCCATCTGTTACACTGTTGTTGAATTTCGGTGATTGGCTTGCCTTCTTTGTCTTTGACCGGCCTCTGGTTTACTGTATTTCCCTGCTAGTTTCTTCGTTGTATCATATAACCGTTTCATATTTCCTTCTCTTGCAGCATTTTCTGCCGTCGTTGTTAGTTCGTCCATATATTTCTGCTTGTCGGCTTTAATGCTCTTCTTCACTTACTAAAATTACTCTAATATCCACAAAAACCCATTTTGATATGAAATACATTTATTAACGTTTATTAAGTCTATTCTCTGTTTTTATATTTCTAACGGTATATCTCATTACGAGATAAAGTTCATGGAGGTGATATTATTTATATCATTATTATTCTGCGTTTTAATGAAATGAACACGTTTTATATTAACAAGTTATACTCTGTTCAATGTATAGAATGTAAAAGAATGTGATTTTTTAATTCAACGGTTAAATGTCATTTTGTTTTTTTCTTAAGAACACAAATTCTGTCTCATTTACTTATGAGCTTTACAAAAAATTTAATTTTTTTAAACTTCACATTATATAACTTTGATGGTAAATAAGATCAGATCTTCGTTGTTGATTAGAAATAATAAATGTAGATAGTTCTTGAACGAATTGAATATTTGACAGACTAAACAATTTTTTTAAAATGTACTTTATTCACATTGTTACTTATTCCAGACTACACTAAAACACCAGATAATAGTTTGTTGTCGTTATAAAAATGTCTGAAAACTGATAGGATTATGCTGTTTAAAAAAAATCATTCTTGATAAGATTTTGTATATTACAGTTAGTTTATACAGATCTGTCAAAAACTGGTGGATAATAAAAAAAGAACTTTACAATCTAGTGGTTTATTTCTTTATTTATTAGGCCTTTATTTTTATTGGTAAAGGGTATAAACTTAACAACATCTGGAGCCCAAAGCAACTATCAACCAACACCAAGGTCAGGATTTTCAATATAAATGTCAAAACAGTTCCACTGTATGAAGCAGAAACTTGGAGAACTACGAAAGCCATCATCCACAAGATACAAGTGTTTATTAACATTGTCCACACAAAATAATTGGATCCGTTGGCCAAACACTATCAGCAACAACATACTGTGGGAGAGAACAAACCAGATCTCAGCAGAGGAAGAAATCAGGAAGAAGCACTGGAAGTGGATAGAACACACATTGAGGAATGCACCCAATTGAATCACAAGACAAACCCTCACATGGAATCCTCAATGCCAAAGGGAGAGATGAAGACCAAAGAACACATTACTCGGAGAAATGGAAACAGACATGAGAAAAATGAACAAGAATTGGATGGAACTAGAAAAGAAGGCCTAGGACAGAATGGGTTGGATAATGCTGTTTGGCGGCCTATTCTCCATTGGAAGTAACAGGCGTAAGTAAGTAAGTTAAGGGCATAAAGCTTCCAAACAATCATTTGAGAGAATTATCCTGAAATATTTCTACCAAGCGTATTTAACTTGTAATTACAAATTATAACAACATTAAATGTGACCTATATATTACAAAGAACATAATAATTGGAATTTGTGAAGGTCATATTCATTTGAACGAAACATACCAGATAACAAATGTATACATTAGTTTTATGTTTTCTTGCCTTGTTTTACTTTTTTTTCTAGTATTTATTAAATATCAAAGAATATTCACCTTATTCGCATATCATGTGAATAGTAGGTAATCTGCATTAAGTAATATGATCTAGATTGAATAATAAAACCATAATCGGTGCCTTCTATTTATCATTCTGTTCAAATGGAATGCAATTAAATGTAGCTTCTTTGTGTATAATGGTTACATAATTTATTTATGTAATATAACAGTAGGGAATTTCGTTGAGAATTTATAAAGTTTCAGATTAAATGTAGTTTTAGTTCTCTATGATTACTGAGATGTACATGTAATAATATAAGTAGTGATGTATAGTGTCTTAAATGGGTAGGTATATAGATGGGATTCTCCGTTTCGTTGCATAATTTGTTTTTTTTTTCAAATGACTTATTTCATTTTATAAACGATTTAAAACATGTTAAGCCGATTGGACTACGTAAAATGAAACTTCTTGTAAACAACGTTATTCCTAAAAGGTTATAAAATACAGTATGTGGTTTCGTGAATAATCGTGAGAATGCCTTCACGATTAAAAAATAATCTTGTGTTGGAGTGATTTGATAGTAGTCATTTCTTCAACAAACGTATAATGAATAATTTTTTCTCATATTTTCTAACTATGAGAATGTAACTTTGACATAATAATTACCATTTGTATTTATGCTAAGAGATATTTATTATCTTTATCAATCTGTATTTAGGATTACGTTTTAAATCACATTAAAGTACACTTAAACAAGCGATAGGATCATTGATTTGGTGTATTTTAATGATTTACATTGTGATGAAACTGAATTACAATATATTTTATCCTACATCAACTCTGTATTAGTCACAAATAAAACCCGATTCATGTGATAAAAACTATAATACAGTTTAAATGTTCGATTTCTTAAAAGAATGTAACTTAGAAATTTAAGACAACCTATTATTATTATTATTATTGTTACTAATAATTTCAGAGTTCTTTTGATGAAACCAGGAGATTTTGTTTTGATGATCCAAATGATGGAAATGATTTTCATGTAGACTAGAAGAAAACAAATTGCTTTTCTTCTCAATAATAAGATAGGTCCATTTAAATGATAATGATAATAATAATAATAATCCTTTTACCCTGGCCAACCAGCTAATAATCAATCTTATAATGTGGTGACATAATCTGATTAATGTTCATTTTATGTCCCAAACTTATTATTATTATTATCACTGTTATTATTATTATTACTATTATTGTCTTTACACTTGAAAAACCCTTTTTGAGGAATTTATTTAATATCCACCCCTGAATCTACTGTATTTGACCTAATTATTTTACATATTACGCAATTTCCGATTTGTAATCACAATATTCTCTCTCTCTCTCTCTCTTACCCCATGTTGACCATATTTATTCTGATAATTTATCTCACAATTTCATTTCGCTTATAAACTGATTCAAGTTAACACTTCATATGAGTCAGCCCCAACATTAACGATTTAATTTTATATAACAAACAATTCCTGATTCACATATTACAATTTCCAAATGATGATGTATTTTGCCTTAAATCTGGCCAATTTTATGGATTATTAATCTGGATTTATAATTGTAGAACCTGATGAGAAATTATTGAAAAGAATATTCTTCGTTCATACAATTGTGTTTTTAATAATTAAAAACAATAGACATTACAACTACTTTAAAAGTAATAACTAATTGTTCTCAGAAGAGATTTTTTGGAGATTTTAGAAATTTCACTAATTGAAATGATGAATCAAATGAAGCTAGACCACCATGGAAAACCTGAAAGCACTGAACGACCGTTTCGTCCTAATTGTTCATTATAATTAATATAATACACAATTTATTTTATTAAGGATTAATTTATCTTATTTACTTTCTTAACACATACGATTTTCAATGTTCTTTTCTTCTTTTTCTTCTTTACAATCTCTCATTTATTTCTTATTCAATTAACAACATTTTATATGAAAGTTCTTAATTATTAAATTCAACACGTAAACACTTTAGTTTCCTTGTTAAAATACAATTTCATGATATCGATTAACACCCTTCTAATTACAGATGAGTATTTCAATAATAATAATAATAATAATAATATAATAATGGTAATAATAGTAATAACAATAATATTAGTGATATTATTAATCCTAATAATTCAATAATAGAAAGTTCATAATCTGATTAGAAGCATTGGAAAATTATGTAAGTAAATAACTTACAGAAAAATACATTATACTACTACTAATAATAATAATAATCTCTATCCAATGCACAATTTCTTTGAAACTATCAAGCCCAATCATGATATGGATATCTATAATTATATTAAATTAATTTCATTCATATAATCAATTTTAATTCAATCTCTAAATTGATAGATGTTCTATCTGGAGATTAGATTCTTTCATATATCGCATACGACTTGAGCACTTGAACGCTAGAACCTGAAAAAAATGATTAGTAGCTGCAAAGATTATTGGATTATTTAAATTTAACAAAAACAACATATCTACTCATTTATGTTATCGTCAGGTATAATATGTGAAATTCAACTTCAGAAACGAATTAATAAACTGTTAATGTTTAAATAATCAACTTAAATCAATTAAATTCTATTTAGACTAAAGTTAACACTTTGCTCAGATCTCTAGGCTATTCACTATTTAACAGTGTGAATATAGACATCAATATTCTTATCTTGTTTTACGAAACTTGAAATCATTAGTCATTGTGTTCTTCATATTTACAATTTGCAGATAAGAGAAACAATCACATGAGAGTTCATGATAAAAGTATCATGAAATAGGAATTTGTCATGAAATTGTATATTTTGTGCTCGAAAATTTTCGACTAGAACTAAATACATCTTAATGATAACAGTGATCAATATTTATGATATAAATTTGAAGAAATGACTAGATTCTTATCTAATGCATCTCTCTGTTAAATGCCAATGGACTATTCAAGTCAGAAAATTTGAAGTCAATCTTCAACGAGAAGGGGGGTGGGTGTTATATCCCGGCAAGAATTATGAATGATGATATTTGAGAACTATTTATGGACAAATATCATATGTATATATGCAATGTATAACTATTCAGTACCTAGATTGTATGTACACATATACCTCTTATTATAAGCTTTATTTTGATCTATAAGCTAATATTATACGATCTGCCATTCTTGAGTTATACCCAGTCTATCAAATACTACCTCCAACACTCACAGCCACATTTGGATAAATCTTGTACAAATGTTTTTTTCTACTTTATGGTACGATGTTGTCTGATTGGTCGTTATATAAACTCAGTATGTTTGAAATACATGATTCAAGTCTTGGAGGCTGAGATTGGTGTTCTGGACATTAACAGGCAGGGCTAGAGCTTAGATTCTTTGACATATCGCCTACAACTTGAGAACTCGAACGTTAGAACACTCCAAGTCGCAAATGAGAAGACAGAAGACACGTGAAAGAAATGCTATTCCGAACAGTATCAAATATGTTACAAAACACTCATTTATCTATAATTTTTGGCAAAAACGAAATCATCATTATATTCATCTGATTCGCATGCAGAGGTTTTTATCATTTGTCAAATTCGGAAGAGACATGTCAAGATTCTTGAATGATCTTCTAAAAGATGATAGGATGAAATGTGTTTGGCTCTTTCCGAGCTACTTATAGCTTCCTCGAGTTCATCCGTAGGCCATCCTCACACAAACAATCCATCAAAAATTCATGAATAATACTTCGGTCTTCGTGGCTTTTTGAATCGATTAGAGTTTGACATTTCAGGTCCCTTGTAAGCACGCATACACACGCTCTTTCTCCATCACACTTTTACATACTCTACAAAAATAGACAATAATGTTCTTTACTCCTATGAATAATATCCTCTATAAATATCATATTAATAATTCAAATACTCGTTTTATCTGACACAATTAAATTGTTTTGTACAAATAGATGTGTATTATTTTGCATTTTTAACATAAAAGACTGACTTATGTTAAACAACGATTGAAAACGCTAAAAACATTAAACAACTAGTCCATGCTAGTTTGAGACTTCATAACAGTGTACAACAATAACTCTACCACAATGGATTGAATTGATGACCTTCGGTTTTCTTTTCAATCGTCATTTATATTGAATTCAAATAATTTAACTTTTGGCAAAAGGAAATATAAAACAAAACACTTATAACAATACCTTCTAATGTTACCCATCTTATATGCTTAATTTATGTGTATAAAAACAATGCTACTTTAATTAACTTGAATTGTACAGAAAAAATTTTAAAAATACGGAAAAATAAGTTATAAGTACTATCTTCTTTCTTTTTTTTCTTCCTTTTGATTCATCATTAATTTCCCAGTAGGATAGTTTCTATTACTTTTACACTCTAATTAAATTGTAATCACTCAGACATCCGCGTACATAGACAAATACACAAAGATTATCTAGTATTGTTGTAACAATAAATTAATTTCAATCTATCTTCTTTCCCTAATTATTTTTTTACAGTTTATTTGTTCTTGATTTTATTTATTTTCCTTTGTACTTTCGATAAAAGTTCGTCCATCACTCTCATTCTTCCTCCCTCTCCCTCACTATTTCTATATATATATATATATATATATATATATATATATATATATATATATATTTAATATATATATATATATATATATATATATATGCATTTCGTGCAATTTCGTGGATTGGTTGATGTTGGACACTAACAACATTTGATGCCGGCCAGTAGGTTAAACGTTTGTGTGCGAGACGGAAGGCTCTGAGTTCGAGTCCCGCGAGCGGGATCGTGGATGTGCACTGCTGAGGAGTCTCACAATGGATAAGACGGCCGTCCAGTGCTTCCAGGTTTCCAACCGTGGTCTAACATCAATTGGTTCATGATCTCAATAAAAAAAATTGTGATAAAATTCATATTCTCATTGTATTATCGATATATACCTAATGTTTCTCTTTGGTTTCTAATGAAAGCATTACTATATTATGCACAAGTGCCAATGATATAACAAATAAATGTAAACGTTTCATTCAAATATTTATTATACTTTTTTGCCCATTTTAATACTGTAAGCAGGATTTTAATTCAGTATGCACCTAGTGTACAATAAAGAATTTGTATTACGAAAAATGTAAAATGTTAATTAAGTTTCTTTGATTAAACTAAAAATTGTTTCATTGAAGTAGATCACATATCACTAAGAAATGATGAAATATAGAAGTCTAGTTTATCCATAAAATGTTTATTTATATTTCATTTCGTGTTGAAAATGTAGTGTTATGCATCAGATGACATGGCTGGAACAACACACTAAACATTAAACAGACTGTTTTCATCAAACTTGGCTCACATATTGAAATTTCTTAAGAATCAAACCTTAACAAAATCATCTATATAACTTGAAGTTGTGTAAAAAAACTCAATACCCATGTGACTATTGTAATGTCGGTTACTATGTTAAGCCCGTATAACTTATTCTAGCTTATGGACTGGCCAGTTTATCCATTCTTCTTGAGTCACGTTTTGACCTTGTTAATCATTCACTTATCAACCTTGACTGTCTTTATATGAGCGTATTTGTGCTCACTTCTTACTCTATTCATCACATGTATGTAGCTTATTTCTGTATGACTATAAATATTGATTACCGATTGATTAAATGAAGTTAGTTCACACACCTTCTCCATAGCCGCCCTTGAATATTACTCATGACATAGTTTTACTAGTGATATGACCCTAATATCTGAAATACTACTTATTGATTAATACCAGATAAGACTTGAACCTCTGCGTTGAGTTTTAATCTCATTCATTCTACCTTTGAAACATATTGTCTAAAACGTCAAACAATTCCATGAATCTTATGAGGATCTAGTTGATGATAATCATAACATAATTGAAATATTTTTGTGGGCTTTTCTTTTTTTACGAAGAATTCATATTTCTTTATTGTCTAGTTGACTGACGAACACCAATTCAAGTGATAGTTTCTCATCTCAACAAAATCTAAGTTTAGCTTATCAAATATTAGCTTTAATTCTTTACAAATATCACAACGGAAAAAGTAAACAATCTATCACAAAAAATAACATGTAATTATTAATGACATTTATTACAGTTCAGGTATATACTTTTTATCGTCTCATAGTTTTGTAATAAAATGTAAAAGTACGACATAAAACTCCTATCCTACAGTAATCACTGTGTTCTTTAGAGTACATAATTCAAAAATAATTAGCTACTTACTGATTAATTGAATTAGTCAGAAGATACCTTCTAAAGCCACCGGATTAAAGAAACAAAATTCACACTACATTAATCTTAAGTTGTAAACAAACCCTAAAAATGAGTACGAAAAAGTAACAGAAAACAGATAGGTTATTTGAAAATTTAAATGATGACTAGTTTTTGATATGTTCACCTAAACTGCATCCCGTATTTGTGATTTCAGTGATGAATTAATCATCTATTCAAAGTTTCCTTATGGAACGTCAGCTCGTAGAATATCGCTATACATCAGTTTACTTCATTCTACAAAAAAAGAAGACGAATATACATAGTTTAACATTTGAAAATTGTACTGATTATCATTTAAATGAATTAAAGCTGCTTCAATCAGTTTACCTCAATACTTCATAAATTCATCTATTTACTAATCAACCAATCAATAAGATTTTATCAGAAGTGATGGAAATTAAATAAATAGATAAATAATAAGCAAAACTTAATTAGCAAATAGGGGAAAAATTGTCTTTTCTCTTTGATGATAAGAGAACTTCGTTGTTGTTATTATTATTATTATTATGATTATTACCGTAGGTTTCTTTGTATATTTTTTTACAAGCATGATATTTCATCAGATTAAACAATTTATTTCGTGTTTCCTCTGAAAAAGTCTCCTTTGTGTAATGCGTTGTTTATTTTCCATCACCAATTCATTTTCATTTCTGTTCATTTCTTTTCATCTATATATATTTATTTGTATACACTAGGTGCGTTGTGTGTCGTTTTATGCGTATTTATTTGTCAATCTGTTTATTTGTTGATATGTCAATTTAATATACTTAACCAACCACTTGCCACGTGCCTTTTTTTTCATTTCATCTCTTTTTGTTTTTCTTTGAGTTTCTTTTTGTTAAAATAATATAGATTTTTTGGATGGAATTCTCAACAGTCAATGTGTTTATGGAGATTATAATTAGGATGAACTCCGCCTGGAGCCCCTCCGGGGGCTACTGCCGGCCCCAAGCCCGGATAAAGGAGGAGGGTTGGGCATGGGGTTAGCGTCCCCATCCCGTAGAAAACTAACTCGCTAAAAAAACGCTAACCAGAAAAAATTATTCAAACCTATAATTAGGATGATTGTATTTATTTTTTTAGAATGATTATAACTATTCATTTGGGACAATTAACCAGTATGTAATTTACCAATGAAATAATATTTGATGTTATCGAAAGAATACATAGATCATAACAACAAAAATTCGACAAAAGGATATTATATATATGAAGGATACCAATCTGTAATATAAGCTTCCTCATAGCTAAACAATCCATACATCCTACTAAAATAAATAATAGTTATGTACCAATTAGCGAATAATTTCAAGATAAATAATAGGAGTTCTAATAAGAAATCATTATTAATGGAATTTAACCATGCTGGAAGCAACATCTAAAGATTCTGAGATTAATCACTGTATTTTTTAAAGCATGTCAGTATATATGAATGATTTCCTTCATATTGAAGTAATCATCATGATTCTTACTTACTTACTTACTTACGCGTGTTACTCTCAATGGAGCATAGGCCGCTGACCAGCATTCTCCAACCCACTCTGTCCTAGGCCTTCTTTTCTAGTTCCATCCAATTCTTGTTCATTTTTCTCATGTCTATTTCCATTTCTCGGCGTAATGTGTTCTTTGGTCTTCCTCTTTTCCTTTGACCTTCAGGATTCCATGTGAGGGCTTGTCTTGTGACGCAGTTGGGTGCTTTCCTCAATGTGTGTCCTATCCACTTCCAGCGCTTCTTCCTGATTTCTTCCTCCGCTGGGATCTGGTTTGTTCTCTCCCACAGTACGTTGTTGCTAATAGTGTCCGGCCAACGGATCTGAAGTATTTTGCGTAGACAACTGTTAATAAACACCTGTATTTTCTGGATGATGGCTTTCGTAGTTCTCCAGGTTTCTGCCCCATACAGTAGAACTGTCTTGACATTTGTATTGAAAATCCTGACCTTGGTGTTGGTTGACAGTTGCTTTGATTCCAGATGTTCCTCAGTTGTAAATATGCTGCTCTTGCTTTGCCGATCCGCGCCTTCACATCTGCATCAGATCCACCCTGTTCATCAATGATGCTGCCCAAATATGTAAAGGTTTTTACATCTTCCAAATCTTCTCCGTCAATTGTGATTGGATTGGTGCATTCTGTGTTGTATCGGAGAATCCTGCTTTTCCCTTTGTGTATATTGAGACCTACTGCTGCTGAGGCTGCTGCCACACTGTCGTCTTCTCCTGCATCTGTTGTTGCGTTTGGGATAGAAGGGCCAGATCATCTGCGAAGTCTAGATCGTCCAACTGCATCCTAGATGTCCATTGTATCCCGTGCTTCCCTTCAGACGTTGACGTCTTCATGATCCAGTCGATCACCAGGAGAAAGAGAAAGGGTGAGAGTAAGCAACCTTGCCTAACACCGGTCTTCACTTCGAACGACTTTGTCAACTGTCCTCCATGCACAATTTTGCAGTGTAATCCATCATATGAATTCTGTATGATATTGACTATCTTCTGAGGCACGCCGTAGTGTCGAAGAAGTTTCCATAGTGTTGTTCTGTCCACGCTATCAAATGCCTTTTCGTAGTCAATGAAGTTGATGTAGAGTGATGAATTCCATTCAATTGATTGTTCCACAATGATCCGTAGAGTTGCGATTTGGTCTGTACACGATCTATCCTTACGGAATCCTGCCTGTTGGTCACGAAGTTGGGCGTCTACGCAGTCCTTCATCCTGTTTAACAATACCCTGTTGAAGACTTTTCCCGGTATTGAGAGAAGAGTGATGCCCCTGTAGTTATCACAGTTGCTGAGATCGCCTTTCTTCGGTATTTTGATCAGAAGTCCTTCTTTCCAGTCTTTGGTACTTGTTCCTCATCCCAAATCTTATTGAAGAGAATGTGGAGTATCCTTGCAGTTGCCGCTACGTCTGCTTTTAGTGCCTCTGCTGGATGTTGTCCGGTCCTGCTGCTTTGCCACTCTTGATTTGTCTGATGGCCATGCTGATTTCTTCAATTGTTGGTGGGCCAACATTGATTGGGAGGTCCGTGGGTGCTGCTTCGATGTTGGGTGGGTTCAGTGGAGCTGGTCGATTCAAGAGTTCTTTGAAGTGTTCTACCCACCTGTTTTGTTGCTCTTCAATGTTGGTGATTACCTGCCTTCCTTGCTTTTCACTGGTCGTTCTGGTTTGCGGCGATTTCCAGAGAGTTTCTTTGTCGTGTCATACAGTTGTCTCATGTTTCCTTCTCTTGCAGCCTTTTCCGCCGTCGTTGCTAAATCTTCCACATATTTACGTTTGTCGGTTCTGATGCTCCTCTTCACTTGTTTGTTTACTTCTGTGTATTCAGCTTGTGCCTTGGCTTTTTCTGCTCTTGTTCGACTGGTATTGATTGCTGCCTTCTTGTTCCTTCTTTCTTGAATCTTATCCAGTGTATCAACAGTGATCCATTCCTTGTGATGGTGCTTCTTGTGACCCAGGACCTCATGACATGTTGAAGTGATTGCCTCTTTGATCCCCTTCCAGTTGCTCTCCACAGTAGTTCCTTCTCCATTGAGTAGATCATGAAAGGCCTGGAACTTGTTGCTGAGGACTATCTTGAATTTGTTGAGTTTGTTAGTATCCTGAAGAAAGGCCGTATTGAACTTTTGTGATATTGTCCGCCCCGTTGTCCAGTGCTTCTTGAGTTTCAATTTCATCTTGGCGACCAGCAAGTGATGATCTGATGCTATATCAGCTCCTCTCTTGGTTCTCACGTCCTCTATAGTCCTCCTGAACGTTTTGTTGATGCAAATATGGTCGATTTGGTTTTGGTTGTGTGATCCGGTGAAGTCCATGTGGTTTTGTGTATGCGTTTATGTGGGAATATGGTGCCGCCTATGACCAGCTTATTGAAGGCACATAGATTTGCAAATCTCTCACCATTTTCGTTTCTTTCTCCCAGTCCGTGTCGTCCCATGATGTCTTCATATCCAGTGTTGTCCGTTCCAACCTTGGCGTTGAAATCTCCCATCAGAATAGTCAGGTCCTTTGTTGGGCACTTCTCGACGATTGACTGCAGCCTATTGTAGAATTGATCTTTAGCGTCTTCATTGTAGTCGTTGGTAGGCGCATAGCATTGGATGATGTTCATTGAAATACCCTCTTTCTTTGTTTTGAACGAGGCTTTGATGATCCTTGGTCCATGAGATTCCCATCCTATAAGCGCATTTTGCGCTTGTTTGGACAGCATCAATGCAACTCCTTGTGTATGTGGTGCATTTTCTTCTTCATGGCCGGAGTATAACAGGAGCTCTCCTGTAGTTAGTCGTTGTTGTCCAACTTGTGTCCAATGTGTTTCACTGATCCCAAGTACCTCTAGGTTGTATCTTCTCATTTCTGCAGCAATTTGGAAGGCTCTCCGGTGTCCCACATTGTACGAACATTCCATGTACCTAAATAAATGGTCGCTCTGGTTGTCAGAAGGGGCATCGGCCTCGTAACTTCCGAAGGAATTCGGCTTTCATCATGAGGCGTCATAATTCTTCTAAATGAAGACCTTCTGACTCCCAGGGCAGAGTTTAAAAGGTTTGAATAATTTTTTCTGGTTAGCGTTTTTTTAGCGAGTTAGTTTTCTACGGGATGGGGACGCTAACCCCATGCCCAACCCTCCTCCTTTATCCGGGCTTGGGACCGGCAGTAGCCCCCGGAGGGACTCCAGGCGGAGTTATCATCAAGATTCAGCTAAATATAATTATATAAACTCTAATGTAATATGCTACTTTCTCTCCTTTTTGACTAAACATATCAAATTGACTGTAAATGGAATCTGTTTAACTTTCAAATAAATTTAAGTCAAGTTGCTTTTAACTTGGTTCTACTAAAGACTTCTAAATTATTGTGTAGTGTTTATCCACGTTTTTAATTTTAAGTAATTTACCTGTTTGAATTGTCAATACCTATTTAAAATTAACATTTTTGATCATGTTAGCGTTCCCAGACTTTATACAATACAATCTAGGTTCATCATTATTAATAGATCATCGTAATATCAGCTTAGGATTTGTGGAGATTGTAGAAACTTGATTGTTCATAACTACAAAGCAATACACAGCCATTTCTTCCTAGTATAGAATTCCTAAACAGTGTATATAGACGAATCGAATGCAGGATCTTCGGTGTTTTGTATCGACTTTTAACCTTATCAACCATTGAGCTGGCAATCAACGGTCTAACCACTTCAAAAATTGTAAAAATACAAATAAGATAATGACAATATTTTTATAGGTTATGACGAGTATTCAGTATGATTTACTATGAAAAGTTTTATTCGTGATGTTGATAAAATAAGTAAAGGGTTTACGACCTTATGCATGGTAATCACTTTTTGTTAATATTTTAATCAAGTTAGCATACAATAAGTAGCATATCAATTTCCAAAGTTATCTGCCAAACAGTACAGCGGATGGCATGATTCATTCATAACCATCGCTTGTCCAACAGATAAGTATTGATATCACAAACGATGATAAACTAAAAAGATTCAAAGAAATAGTTACCCTTCAATTCTAACCGAGAAAATAGTGAAGACAAATTGGAAACAACGGCAAAAGTGATTTTGTTTTTTCCCAAGATATTTTACTATCCCAATCTCTGTAAAAGATTCATCTGTTTTACTTCCCTATTCGGTACCCATTATTCTCACATAGTCGAACTCTCCCAACCACTACAATCCACTAAAATTTCAAGAACTTTTATAGTTTATCCTACTATTTTTTTTAAAAGTTCTAATGATAAGTATGATTATATGTCCTGTTTCTTCCTTCTTTGTGATTGTACATAAAACATAGTGTACGTAAACAAACTGAAGATATTTTCGAAATCGATATTAAGGACTATAAAAAATGTTTTTCATCTTATAAGAAAAACTTAACCTGCATAATTTTAAAAAAATTTGTTAAAAATTCAAATAAAATACTAATTTCTAGGATTGGTAGTTTATTCATAATTTTTCAGTGAAATGAACTTGATTTACGAACCATTCTACTTTTTAAGGAACAAGTACAATAATATTATGATGAAATAACTAATTTTTGTTGTAACGTGTGAGACTGCAGGTTTTGATAAGCAGCGTTTATTAACCGATCGATTACAGTGACACGGAAAACACGTATGAACGATCTAGTGCCCTGATTGGCCCTGCTTCGCAGTCTGTCCCAGCCAGTTGAGTGAAGAACGCAAGTCACAGCCTCTGAGTTATGAATCATTGTATTTCAGACATACTCTATTTATATACCAAACAAACAAACCACATCGTACCATAAAATAGAGAACAACATTTACAAAATATTTAACAAGTGAAATAAACATCAACCAATAAGAAATGTACATTTAAGGTTCAAGGCCACCGTAGATTTAACACGATAATTATTGGTATATTTTTCCGACTATCCTAACAATTTTATAATAAAACTTTATACAGTGTTCATAGTATTAGTAGATAGTGAAAGGATTTCATAGAATTTAATATAATTATATAAAGTACTTTGGTATAGGGTTGTGGAGATTGTTGAGTTTAGATTGATATTTTGAATGGATCAGTGTTAGACTACCATTGAAAACCTAGAACCACTGAACGACCGCTTTTTCGTAGTATGAGACTTCTCAACAGTGCGCATTCACGATTCTTGACAAACGGGCTCAGACCTAGGACCTTCGGTCTCGCACGCGAGCGCTTAACCTCTAAACCACTGAGCCGGCATCCAACGGTGTTAATGTCTAACTTCGGCCAATCTACAATATATATATGGTAAAAGAGAAAAACGGTCGTTTTATCTTATTTTAAGACTCTTCAGTAGTACACACAGTACATAGTGGATAAAGCTCGTCACCTTCAAATTTCAGTACGCTGATACTTGACTGTAATAAAATAATGATTTAGTCAAATATTTATTATAATCAGAGAGGGGTGTTGTGGATATTATAGTAATTTAACAGTTTAATTCGTGAGTCAACTGAGGATAGACCACAATCGGAAACCTGGAAGCACTAGATGGCCGTTTCGTTCTAGTATGAGACTCGTCAGCAGTAACCAGTGGAGTTCAAAGGGGTGTATTGTGAGATATTAACTCACTGAAGACAATGGTGGACGGTGGCGCACTTTTGTGAATTGGTCGAAGTTAGACATTAACACCGTTAGATGCCGGCTCAGTGGTCAGAGATTAACCGTTCACGCACGAGATCAATAGATCCTGAATTCGGGTCTGTTTGTTATGGGATCGTAGATGCGAACTCCTGAGGAGTTCTATACTAAAACGAAACGGTCATTCAATCCTTCTAGATTTTCAATGTTAGTTTAACATCGATCCATTCATGATACCAATCTAAAGTATTTTAATTAAAATGTCAACTAAAAAAAAAACACTAAAACATTATTATTTTTTTTTTTTTTTTATTTTTTAAATATTAATTTTTTTTTGAAATCGTTAAAATTTTTCTTTTTTTTTTTAATTTTAAAAAAAAAAAAAAAAAAAAATAAGAGCAGCCATTAAAGAATTCATTTCAATGATAAACCTGTTCAGTAATTAACTAATATAATTATTACTCATTTGGTTTTATTATAAGAAATGAGATGAACAAAATTCATTAATGTCATCATTCAAATAATCTAACAACTATTATTTATAGACTACTGACTACTAGGAATAACAAACAATAACAATTTATTAAATGACATTGAAATTTTTAAAGTTTTAAAAAAATTATTCAAAAATTCTTAATCTTCTAAAAAAAAAAACAAAATTTGTCAAATTATAACACCCTTGTCATAATGACAAGTGGTAATATTTATTGTTGATAAATGATTAAGGGAAAGTAAGTGTTTATCAATGAAGCATAAATTTTGTTATATAAACTACAATGATAAATGTTATTTTTCTAATAGTGTTTTTTTTCTTGTAGTCAAGTCTGATATTTGGTAACTGGGATTAACTGACAAAAAATGACATTGATATTTTCTGCAAAAATAAATATTTCAACAAAACAACAATAACAACTTGTTAAGAAAAATGAATGTCATCTGATTACTAGATAAATAGAATTAATTCTTAAAACTTAGTCAATTGTCTAGCTACAAAAGAGTCATTATATATTTGTACAAAATAAGGTTGGATGTCATTTTCATTTAATTGATAGTAATAATAATCAAAGTCAAAATTTTCAATATAAATGTCAAGGCAGTCCTACTGTATGAGGCGGAAACTTGCAGAACTACGAAAGCCATCATCCACAAGATACAAGTGTTTATTAACAATTGTCTACACAAAATAATTTGGATCTGTTGGCCAAACACTATTAGCAACAACCTACTGTGGGAGAGAACAAACCAGATTCCAGCGGAGGTTGAAATCAAGAAGAAGTGCTGTATATGTTGTAACGTGTGACTTGCACGGTCAGATGCGCAGCGTATTACTGATCGAATCAGTGACACGTAAGGACGACCTAGAGTCTCGATAGGTCCCGCTTCCCTGTCTAGCCCAGCCAGTTGAGTCTAGAATGCAAGTCACAGCCTCTGAGTTATGAATCGTTATATTTCAAACATACTCTGTTTATATACCAACCAAACAAACCACATCGTACCATAAAAATAGAAAACAACATCTGTAAAATATCTAACGAGTGAAATAAATAATGGCCAATAGGGAATGCTCATCTAGAGTCCAAGGACATCATTAGACTTAACATGATAATGATTGGTATATTCCTCAGCATACTAACAGTATGTGGATAGGACACACGTTGAGAAATGCACCCAACTGAGTCACAAGACAAACCCTCACATGGAATCCTGAAGGCCAAAGGATAAGAGGAAGACCAAAGAACACATTACTCCGCGAAATGGAGACAGACAGACGTGAGAAGAATGAACGAAAATTGTATAGAACTAGAAAAGAAGGCCTAGAACAGAATGGGTTGAAGAATGCTGCCTATTCTCCGTTAGGAGTAACAGGTGTAAGTGAGAAAATAAGTCAGTAATAACAACTTATCTTTGATTATTTCAAGTTGATCTATCTTGTTTCCTCCTCAATACTAAGATGTGTTCTTGACTTTTATATTCCATGCATAACATTCGTCATGTTAATTTATTTCAGAATTATCATGTGATATAAGATAGGATCTTTCTGCTGGTTACATTCAAACATTTGTTAATTTATGAATTACATCACATTTTTTTATCAGTTCGCCTAATTTTCATACAGTTATGTTGAATAATTGAATGCATTAACATTTTTGAATGGGCAATATATCATTAGTTCTTAATTATCGACTGTCTATTATACATGAGGGAGGTTGTGAAAATGATTCAGAACCTTCACCGTACTAATAAACAACTTTTAAAATAAAACCTTGAATCCTCAACGACAAACTCAGACAGGTAGAAAAAATTCACTCCATTTTTATCAATCAATAGCTATGAAACCATGGATATAATTAACGGAATAAAGTGCAATTATTCTAAAGTTGAAGTGATTTGCATTTTATTCTTTACCGTTCAGTGTTATTTGACTTTTTATTTGCTTCATTAACCAAGCAAATAAACTTATTTTCCTTAGTGAATGAGTATAGTTTACTAATTTTTTGTTGTTGTTGATTTAACATCAAATATAAAGTGCATAGTAATACAAACCCTAGACAAGTTAATTGTCGTTTAAAAAGTTGTAACTGTGCGGAGAAAATTTTTGTTTTGCAAAAGTTATGTAGATTTTTTGAGAACTTATTTTTTTGTTATGAATTAAACTTTATGTAATTTTCAATTCATTAAAATGTGGTCAACATAAGCTTCCGTTATAAAGTTGTGTTACAATGAATTTCAATATTGTTCAATAATTTGTCAGAAAGAGTTTTTGTAGATATCACAGTAATTTCACTAGTTGAGATCATTAGTCAATTGAATCTAGACCATCATGAAAAACCTGAAAACACTGGACTGCTGTTTTTTCAAAAGAGGAATCCCATAATACGACGAAACGGACGTCCATTGCTTCTAGGTTTTTCACGGTGATCTAAATTGAATTGACTCATGATTTCAATTATCAAAATTAATAATTTGTGTCTAAAGCGTTCAATACAGATCATTTAACAAAAAATACATTTTATATTGCATTGCATTACAATTATGTAAACAATTATCATATTTTGATGGAGTTTTGTTCTCTGAACTGGATGGTTTGACCATGGAGCTTTCATCGTTCTTCTGAACGACATCATCAGCACAAACTTCAGATGGAAGTGAAGTGTTCGAATTTCTCCATATGCGTTTCACAACTTGTTCTGTACACCTCGACGTTGATTGGTTGATTGGATGAAAACTCCACGACCAAACCATTCAGCTCAGAGAGTAAAACTCCATCAAAATCATCCACCTGAACTGCAAATCTTCTCCACCATCTCAATTATCATATTTATTTGCATAATCAAGCATATATTCGGTTAAACATGATTAATTAATAGAGATTTTTAAATTTCGCATATTCTTATTTATGTATTCAGTAAGAAATTAAATACTCCCTAAGGTAACCATTCATCAATTAATTTAAATGATCTAAATAATTATCTTTATTACATCATTATTCATCAAGAACTTGGAGAAAATGACTGATATAATTATAAATAATCAAAACAATCAATTGGGTTGTTTCTTTGAAATAACCAAATTAATTTATAGAATAATAGAGACACATTTAGAACTTAATATGTTGATGTGTAGTTTACTTCAAATTAGTCGAAACATTAAAACATTTCAAGTTTTTAAACTGTCTGTTTTACAAATTGCCATGATTCTATTTTGTGTAATCAGACAGAAAATTACTTGATGTTTACTAAAAAGAAACTAAAGTACCAAACAAAAACAATTAAATGATATTATAAAGCAAATTTTACTCAAACTAGACAGTTCCATATTTTTAATTTGGATGATAACTTTAGTTCAATCTGAAGATTATGAGTTGTTTCGCCTGTGTGATCATGTGAACACATTTCTAAGGAGTTTTAAACAAAAACAAATGGTTATCCAGATTTCTCCTTCTTTTTAATAGTTCGTCAAATGAAGTTAATTCACGACAACAATTCCCTTTAAACTGAGCTAATCTTCACAATATATCTAACTAAACTATAAGCATTTATTGATTTCAAGCTAATACACACACAGTCCGTATGTTTAGTTATAACTATATGAAAATAAATTACTGATGGTCTTTGGACAATATATTTAAAGATTTTAATAGTTGACTTCATGAGCCAATTAAAAATAGACCACCATAGAAAACCTGGAAGCACTGGACTACCGTTTCATCTTAGTATGGGACTCCTCAGCAATACACCTTCACGATCCCGCCTCGTGAGATTCAAACCCAAAACCTATCAGTCTCGTACACAAATGCCTAACCTCTAGACCACTTAGCCTACATCCAACAGTGCTAATGTCTAATTTCAAACAATCCATGAAATTGAGCCATTATTCACCATTTAAAAATAAAAAACAAACCTTCATAAAAGAAATTTTCAACTGTACTATTTTAAGGATAATTAATTTACTTGTCTATTCCCTATAAATTCTATAACTTGATCAACTCATGAGAAATTTATTACATCGTTTATTAGTTTTTTTTCTTTATCAGATTATTTATCACTTTTTTTATTTGCCGCTGAAAATACTCATTTTAATTTATATCATATTGATATACATCTCTTAGCATGAATCTAATGTACACATGATAATAGAAGACATTATTATGACTTAACTAATATACATAACAATGTCATGTGAATATAGACGTTATTTAGTTGAAAATTTGTTACTTTGCAACAAGACAAGATAGTTTAACGTCAAAAATTAGTTCATGAAATATGACGCTTGTTTTGATGAAATATGTTTAATAAAAAAACAAAGCAAATAATATGAATTCTAAATATCGTTAAAAATCAATACTTCAGTTCGTCTTGAATTAAATGAATTTCATTAATAATCTAAAAGATAAGTCTATTTTTTTCACTTCTTCTCTAGTAATGGAAAAGACGACCAGTGTGGTAGTAGCCTCAACAGCAATAGCTCTTAATATACATAAAGGGAAAAGCAAGATTCTCCGATACAACACAACATGCAACAATCCAATCACAATTGACGGAGAAGATTTGGAAGATGTAAAAAATTTTAGATATCTGGGAAGTATCATTGATGAACACGGTGGATCCGATGCAGATGTGAAGGTGTGGATCAGCAAAGCAAGAGCAGTATATTTACAACTGAAGGACATCTGGAATTAAAAACAACTGTCAACCAACACCAAGGTCAGGATTTTCAATATAAATGTCAAAACAGTTCTACTGTATGAAGAAGAAACTTGGAGAACTACGAAAGCCATCATCCACAAGATACAAGTGTTTATTAACACTTGTCCACACAAAATAATTCGGATCTGTTGGCCAAACACTATCAGCAACAACCTGGTGTGGGAGAGAACAAACCAGATCTCAGCAGAGGAAGAAATCAGGAAGAAGCACTGGAAGTGGATAGAACACACATTGAGGAAAGCACCCAATTGAGTCACAAGACAAACCCTCACATGGAATCCTCAATGCCAAAGGGAGAGATGAAGACCAAAGAACACATTACTCGGAGAAATGGAGACAGACAGACGTGAGAAGAATGAACAAGAATTGGATGGAACTAGAAAAGAAGGCCTAGGACAGAATGGGTTGGATAATGTTGTTTGGCGGCCTATTCTCCATTGTGAATAACAGGCGTAAGTAAGAAAGTAAGTAATTAAGTAATTACTTCCTGATTGCTACTGGATTTTATGGCGTTTGTTTCAATCATTGAATGATTATAAATACGTATTGTTAACAAGTTCCAAACAATGATAAAGCAGTTGTTTATTACCATTTGTTTCACCATGATGCTTTCTTTGATATTTTATCAGAAGAACCATTTATAAACTAAACTTAATCCATAATTCAATAATGTACCAAGCTCTATTATTGCATCCCTACTGAAACTTATATGCAAACATGTTTAAAACCAAACAAATTATGTAGTAAATATGTTATTCTAATCGTATTAGTTACTTTGTAAACATTCTCATTATAAGCTATTAACCTTTATTAAAATTCTCATTATTAATCCATTGATCGTATTGTACTTAATCTAATTTATAGTTGATTGATTACTACGTAGTGATCAATCTCGTATGTAACAGGCCCTTTTTAGTGCAGATCGGATTCTATGGGTCCGACAAACATGACATTTATTACTACCTTATGATCAGTCAATTTTAAATACATCTTAGCCCTACAGGAGGTTAGACGCGGCCCGGATAGCTTAGTGATAACGTCTCTGACTGCGACGTTGGGTGACACAGGATCAATTCCGTCAGGGACTATCAGTTTCCTAAAGATTAAAGGTACACCTTGTGGACGAGTGCCAAATAACACGAATTCCAGATCCAGAGTATCCTGTCGACTGCCTCCAACCATATTTTCAACTTATTCTAATATAATTAACTATTCACTTCTTATATATCTATCTTCACAATAGATATGTCTTTCTGTGCACATGCCTACTAACCATCTGTATTATTAATTCTTTCTAACTATATACAAACTTATTTGACGAGTCCTAATTTGAGTTGACTGACAAACCAACATTCGTACTTCATCATTCATTCACCTCTATTTGCTATTGTCAATTGATTTGTATACCTGGAATATATATGTTCCTAACACATTTCGTATATGACTTTTAATGGCGTATTTTCCAAAGGAATTAGATCAATAATATATAATAAATTAGTCATGGGAATAATCAAATGTTGGAGTCAGTCAACCACTTAAGTTTATTAGTCATTGAATATTACTACTGTATTCTTTTGAAAGTTGTGTCATTTAGTTCAAGAGTAAAAATTAAACTGTTAAAACAAAAAGGTACTTAACTTACAACACATGAATCCTTAAAATTTGTCACTTGAGATTAAGATAAAAATATCTATTACAATGGATGTTTTATATACTGGAACGCAGAAAGTTTTCTATTAATTGCAATAGTCATATGTACAATTTTGTTCATACTGAAGATGGTATTCGTTGCAATTCTTCTTGAGCTTATGAATCAATAGAACTTGGGCGTACTTTACTTCTGTTTTGACCAAGTTAAGGAATATACAATAATGAGTTCTTAAAACTTCACCAGGGACGAATTCAAGTTTGCGGTTCGAATGAACATTGAATTACCATCGAGGCTCACGGTCAACTTATGATCTTAATCTTCTAGTCCCGAGGTCGTAGACGACGAACTGGACCTCTTGACGTAGATACTTATCAAAAACGGGTATCCTTCGATATCCACTGATAAGAACATAAAACCTAAACCACCGAAAACACAAATAACTTCAGTCAAAAAGAAAACGTTATACATGAATATCGACTTTAAGGGTGACAGAGACACATATGTCTTAAAGAGGAAAATTTCTGATTCTTTAAAAAGAACGTTTTTCGCAGCAACGTTGCGAATAGTATTCTCCAGCCGATCATTGTTCACCAGTAATTTTAAAGATAAATTATCTAATCTGATCAATTCAATGAGCATTTACCAATTTACCTGCTCATATGAATTCAGGTATATAGGTCGTTCGATGCGTACTTTATCCAAAAGAATTCAAGAACATTATCGGGCGTGACTAAGAAGAGGAGAAAATCGCTCAATAAGAAGTTCAATAATCGAACACCTTGTGAACACGGGTCACTCAATCAAGACAGACTATGTGTTCAAAGTCATCTACAAGGTAAGTAGAAGTCTTCCAAAGACAATTATATTGCATCTTCTCAGTACTGCCAAAGCAATAGCCATACATCTGGGAAAACCAGAATTGTGTGTCCAGAAGTGATTTAATTTCCCCCCGGTTTTTTATCTCACTTGTGACGCCAAATCAACGGTTTTAACTACAACTTTGAAAAAACACATTTATTTGGACTGTAATTCGAATAGTGCATTCAAATATGTAAGAATACTTAAGTACATAGTGTTTAAATCAAACAAAAGTGAAATTCAACACAAATGACTACTAAATTTCATGATGAATAAGAAATATTATTTCTTTCATATCCAGCTTTGATATAATTTCAATTTATTTGACAATGAAAACTTCATTAAGATTTTGTCACAAGATTTCAGGAAGATTTTAAGTTTAATTGAGTCGGCTAAGTTGTACTATCTGAGCATACATATGTATAAACAGCGAATATGTTCTAGTGTAATGAAGGAGAACACAGGTGAAAACAACCGAATTATGTTTAGCACAACATTACAGGGGTACTTGGTAAAATAGAAAAACCATACTATAATACCTAATTTGCAAAATGTTCAATAATTGTCTCGGACTTCATTGTTCTTGCATTTCCATACTAATTGCTTTCTATTCCAGTTCTTCCTTTCTTGACCTTCCCAATCTTCTGCTGCCAGACATTACATTCCTGACTCGCGTTATATACTAATTATGTCAATATAAGTAACACGCACCACACTCCTCCCCCTTTTAGTAAGGTGTCTCCTTAGTCTTTCTGATTGACGTACATCTGTCTTCTTTGGTGCTGTTCGTGAGTCACACTCATAATGATCTTGAAACCATCTCTGCAGTTGACTGTCATTTACGCGCTTCTGCTTGTCTTCTCTCGGATCGTGTAAACCGAGACACGTCTCTCCATGATAACGTACGGTCCTTTCCACTTTGGGATCAGTTCTCCGACCCTGATCCCCCTGCTATGTTACTTTTCCGTCCTCTACACTTGACTAGGTCCCCCACTGCCAAAGGTTTCCATGTCCTCCTCTGTTGTTGCGCCTTCTTTATGTCTGATATTTGACCATTAAAAAACCTCTGAATTTATTCTTTTATTCTCATTTTGTTTTTTATTATTCAAAAGTTAAGATATATCGTGCTTTTCAATAGTTTACAGCCAACTGGAACAACTTAATAATTAAGTTTTTACTTTATATCATGAATGTGTTTTCTTCACTTTTCTGTATTTATTCAAAGAACAAGAAATTTTATTTGTTTTTTTCAAAATAACGCTACAATTGAGTTGTATATTTTATCAGTAAAAATCATCTCATTGAACTTTGAAATGGCATCTTGATAATTTTCCCTATATTCACAGTAAAACTTTGTTTGTTTTTCTTTTGAAAAAAAACAATACTTTTTTTATTATGGTTGAAAAACTTTCAAGAATAAAGAAACACAAGTCAATTTATTCCTTTTTTACACTTCTAACTAGTTTTACTTACATATGAATATTAACTTCTATATATAAGGGTGAAAGGAAAGCAGTTAGGAGTTCTTTACTTGAACACCTAATCGACTGTAACCATTCTACAGATCCACAATCTGATTTTAAGGTTATTTATATGATTCGTTCAAATCTACCCAGATTTCTTCGTATCCAACTTTTAAAAATAGCCGAAGTTCTTACCATCCAAAAGCTTAAACCAGAACTATGCGTACAAAAGAAGTACGTCTTATCGTTATCGTTACCTTGGCTTTTATTATTTTGATTATCCCATTATTATTATTATTATTATTATTATTACTGCGTTCCCCCTTCACTTATGTCTTATATTCTCATTATTTTATTCGTAAATGCTCATCATATCACCTTATTTATTTTTTATACCTCTATGACCTTTAACTTCTATATATAAATCTGGTTTTTAAATATTAACGTTT
The DNA here is from genome assembly GCA_944470405.2 of Schistosoma mattheei. Classification (NCBI taxonomy): domain Eukaryota; kingdom Metazoa; phylum Platyhelminthes; class Trematoda; order Strigeidida; family Schistosomatidae; genus Schistosoma; species Schistosoma mattheei. The sequence continues at coordinate 17,891,428 of OX103951.1, read as the reverse complement.
ATCAGAAGCTGATGAGAAATAAAATGAATTCTCAATAAACAGTTGTGAAAATTGTTGAGTTTAGATTGATATTATGAACGGATCAGTGTTAGACCAGCATTGAAAACCTGGAAGCATTGGACAGCCGTTTCTTCGTAGTATGGGACTCTTCAACAGTGCACATTCAAGATCCCTCACGCGGGGTTCGAACCTAGGGTCTTTGGTATTGCGCGTGTACGCTTAACCTCATTTTTACATTGCTCAAACCTTTTATTTTACATTATTCAAGTCAATACAAGAAATTATACGTATGTCAACCGAGTTTAACTGCTGGGACTAGTGATTTTATTTTTTCATGCCGAAATTATTCTCTTTGACGCTTATGTGTTCATCTTGATCGAATGCGATCTTTCCAAGCTCCGCTTACTACTGCATATTTGTATCATGATTATTTCAAGACGGTGGTAAGAATAAAAAACAAAGTATTATCATTATTATTATTATTATTATTCAATGCTGCTATTAATTTCCAAACTTTCTTACATAACGTTTGACCTTTATAAATAACTGCAAATTTGCAACAGGTGATTGAAACTTGCAGTGGTTATTATTAAAGGTATATCCTGTGTAATCATTCATTCATTTATGGTCTTTGGTAAAACTATATTTTGTATCACAGTTATTGGCTGTCAGCAATATCTACCATGATAATGTATGAAATTTTTTTACTTTATTGGTAAGTGCTCACATGTGTGCGTATTTATTATCATCTTGAATAAAATTAGATCTAAAAACCTTCTGATTTTATCATGAATATTTCATATGATCACAATTATTTTCAGATCGGATAAATCTCTACAAACGAGTTAATCCAAGTGTTAAAAAATATTTTTTTGATTGAGATCATGAACCAATTGATGTTAGATCACCAAAGAAAACCTGGGAGTAGTGGACGACCGTTTCATTCTATTGTGGGACTCTTCAACAGTGCACATTCACGATCTCGCTCGCGGGATTCAAACCCAGGGCCTTCAGTCATTTAAATCATTTAAATTAATTCCCCCATATAATATTAGTATTCCATATAAATATATAAATTAATTAACTTCAATTTGTGTGGGCGTTTATTTTCATGCTGAACGTAACGAAACACACAATTGATCTTTAAAATCATCTTAATTATTGTCAGTTTGTTTAGCTATACTATTAGAACACTCTAATGTTTACAATTTGTCTAATAGTGATATGAACTTACGTAGTATTAATACATTTAATCTCAGTTTACCCTCATTAAACTAATAAATATTTATATCAGAAGGGCTTTTTGTGGATATCATAGTAATTTCAATGGTTGAGATCATTAGTTAATTGAAGCTAGACCACCATGGGAAACCTGGAAGCACTAGACGGCCATTTCGTTCTAATGTGGGACTACTCGGCAGTGTGCATCCACGATCGTTATTTTATTATTGTCAAATATCAGCCTAATGAAATTTAAAGGTAATGAACTTTATCCCAAATGTAGTGCGTGTACTACTGAAAAGTCTTAAAATATGACAAAACAACTCTATATTACTCTTTGGTTTTCATTAGTACCCTGGTTGATATAAATCCATGATAAAAATGTATTTTAAAAGTAAATAATTTTATTCAAATATCTTTTATTATCACTGCTTTTTCTCAAAACAACTATCAATCCACCAAGTAACAAGTGTACAGTTATATTTTCATTAGATAGCGAAATATTTCAAATATTATTGAGGTAGGTGATAGAATTTGTAGTTGTTTAATATGAAAATGCTTTTCACCCGACCATAAAATTAACATTACACATTTAAATATGATCATAGTGAGAGATGTAAGTTTTACATTTAATATCTTTGTCCGTTTTATGCTTTAATAATAAAAAAATGGTAAAATCAACGTATGAATACAAGGCGGTCTGCTTAAATTTTTGGGCTACCTGTCACTGCCATCTAGATATTTCAACAAGTTATTTGTTTCCATGTTTGTTTCAAAATATCATTGTGTCAATTCATTGCACAACCTGATCAGGTGCGTTTGTAAAAAGTTTACAACCTCGATACAAGTTACAAAAATGTACAATCGGAGACATCCTAATTACTGGCAATATGAATTGAATAGAATGAACAATTATTGAGATATCGATTTCTGAAACGCTAACATCTAACTGACGATCCCTCAACATTTATCTTCAATATCGATCAAAAAATAAGAAACGGGGACTCATTGAATACTTTGTGCTGAGAATTCTATATTGTACCAAAAATAAATATTGAATAAAGCTAATAATAATAGACGATAAAAATTCCCTACTAAAACTTTTGTGAATGGTACATAAATTTCAATGTTTAATGTTGAAACAGCTAATCGTATTTTGTTATAACTCGTTCCTTGTGTTCTTGTTAATGTATGACATAATGATACCGTCAATTAGAGAACAGTGAACTATCGACCGAACCAATGATGCATAAAACAAGTACGAGCAGTCTAAAGTCTTTATCGGTACTGCTTCACGCCTAGCCCAGCATATTAATATCCAGAACACCAATCTCAGCCTCTGCAATATGAATCATGTATTTCAAACATACTGGGTTTATATGACGACCAAACAGACCATATCGTACCATAAAATAGGAAACAACATTTGTACAAGATTTAGCCAAATGTGGCTGTGAATGTGTGGACTGTAATTAGTAGACTGGGCACAACTCAAGAATGGTAAATCGTATAATATTAGCTTATAGATTAAAATAAAGCTTATGATAAGAGGAACACGAATATGGATAGTTTAGTCATTTAACATATATACAATAAAAATATACACTAAATTTACTCAAATAACAGAATTCATCTACTTGTTTATTTCTAGGTGAAGTGTCATGAGAGTTTAAAACGAAGTTCAATAATTATAACCCTTAAAAATATACATGCATATTATTATCTTACTGCTTTTGTTTACATTTGCTATTCAATTAGCGCATAAATACATGTCCTCAGAAGCTTAATTAATGTTTAAATGTAGTTAACAATATTGTACTAATTAGCATAAACTAGTTATTGTTGAAAATATAACAAAGTTTTATTTAATTTTGTTTAAAAGTAGTCATAGAAATGATTTCAGTTGTGAATGAAATGTTACATTGAAAACATTCTCCTTCAATATAAATAAAAGATGAATTTGTGATTACTTTTATGCCACCTTGATTAATTTGAAAAAATTGCTGTAACAACTGAAGCGTTCGAAATGAAAATATATCAAGTAATTAATCTTCATATCTAAAATGAATAGATTTCAGAATACAAATCACTGGATGATTTGATATAGATATAAATGTACATAAATATAAAAGGGATTTCAGTAAATATTTAGAAACTAATCATTCAGCCAATATAATCTGGGATAAATGACTCATAAACTAACAAATGAATGATCAAGAATAAGAATAAAACGCATAAAATAATTAAGTATCTTTAATTTTCACGTACTATAACAACTATGATAATTAAAAAGTAACTAGAAGATCATAATGTCTGCTCTAAAATAATGAATGATTTACTTAAGTTAGGCTAACAGCAGTAAACATTGATAATAAATTAAAATTTTGTATTCTTATGTTTAGTTACCTGAGTGTTATTGACATCATGAATTATTATTACTATTAGCTTTATTCAATATTATATTATTGGTACAATATAGAATTCTCAGCACAAAGTATTTCAACAAGTTTCCGTTTCTTTCTTCTTGGTCGGTCCTCGCAATAAATATTGAGTGATCGCCAGTTAGATGTTAGCAGTTCAGTAAATGAACATCTGAATAATGTGCATGCTTTTCGTTGTATATTGCCAGCAACCACATTCTCTCTTTTTGAGCTTTTTGTAACTTTGACAACGAAAGGTTGTACACTCTTCAGAAACGCAGCAGAATAGGTTATGCGATTAATAGACATAATGATATATTAAAACAAACAAAAATAGATAACTTGTTGAAATATCTAGATAGCAGGAACAGGTAGCCTAGATGCTCAAGCAGGCCGCCTTATAAAATCAATGATACCGACTGTATTATAAATAAATCAGAAAGGATTGTAAACATTTATTTTTGCTTTATTAGAATGTCTTATTATCTGTATCTTCATTTGCATCAAAAATCTTTAAAGTCTTTGTAAACCAAACAAACATCATTACTAAGATGAGATTTTAAGACAACAAAAAACTTGATTGTGTAATTAAATAGAAAATCGAACAACAAATTGTTCGTTTCAAGGTTATTATTTACTGAAGCTTTACAATTCTATTTGTCATTTAAATTTTTCAGTCGTTCAAACCTGAACTTTGAGTATATCAATAATATTGCCTAATTCTTCATCCTATCATTGCTCAAACACTTCTCTAAATAACTAGTTGTTAATAATACTTCGAAGTTCACTTTTCTTCTTTTGTCAATTAGACACTAATCTATCATAATTGTTGTAGCGGTAAATAAATCCGCAAAATAAATAGCTCTGTAAGTCTTAGAAATCGGATGCTGACCACATTAGTTTTAATGGACTCACCTAGCTGAAGGCACTCGGTCATGCATCCGCACCAGATCATGAGTAGGAACGCCGTGATCAACATCCCTGCAATCGCTAAATCAATTGATCCTCAATATATATTGATAGCCTATCAAATATATCTTCGAACCTCCTTGCTTCCGTTTTTTGATTTCACTTGGTGGGTGCGATTTATAGTAGAAAGTGTTACTGTTTAAAGCGTTGTCTAACTCCAAATACCTATGATATCTTCACTTTCATCCATTAACTATTTTCAATAAACTTTAGATCATTATGCAATCTTCATTTGATGCTTGAAATATTCGAGTATTTTGTTAATGATACAATTCAAATAAACTTCTATTTTCAGAAGGGGTATTGTGGAGATTTTAGAAATTTCACTGATTGAAATCATGAGTCAACTGAAGCCAGACCACCATGGAAAACCTGGAAGCACTATTGAGAAGCCGTTACCAGTGGAGTTCAACCTGGTCTGTTGTGAGATAACACCTCACTGAAGACAATGGTGTACAGTGGCGAAACTTCGTGAATTGGTTGATGTTGGAAATTAACACCATTGGACGCCGGCTATCTCAGTGGTCTAGTTGGTTTAGCTCCTGGCGCGAGACTGACAGGTCTTGGGTTCGAATCCTGAGAGGTTTAGGATCGTGGATGCGTACTACTGAGGAGTCCCATACTGAGACGAAACGGCCATCCAGTGCTTCCAGGTCTTCCATTGTGGTCTAGCTTCAATTTACTCATGATTTCAGTCAGTGAAATTTCTATTTATTAAGAAATATGATTACGTAACTCTAATGAACGTAATCAATCATAAATACGCTTTTCTCTTTAGTTTGCTTTCAAAAAAGAAGATTATTTTTAACATTGACTAATCAGTGATCAAAGTCAATATTTCTTTTAATGCAATTTTATGATTATTTCTCTTTATTATCAGTGAATAAACTTATTCGCATCATTAAAATTTACTCCCTAAATCATAATCATATATAAACAACATAATAACGGGTTGTTGTTGTTGTTTTTTCTTTTTTTCTTAATGATTTCCATTTAACAACAACATCACTTGTTATCCTCTTGAAAACTTGTCCTTTTTCCAAAATTTAGTTTACTTTATTAAGGATGAAATTAATTCTGAAATTATGTTTAGATATTGTGTATAGGAAGCACGTTGAGGCAAAACAAAGAAATAAATAAACAAAAAGAACGACAAAAATACCTTCTTTTTAAGTGTTATTGAAAAAGTAAATAAATAAACAATATATATAAGGTAAGCAACCGAGTTATGCTTTTTATTCTCTTCCTCTTTTTTCTTCGCTTATTATTACATTCTTCTTTACTCGGAAAACCATAATTATCTTTGAATATATATATAATACATTGGAAAGCGTAATATATCGTTTGACAGTGAACAATGAATTATTCTTGTGCAAGTAAATAAGCAAAGTGAATATATTTTTTTCTCAATGCCTTTAAGTGCTTCATTATGAAACATTTAAAATATAGAAATATCTTTTTTAAGTATAGACTAATTTCTGATTTATCTGTCATTTAAACAGTTGTTGGTTGAAGTTAAACATTAACACCGTTAGATGCTAGCCGGCTCATAGGTCTAGAGGTTAAGCATTTACACGTAAGATCGAAGGTCCTGGGTTCGAATTCGGCGGGTGGAATTGTAGATGTACACTGTTGAGGAGTCCTATACTAGGACGAAACAGCCATCCAGTGTTTCCGGGTTTTCAATGGTGGTCTAACATCAATCAATTCATAATCACAATCAAATGATTATTTTCTTCATTACAAACCAATATTTTAATAATAATGAATTATTTTATTGTATCAAGCTAAGAACAATCTTTTCTTGAAACCATTAATTATTTATTGATTTCTAATAGAAAATAATAAGATTCTGAAATTGAGTGAAGAAATCTCTTTTCATTAGAAATTGTTAACACACTTGATGATTAAACTGATGTTATATGATGACAATAATATTCATAATCATGTAAAACAGTTATCTATTACATTTACTTAGTTAATCATTTGATGTTATTTTTGGAATCACTAGTGAAATTATGATATTACTTAACATTTCTGCTTGATTAGTACCATATTATTATGATGATTATTATAAATCACATATATTAAGTTAGAACCATGATGAAAAGTAATTGTGAAGATAGTTCCCACTCTCTTTGTTTAACTTTTCACTGGATATTTGACAGAGAATTTTCAGTATATTATTGAATATGTTTATTATAATTGATAGACTCATTAAAGTCACTGGAAATCACAGTCTGACGCTAATAAATCATCGAGTGGTAATCCATATCAGATTGTTCAAGTTTTATGATCATATATCGCAGCGTAGTTTTTTAAAATTATGTAGTTTAAAGCAAATAGTACTCTTTCGACTTAATTAACATTATTCAGTAAGATATATCTAATATCTTGAGGCAAATTATTCTTCCTATCGGCTTCCTGTAGATTGTTTACAATCGTCTAATATCTGACAGTGTGCATTCCGTTAGTCAGTTAAGCAGCCACTTGATCACATTACAAACTTCATCAATACAATTTTGTCATCAATATTGACAGTCCAAAAAAAGACTGATTATTACTCAGCTGTTAGTTATTATAAATATTTCAAAACAACCTAAGGTGAAACATGGCTGAAATAGCTTAACGATAGCTTTTCTGAATTTCGGTATAAATGTTATCTTTCCCTTTCTCTTATTTGACAGTTACTATCTGAACTGCATAATGAAAATAGTACTATTCAACAGGGTGTTGTTACGATCCACGACGTCTGATTCAGCTCGAAGATATATTCGCTACCTACAGGTTGGTCCAACCAGCTATGCGATTAATGAGATTTAGAATCAACTAAGAAACTGTACTTGGTAAAATCGAACGGATAAATGCATAGATCTTTGGTATTTATACGTTTTTTCTTCTAATCCAGACAAGTACATGTGGGCTGAAACCTTGAGACAGCATGTAGGTAAAGGCAAGTGAGACGCCTAAACTTACCAGCCTATCAGATATATTTTTCAGATAAAAATATTTTTGTTATTCTTCTGATTATTTAAAATGATAATAATCAACAACAGAATGAATGAGTTACTAGACGACAATCTTTGGTAAGTACTTCAAATAAATTATTGCCTCTTCATAATATGCACTCATTTTTAACATATTAAAAGTGCAATAGATGTTCAAAGTTTGATTATGCTCAAAAACTGATCACCATATTCATAACTAATCGAATGTTGATTCATTTTTGTATTGGTTGTTTGAATGTTCCCATTGATGTCTAGGACTGCAATTGATTGGTCTCTTATTGGTATATGTGTATCCTGTGCAGATTGCCTCGATATTACCTTCAGTCACAAGCATTATAAGCTTAAACGATTGTACATCCAGATACATTCTAACCGACGCGTTTCAAATAGGACGAAACGTGCGTCCTGGATTCCACTGATAGACATCATCATATAAGCTTATAATCGGATGGTACTTATGAGTGTTGAACGATATTATTAAAATTGATAGACAGATGTCAAAATTTATAAATATGACTATACAATAATACATATTAGATCAAATACTTCTGTCAGCGTTGCTGTAAAGTATTCAATATGATTCACAGAAAATGTATTTCACTATTTTAATATAAATCATTGAGAAATCTTAGTATTTTGTAGTTGAAACGTTGTTACCAATATTTTTATTTAAACTATCAACAGTGTGTAAAAAATAATTTCAGTTAAAGTTAAAAGTGTACATTAATTACATCAATCATTACTAGCGCTTAACCAAAAAAATCTGACTACTACAAGTCCTGAAACATAACAATGTTAGGGTGATTACAAGCTATGGCCTAAAAACCACAGCATACTTTAGTATATTTCCTATTAGAATACTTAGAATATTACGACTGCTCTTTGAAAGCATCCAAGTTATCTAACGAGTAAAATTTATTCTTCGAACAATTAATGGCTTGATTAAAGATTTAAAAAATTAGCTTCGAAAAACAAGTCATGTTATTAAATAAATAATATATTTTCGTATGGCTAAGGCTTCAATAAACCTTTGCCATACGAAAATTCAAAAACAGTTTGTTCTTACTTTAAACCTGGTAAATATTGACTTATTATCCAAAGTGGTTAGGTTTCGAATTGTGTTCAAATAATATATTTGTACTATCTCAATAAGTAGAAAAATTAGATTTTCTGACGTTTCTTGACTTAGTATGAGTCACTTCAAATTTTTTTATTCCCTGAAGTAGTGGCTTACACTAAGTCACGAAATCTAATTTTTCTACTCATTAGTATATTTCAAATATATAAACTTATTTATAACAATCTACCCAATGTTCAATTTATTCGAAATTATGTCAAACTTTGATAATGATACCTACAAATTCATCATATTCTTTTAGATAAACTCTTTTGAATGTAATCAAATCATCACACAAAGATAATTCAATTGAACTGAAAATTGTAAGACGAGAGTTTCAAATTTCAAAATGTTTATTTAAATGTGTTTGAGTAACTTAGCAACAGACCATTTTTCTCTATTATTTAATATATACAGCATTTTGACATTGAGATATCCTAAATAACTATATATATCACTTTTAAGATTTAATTTGATAGATTCACTTAAAATAGAATTAAATATGTGCAATACAAGTAGTATATTTATGATAAATTAAAACAAAATGTGTTAAAATTGAAATTTTAATGATATACGGGTAAATAAACTTGGTGAGACTGTAATTTATGAACGAACCAATCAGGTATAAGACAATAGGTTTCGGATTTCGGCGTGAAATTCACTCATCAATTTGGAAAAATAGAGTTTTGGCATTATAAATGATATCAGTTCGTGATGAAAACCCTAAGTCTAATTCCTAACCTTAACCGTCAACTGTAAATCAAAATTCGAAGTCCTCACACAAATTTATAACCCTCATTTGGTTCTATTTATTAGATGGACACAATCAAGATCAGTTCAGAGTCGCTCAAAGGTCGTCCATAAATTATAGTCTCACCATTAAATTCATTTTACAAGTCATTAAACGTATGATTAATCAATGCAGGATTGAATAAAGTGTGCACAAGCACAAAAGCACAGTTACATTTCGATATGTAAATGATACATTTTTTAAAATTCAATTGTAAGGGTTTTTTGAAGCTTGTGGACTTAAATTAAATTTACTTTCGAAATGGATCATGAAATTTTGAGTTAAAAGGAATTTAACAAATGGAACTACTAGAACTATTGTAACTATATTTTGTTTACATTGATGAGTAATTTATTCAGAAAAGTTGATTGTATGTGGAAATAATTTAATATAACTAATAATCAACTTCTTGTCGACTAGTAAATAGGGTTAAATCAATTTGAGCATCATACTTTTACGACGATACAGATTATTAAATCTTCTAAGAAAAAATCAATAACTAATATATTTCTAAAATGAATACATTTTGCACTTTTAAAAAAATTTGATAATTCACCACCATATATATTATAGAAGCCGAAACTTCAAAGTCAAATGAATACCACATCTCTAGATCATAATCACACTCCGACAGTTCAGATTACCAACTTTAGTTAATCCATGGTATTTCGAGATTATCATTATTGGTGTATGTTTCACTTTTGTGGTGGTTAAATCCTACCAGTCTCAAATCCACGATGTCATTGGTGTGATCTGAGAATTTTTAACCGACGATAAAACACTTAACAAATTATTTATACTTCCTGAAAGCTCTCCATTTGCAATCAATTAATAAAGTGAAAACCTTCTACAATTTATACTAATCTTCACAAATGAACTGGTTTAACAACTATGTTATACACTATGGCTAAAAGTTTCCAAATACCAATGTAGAAATATTTTAACTGTAAATAGTTCGTAAAATATTTTACTATTTCTAGTGGAATAACATATACCAGCCGATTTCATACGTTTATATGTAACTACATGTTAATTTTACTCTTTTCATTATTACTTACTTACGCCTGTTACTTCTGATAGAGCATGAACCTTCGACCAGCATTCTCCAATCCACTCTATCCTGGGCATTCCTTTGTAGTTCTAGACAATTTTCGTTCATTCTTCTCACGTCTGTCTGTCTCCATTTCTTCGAGTAATGTGTTCTTTGGTCTTCCTCTCCTCCTTTGGCATTGAGGATTCCATGTGAAGGCTTGTCTTGTGACTCAATTGAGTGCTTTCCTCAATGTGTGTTCTATCCACTTCCAGTGCTTCTTACAGATTTCTTTCTCTGCTGAGATCCGGTTTTTTCTCCCGCAATAGGTTGTTGCTGATAGTGTTTGGCCAACGGATCCGAAGTATTTTGCGTAGATAATTATTAATAAACACTTTCTATTTTTACCACCCAGATATTACCATCGAGATAAATATTACGATTTAATACTAGAAAATTACATTGAATATTTAACAAACTGGAAACTATACAGTCTGATTTTTTAAAGACACTACTTAAACTTAATTTCGAGCAAATATTATTTTTACTATTATCAAATACAAATACGATTCATAAAGATTCCTAGATTTAGATTTTAAAGAAATACCTTTTTTAGTCCAAAGTAAATCTAGTCAAATCTCGTTTTTTTTTAAAGCTAAGACGAAGTTGATGGGAACCTTAATAATATTTAAATGCGAATAGAATGCTAAAATATAATATTTCTACCTAAATACATTGAAGATATTCAAAAAATTCCACACAAGCAGAATACCATGGGAACAGTTGTTTATCGTAAAATCCTTGAATTAAAATAAGTAATATTAATCTATGGGACGAAACAGAAATAATATTACACATGAAGCTACATATTTTGATAATATAACCAAAAATATATATCTTAAATTGGTTTATTTGTTTGCAAGGACTTTGATTTTTCCTTTGCTGATACTCAAAATTAACTTGTTCAGTTTAAACTACTTACAGCTATCCAGACATATATATATTTCTGGATGGTAATTAATTTTCAACTATTTTTTTTTAAATTAACCAAATATAATGGTACGTAATATTCACAATACTGCATTACAATGTGTTCAGTCACTAACTACACCTCCATTATATATTAACTCCTAGTACTATATTTTTACTGACCAATTATTTCTTATAACATTCTTTATATAGATCTGTTCCATTGATATTTAACAACAGTTTCGATTTTGGTTGTCCATCTGAACATTGTATTTTAAAGCTAAACAAATATCATGTAAATGATGTTGTTAATAATAATATTTATGAACTTCAAAAAAATTAGCCTGAGATGATGTAAGTAATTTATAGGTTCATCTACATATGCAAGATTTTTAGTGATTCATCAATTAAAGTCATTTTGTGTTGAAAACCCTACATCTAAGTAGAAGAAATAATTATGTAACTTAGAGATAAATCCCGAAAGTTCTAGTAAGAAGTCGTGATTGATGAAATTCAAGTATATCAGGAATGAGACTAGTATCACTGATAACTTAACTCCTCCTGTAGCCCTTCTAAGGTTACTTCCATTCTCAAGCACGGATAAAGGATGAAGGTTGGAGTTAGCAACATCACTACATAGAAAAAAAACGCTGACCATAAAAAATCACCGATAAAATGGGTATATCATTGTATTGAATCATGAATCAATGAAGTTAAGAATATAAACTATCATATAGTTTCTCAGAAAGCTCATCTTGACCACATAATGTTCATTTGTTCAATCATCAATCCGATAACGTTTATAATCCTGAGTAATGGTGAACCAATCCAAAATATCTGTCTAGTCCTTTTTTGACTTTCAGTGATTCACTAACTGAAGTCAGTTTGTGATTAAACTATCTTATGATTAAAGTATTTTGTATTCCATTTACTTTTCCTAACACTAAAACTTAAATTTCCTTTATAACAAGAAAATTCTCATTTAAGTTACTTATTATAACCGAAACCATTAAATCGTTATTATAAAACAACAATTAAATGTTAAAATCAAGAGTGAGTTGAGGCTAGACCACCACAGAAAACCTGAAAGCACTGGACGGCCGTCTCGTCTTAGTATGGGACTCCTCAGCAGTGCGAATCCACGATTTCATACATAATTTCAACCATTGAAATTACTAAAATCTCCACAAAACCCCTTGTGATAATTAAATATTAATCAACTACAGAATCACTGCATTCATTGATGTATACAGGCAAATAGACGAGCTGAAAATCTCTAGAAGTTTATAGTAATCAAGAACAAAACAAACAGATGGATATTAAAGTAGTAAGAATTAAACATTGTGGAGTTCAGTATAAATGTAGAATTTTTTTTAAATATGTAACAATTAACATTTAACTTAGTGAAAGAAAATTATAAGAAGAAAAGAGAAAGTGGAAATAAATAATGATGACGACCAATGTTGATGTAAGTGTGATTAGAAATGGTTAGATACATGATCAAATGACGTCAAGTAGTATAAGAACGTCATCAAAGTTTAATAAATTGAAAGTTTTGGATAGTTAAATAGTTTTCTACTTTTTTTTACAATAATCTTGTAATTGATCATTAAAGTTGTTATTGATTTCTTGAACATATCTAACATGGTTACAAGCACGAAAATGATTCCAAAGTAGTACAGAGAAATTATTTTTGAAAAAAACCTTAAATTTTCGTAATTTTAGGTTCGCATATATTTTTTTAAATTGATTGTATTGGTTTTTACTTCGTGTTAACTTTATACTAACCTGTATAATTTTATCTCACTGTTCCAATGTGTGATGTTAACTTGAACCGATGTGTCAAGTAATATGTTCCATATGATTGATAGACTAATCTGTTACTGAGTCAGTCAGTCAGTAACAACGTAGAACTTCGTACGTACGTACATCAGTTCGAGTTGCCACACCACATTAGCACAGAGATGCAGTGGTCGATTCAAATCCCGTAGTGGTAGAGGTAATAAGAGTATAAGCAGTAATCGGGAAGATTAGTGTTTGGAGATGTTATTTAAAGAGTATAATACAGTGAAATAAATTTGAGAGGAGAAAAAAAGAGACAAGGAGGAATAAGGAGATCAAAATTTGGGAGAACACAAAGAGTGGATGCACCTGCGCCATTGCAAACGATTTTGAGCCATGTCATTCAGGGTCTCTAACCATCGGTTGCTATCATCTCGCGGTCCCCAACCAGGTAGTCTACACCTACCAACATGACTCAGTCCACTTGTCAGTGACTTCATGGACTTGTGCCATGTTTTGGTTGGCCGCCCCTAGCTTTCTTCCAACCTACTCCTATACCACTGAACATAGCACGTCGAGGCAGTCGGTCGTTGGGCATACGTAACACGTGTCCCAGCCATCTCAACTGATGAAGTTTCACTACTTCATCAATTGATTTGCCATCCTTACCTAGTACCCGTTTCCTAACAACTGCATTACTTACTCGATGGTCCCATGATATACGAGCAATGTTTCGAAGACACCTATGATCAAATACTAGTAACCTACGAATATCCTCTACTCTTACCGGCCATGTTTCACTGCCATAAAGTAGGACGGAACGAACTGCTGCGCAGTAAACACGTCCTTTGGTTGATAGACGGATATCTCGCCTACGCCATAAATGACGCAAGTTGGCAAAAGCTAGTCGAGCCTTCTGTATCCGTGCTGAGATTTCGTCACACACCAGACCACAAGGGCTGATGAGACTTCCAAGATAAGTGAAGCGGTCGACACGCTCAACTACTTCACTCCCTATCATTAGTTCGGGTGTCGATGTAACCCAATCCTGAAGCAACATTTTGCATTTCGAGGGGGAGAATCGCATCCCGAACATGCTTGCATTGTTGCTTAGAGTGGTCAGAAGACTCTGCATTTTGTCAGCGTCTTCACCAAATAAAACTATGTCATCAGCATATTCTAAGTCAACAAGTGAACCTCCCGGTAGAAGTTCAACCCCTGGAAATTTAGATGAGGAGAGTGTTATCTCTAAAAGTACGTCAATGACAAAGTTGAACAAGAATGGGGAGAGTGGACAGCCCTGACGAACACCACTTGAGGTAATCAATTCTGATGACAGTTCGCCATAAGCTCTCACTCGACCAGTTGTGTTCGAGTAGAGAGCCTTTATAAGGTTAATGTACTTCTTTGGTACTCCTTTCAGTGACAAACACTGCCATAGAACCTCACGATCAACAGAGTCGAATGCCGCCTTAAGGTCGAGAAATACTACCATTGTGGGGCGTCTGAATGTGTGTCTGTGTTCTAGAACCTGACGTAGTGTGAATATCTGATCTATACAACCACGTCCAGGTCGAAAACCAGCCTGGTTTTCTCTAGTCTGCTCTTCACGAGCTTTGTTAGGCGTCGAAGTATTATTGAAGCTAATATTTTAGACACTATATTAGTCAAACTGATTCCTCTGTGATTGTCACAAGAGGACTTTTGTCCTTTCTTATAGACTGGCACAATCAGTGATTGAGACCAGTCAGATGGGATTACGTCCAGTTCCCAAATTCTACCTAAGACCTCAGTTAATCTCCTGCTAATACTGGACCACCATCCTTAAAAATCTCAGGAGTAAACCTGTCAGGGCCTGCTGCTCTCCCTCGTTTCAGATTTCCTATGGCTTTTTCAACTTCGTAAAGACGGAGGACCTACATTAACTTGCCATTCAGGTTGACTGGAGATCGTGGGAAACCGAAGTGTGGCTGAAGGCCAGTTGAACTGATCCCTAAAGTGTTCTGCCCATCGATCCAATCTCCTGGATTGAGAATGAATAATATGTCCATCTTTCTCTGAGATTGTTTCGCTAACGGTCGGTTCCTAATTCCGGTTTCCTTAACGAGTCTGAACAATTGTCTGCTATTACCTATTGCCGCTGCCTTTTCCATCTCTCTTGCTTTCGCTACCCACCACTGTTCGCGATCATTGCGTAGACTTCTTGTCAGCTTGCGCTTAAGCTGACTCCGCTCTTCATTATGTTCAGAGCCAGGTGGAATGAGTTTCCGAGCATCTATCAGTGAGATAGATGCTGCTGAGATCCAGTGTTGCTCCCTAACCTTCCGGTTTACCTTACTAGCAGATATCACTGCTGTTTCCACAGCTTTTCGGATATCATTCCATGCTGCATCGGGGTGGGCATCACATACATGGCTGCCTAACTGTTTTCCTAGTTGTTCCTGAAATATACTCTTAGCTTGACTATCATTAAGTAGGCCCTAAGAGGTTTCCTTGCAGCGTCTTTCCTACGTCCAGTAAGACGCAAGCAAATACGCGCTCGCACTAGAGCATGATCTGAATCTAAGCATGTGCTCCAGAATGAGCGACAGTCTTCTATCGAGCCCCTCCATCGGTGGCTGATAGCGATGTGATCTATTTGGGTCCAACGTTGGGACGAATTAGGGGGTCGCCATGTTAAAAGATGTTTTTCCTTATGCTTAAAGTTAGTATTTGCAAGGAACAGGCGGTTATCTGAGCATAGCTGCAACAGACGGTCGCCATTATCTGTTCTTTGAGCCACGACACCATAAGATCCACCTAGGTGTCTTTCCCTATCGCTTAGTTTACCTACTTGAGCATTAAAGTCACCGGCCACTATTACTACATCCGAGCGCCTAGCTTTTCGGAGAAGGTCGAAAGCTTTCTGTAAAACTCATCTTTTACATCATCTGAGCTGCAGTCAGTGGGAGAATAGGCAGAGACGACGAAGAGGCAACGACGAGTGTCCCTATCTTTCCGGATTCTTACTGTTCCGTTCAGTCGGACAGCGCACAAACGACTGTCTACTGGGATCCACTCTAAGAGAGCTAGTTCTGCCCTAGGACTCAATGCTATACCTACGCCGGCGAGGCCACGGGAAGCAGAATCAGGGCTTCCAGATACACGAAGCGTAAATCGAGTCGGTTCTTTATTTTGGCATGGTGAGGTCAAATGAATGACGCTACTCGGATCCTGTATGCGCGTTTCGGAGACGCAGCACACATCGATGGCGCGAGATTCTAAAGTTTAGCTAAGGAAGCCTGCTGTCCTATTTGGCAAAGTGTTCGTACGTTAAAAGCTCCTACGTGTAGTTTAGAGCGTGGTTTCAGGAGACCAGGAATGGCGTTCCACGTACTCGAATCGTTTGCCCTAGCGGTGCGAGGTGATAAAGAGACGTGAGGAGGGTTAGTCATGGAGATAAGAGAGGTATTAGGAGGTGTAGGAAGGATTTGAATGTGACCACTTGGTCTCGTGTGCTGTTACGGGTATGAGGGCTGATGTCACTTCCCGGCTGCCCACACCGTGGAAGGGTATTTCTTGAGGAACCTGAAAAGGAAATTGGATTAGTGTTGGTCTTGACGACCTGGGAGCGTGACCGCAGAGCCCAAGGGACAACTGCTTGAGGCCGGTCGCGCACGGCCTTTTTGTGGAAGGTTTTTGACGTGTTAGCTCCGTTCTTCAAAGGGCCTTACCGCCGGAGACGGAAATCCGTGAGGTAAGGTGAGGTGTGACATTTTTAGGGTCGACCTTTTCTAACCCCCCCCTCCTTGTGGGAAGGCAGCATCGCTGTCATGCTGGTTGTCCGAGGGAAACACCTTACTGCTGTCACACCCTCTACAGTCAGCAGTACGACTTCGCCCTCAGACCTTGAGTTGCTGCTTTTAGTCTTACCGTTCTCCAATCGACCTGCCTGGCATGGTAGAACCTACAGGAACATATGTTCCAGCCAATATAGCTCGGTTGGGTCATCACGATAGGCAAGCCCGACCACCGCGTCAAGGTAGCAGCTTCGGTCGGGCTGTTACTGAGTAGCTAATAGGGTTATGTTTTCCAGACCTCAGATTCGGCTGTTTCCTATTAAATTCATTTGAAATAAAGTCGCATTTCAGTATGATTCGGAATCTCAATGTACTTTGACTAAAACTATAGAGCTAGAGGTAAAATTGACTATTATAAACAAGTCAGCTTAGTGGTAACGTTTATGACTTAAGGAGGTGTATTCAAACCTATAAAGTCGCAGGGCCCTCTTGTCAATGCAAGCCAATCAGTACAAAAATTAGATCTACAGTTAGCCATGTCTGACTGTCATAGTCTGAGATTTTCTACTCTTGTCCAGTTAAGGTCATCAAGCTCGCATTGACTTCATTCCATTTAAGTGCTTTTTGTTATAAAAGATAAAGTAAAATCCATCAAATTCGTAACTAAGAGTTCCTACTAAACACCTTAAGGAATAAAAGATTTTATGGACTCTTTAAAATTTGAATATAGTTTGCTTATTAACAGCAGCATCTTTTACAATTACATTAACCACTATATTCATTATTAAAACGCTTATTATTCTGGTAATCAGTAACCGAAATATTTATATGTAAATTAAAATACATTTGTTTAGGTATTTTTATCCCAGGTATCTTTTAAATTTAATTGTCAGAAGTTTCCTCATGCATCATAATATAGTCTACAGGTAATTTTAACTCTCTTGGTACAATTTAAAACAATACTTTGACAATGTTCTTCATGTGTGACAGAAACGTCGCAGAATCGCGAATGATTTTAAGCATACATTCCTGAAAGGAATAACAGCATGGTTGGATCAAATCTTTTAGCCGACTTAATATTTCCATAATGTGGTCCTTATAAAATTCGAGTAAATATTGTCATTTTAATTATATAATGATAATACTAATGTCTTATTAGTAATATCCCAGGTTAGTTTGAAGAATATTATTCCTTCTTAAAGAAGCAACTTACATTAACTCATGAGTCATCAGAAATTAAATATTCTATTCATTGGGTTATTATGAATAACATTACTATTGTATTAACGTAAATAGTAATAATCAATATATTTAAACCTTCATCTTGATATAACACTACCTAGATCTATCAATGAGACTAGCCGTTTCCAATTCATTAAGTCAGATCTCGTTAACAACCTATACAAATTCTATTGTGATCCATGCAAATAAGGAACAATTATTTTGCCACTTACTACATATATATATTGAGAATTTATGTTCATTTTATTGAAACGTTTTGTAGTCAAGAAGCAACGAGTAAACGAAAGTTCTTAGAAATGTGTGATATTCGTAAATTCCTCGATGCACTCTGAAGTGAATAAACCTGAAAACAGGCTGGACAGTGTGGACCAATTAGATCATGAAGTTATATTAATTTAAACACCTAGACGTTCCACTGTTCATACCCAGGCTCCCAACTTTGGGTAAAATTTAGTCCATTTTGGGGAAATTTTGGGGAAGCCTCTATAGTGAATTTTGGGGAAATTTTGGGGAAATGAGACAAGAAACCCTAAATTTCCCCAGACCTGGGGAAGTCCCCAAAATTTCCCCAAAGCTGGCAGCTTGGGTACAGGAAAATTCGAAATGCATTGCTTACATAGAATAGGAAATTCAATAACCCTATCCTCTAGTTTAATGATTTCTTCTAACCGCAGGTCATCAGATGAGCTTTGGCTCCTATATTCAGTTGCTACAAAGTACATCAACGGTGGATTTATACTCAGTGCTGTGACGTTAACCTAATGTATCTCAAACCAGAACAATGATCATATTCACTCTAATGTAGTCATCTAATTCGTCATACTAAGATGTAATTTTTATTAAAAAGCTAGATTATGCTTTGAAGTTTGCTATGGCTGTAATTTTTATTTGCCACATCTGACTGACTTACGCCGACATGCATTGCATATTGGAATGATATTCCAAGTCTTTTTAAGTAGACCTTCAGTGAATATTGTTACTGAAGAACGGTTTATTGCGCTGTAAACTATGTTCTCATGCGTAAATGACTGTTATCTCTAGTCTCAGAACAATATCGTTTGTTCTCTGTTAGGCAAGTCTTACTGGCCTTTAGTTCTTGTTTTGGGTTTATACACTTTCTTAATTATACTGCTTAAATGGGAGCAAAACATGGCATTACAGCCGGTTACCTTTGATCTATGAAAAATGAGCATAATAACACATATTCTTCCTTTTACTCTCTGACCATGGCCCATCGGCCTTCTTTTATGATCGAAACAACGAACATACACTACATACTGGTATCGTATTTCCTGCCTTTCAATGTTGAGCTTGTTTCACGCACGACTTGATGAGTCCAACTTATCTATCACTGTTACATGGCATACTTTTAATGAAAAACCTTCTTCAATAGATTGATAACATCTCTGACTTGGTCCCTGGTTGTCGGATTCCTGAGTTTCATAATCCTTTCGAAAACATCACTGGGATGCACAACTACTGAACGCTCAGTACTAGTTCAACTCCTTGATCGGATAGGGTTATCTATAATACTGCATAAAACAACAAGCCGGGGTTCATTTTCTTAGCACAATGATGTGCTTTTCAGATTTGTTTTTTTAAGTGATTAATTCAACCTCAAGGCCACTGAACTAGTCACAAAATCGAACCTGTGCGATGCAGGTCCCTTTTGTGGAATTCGTATGTGGGAATTTGGATCCTAGTCCATGGCACGATGGAGTTGTTGGTGTTTGCTGGTTTGAAATATACGTTTATATCCCTTTGACTTTATTGTGTACAATCATCTCATTCATTTATTGCGTTGTCCTGTGGCGGCACTTAGCATTTGACAGTTTTTATTGTTCAGTCTTCTATTTTCGAGTGGCCATAGATATAACAATCGTTACCAGCAGTGGTTTGATTATCGTTCTCGGGCTTCTTCTTCCATACTACGAGGAGGGGTTTTCTATTAACTCTCGTTTTTTTGCAATTCACAGTTTCATAACAGTAATACTCTGGATTACAACACTAATCCTTGATTATCTCCATGGTAAAGCCCTCAAATATTCTTCAAGGGGTTCTCGGATTCATCTTTCGTTTTCAATAGTATACTTTTTTTGCTTAGCCATAAACTGCTGGTCTTTTCGTAGAGAAGTGGATGCGCTATGGAGACCATATGTTATTGTTAATTGCTATATTCAATTACTCTTGTTATGTCTGCATTTACTTTCCAAGGTCCCAGTGTTCTACCCCTCGGAAGAGCCTAGGCGCAGAAGGGCTAGAATCTTAAGACAAAATTCCAATAGCATCCAGTTGTCTACAAGTTATCAGTCAAATGAAATTACACAGAGACCCACTTCGCAAAATGTTAATGACCGTGAAGATTCGGCTTCATGGTTTTCAAAGTTATGTTTTTGTTGGGTTAATAACCTAGTGCGTAGTGGTTATTACGGAGAATTGTATTCACTCACAAATCTACCTTTGGTCCCTAAACGTCTGAATACATACACTTTGGAGTCAAAAGTCCCTAAATTAAAGTTGAAATCTGTAACTATTGATGAAACAATTAGACAAAGTCACGATATTTCTAACAAAGGGTGTTCTATCAAAGCTTGTGTTCCATTTTTAAAAGCAAGTTATGAAGCGTTCGGTCGTGAATTCCTGTATCTCGGTTTGCTCAAACTTTTACTTAGTGGCTTCGGTTTATGTGGTCCAATAGTTTTAAATCATTTCATTCTAAACGTGACGAACTCCGAAACTCCCTCATGGTCTTGCATTCTTGTTGGATTCGGACTAGTTTTTTTGTCATTGAAGATAGCAGTTTTGAGCACATCCTACAACTACAAAATGGCAAGTTTCGGCTTCAAAGTTAGAGTCAGTGTAACTGGGATGGTTTACAGGAAAATTTTATCCCTTAAAACTTCGTCACTTAATTGTATTGGAACAGGATGTTTGGTTAATTATCTGACCTCTGATGCTGATAGAATAGTCAATTTCGCACCTAGTATTCACGAAGTGTGGGCAATGCCTCTGCAGTTATCTGTTGCAGTCGGACTACTTTACCACCAACTCGGGCTAGCCTGTTTAGTAGGCATTGGGTTTCTACTTGTGTTACTTCCTCTGAATCGTATTTTAGCAACAAAAATCGGGAAGTTTAGTCGCCGTTTGATGATATTTAAGGATACACGGATTAAGGTGAGTGTTTCAACTTCTCATGTGTCCTAACTGTACTCGTTTTCTATATTGCTTTGAAGTGGTCGGCCAACCCGAAACAATTGAGGCTGTCTAAATATCAGTTACCTGCTTTCTGTTACGAGCTTACTGCATAATTATAAACACCAATTAATAATTCACGATTACAAATAGCTTTTTCAGTTATTTCGTACTTGTTTCCTTAAAACCCCCTAGTTTCTGTTCTGTATAAAACCCCGGTTGCCTTAAAATTTGTCTTCTGTCGGGGAGATAATCTGAAAAATAAGTTTTAAGTTCACTTGAAAAAGGATTGTAAATGGTTTCCTTTTACCAAATTTTACCACAATATAAAAATAGTAGTGTCTTGAAATGTTTCTACCCTATGCATTACCGCTTCTTTTGACTAAGATGTTCAGATATAGTTCACTACTAGTTAGCAACGTATCTAGGTAACACCAAATAACTTTTTTTATCTTTGGAAAACATAGTCAAGGCAACATTTTTGTATTCTCGCGACATCTTTACTTGTCAATAAAATATGACTAAAAGTCATAGAGTGCTTCGAACTTCTGTCTTGCTGTTCCTAATATCGTTATTCATGTAACTTGTCATCACTAATCGTTTATCTTAAAATCGGTCAATGATGCTTCCATGATCGCGACTAATCTTTTCTGTTAAAAAGGATTAAACCACCAAGTAACGCACTTGTGTTGCAATGAATAATGTTGTGATTAGATTCAAAAAAGTATCACATAGGATGTTTTTCCATGTCTTCCCGAGATTAAAAAACAATTTGTAGGTAAACATGCACTTTGTTCAAATATGTCAAACTTTTATCCCATAAACAAGGTCTTCCAAAATTACTTTGTGTTCTCCCCAATGGAAAACTTAAGTAGTCATTTTACCTATAGTTTCATTTACCTAAACAACTTCGCTAAACTATTAGCATCCCTGATTTGGTAATATTAAGTTCGTTTACTTGATTATTTTCAATGTATTGACCAAACTGAGCATATTTCTGCATGATAAATATTGACCCTCTGTATCTCTCCCTTGAAGTCGTAAACTGTGTAGTTAACCTATACATTTCTGTGTGAAAATCTTTAGTTATAAATTCAATCAGTAAAGCTGATGCTCATGCATAAAAATTTATATGCAAAATTTCTCAATTCTCATTTTATAAATTTTCTTGTGATATAATTTTGATACTAAATCTTACTTTGGTAATAAACATTATGATTACTTTCTTTTCGAAAATTTAGTTGATGTCTGAAATTCTATCAAATACGCTTTCAGTGAAACTAGCATGTTGGGAGAATTTAATGAAAAATCGTGTCATGCATTCTCGCATTCAGGAGTTGAACGCTCTACGTGGTCAAAAGTTGCTGGACGCTTGTTGTGTATTCTTTTGGGCTGTCTGTCCTGCATTGTTAGCCAGTTCAACATTCGCAACTTATGTGGCTATCGGTAACGAATTAAAAGCTTCTGCGGTAAATATTCAGTTGCATTTATGTTATCTTGATGTTTTTAACTTAATCACTTATTGGTCTTAAAAACGGCCTAGTATACATGATATATGTTAGGGTAGATACCCAATTTAGATGCTAAGGCTTTTTTCGACGTTTCCTTCCCTTAATAATATCTACATGTTTAATTTTAAAAGCGAATTTCAACACATCTGAATATATATATGGGAAAGTAGACTTCCTATTCTCTGTTGGACGTAACCACTGGGAGACGCTTTTCTTGCCAATCTATTATGCTACACCTGTCTTAAATAAGTGTCATGAACTTTTACGTTCCAAAAAATAGATGCAACTTTTTAATGATTTGGTATCCCTTTATCTAATTTTCAGTACACTAGTTGTTGAAAAAATATATTTGTTTAAATCAGGTTATCTTCAGCGACTTCAGTTAATAATGCTCAATTTTCTGATTGTAGTAGGTGAATGTTTCAGTGTCTAGTGACACTAATGACCGTCTATGAATTTCAGTAGAATAATCATTTTGAAATACATATCATATATTCGTTAAAAACGGATAAAGTTTCGCACTGTTGTTTCTTAAAAACTCTACTTATCTGGCATATGGTTTTATTGAAAATTATTGGTGGTAAATTTTCAGTTGTGTACATGACTCAATGATTAACTAAGTTGGATCGAATACCTTGGGTTTTTTTTAATTACTGTCATAGTCACTTGTCAGCATCCTCAAAATGATTTTCCGGTCTTATGTATTCCATGCCATTTTCTATGGAATAAATTTCCCCTTAAATTTATCATTTTGGATCTTTTAAACTGATTCACACTGATATTGGTTTGTAAATTAATATCTGCTTATTATTTGAATACTAAATTACACTCTCTGTCTTCTCTTAAACTAAGAGATTAAAATCGCTTCATATCTTTTTTTCTACGAACTAATTCTTTCTTCCTGTACTATATCCTTATTGCAATCTTTCTTTTATATATTACCACAACTGAATTAACTACTTTTATGAATCCGATGTTTATCTTGTTATGTTAATGAGGTATGGCAACTTGGACTGATGCATATATGTGCCTGGTCCTACGTTGCAGCTGACTGACTGAATACTAAATACTCGTCTTTTAAATATCCATTTGAATCTGCACATCCACTCAGTATCATCTTGTTCTCTTTAAGGTATTTTCTAGTCTTGCATTATTTGGAATGTTGATTGGTCCCATGAATGCTTTTCCTTGGGTTATTAATGGTGTTATGGAAGCAACTATTTCCATGCAACGTATTACAAAACTCTTCTATTTATCATCTGGTTCATTTTCATTAGAATTAACTGATACGCCGCTCTCTGATGTTGGAATTCCAACAGATATTCCGATTGTTTGTTCTTTTGCCGAAAAATCTACTATCAACATGCCAGTAAACATTATGAATGAATCATTCTATTATACTAACTGCGATAATTTAGTTTTAAAAAATATCACTCTCCAGGTGCAGTGGGTGAGTTAAAAGTTATTAGTTGATTATATAGCACCACTAAAATTCGAATCCAACTTTTGTAAGGGTTTAGATTTTCATGTTGTTGTCATTTAGGAATGAATGATTATCAGCTTCTGTTGGGATATTTCAACCCAAAGGGGATACCTCAGTATCCCCTGTAGTTGTTTTGTTGTATTTTTGGGTTGTTGCCATCAGAGGTTACTTGCTTTTCCATGTACAGAACAATAGTTCATTTTATTGTACTAATTGGCTGTAAAATGTGTTCGTTGATAACAGACTACTTAAGCTTACTGGTACTGAATTATTCAGGATCTTCGAAGTTTAAGTAATTTTGTTAGAACCAACATGCGCATATTTGTAAAAGTTGAAAGCCAATCTATTGATGTAATGTTTTGGCTCCTGTCTACCTAAAGTTGATGTTTCCTAAATTATTATCGAGCTACCAAGCGAACTACTAGGGTCAGACAAAAATATGAATTCGAAGTTTTTAGTTGGTAGTTGGAGTACCGAATAAGAAGTATATTTCAGTGGTATATCAATTTATATTGACGCATCATAGTATCATACTCTATGTCAATTTAATTACCCATTCCACATAATTATTCTTAACAATTCCATTACATTCATGATCACTTACAGGGACAATTAGTCGGTGTAATTGGACCAGTTGGTTCCGGGAAATCATCTTTACTTCTAAGTATATTGGGTGAACTACAATCGGTTGTTTCAGAAGACGAACTTAGAAATAAAAGTACGAAAACGAATCCACGACTTCGATATGCTTATGTGGGACAAACTCCTTGGCTTCATTCTGGAACTATACGCGAAAATATTTTATTTGGCTCAGATTGTGATTTAGCATGGATGAATACTGTAATTGAAGCGTGTGCCTTAAAAGTTGATCTGGGTAAACTTCCGAATGGTTTAGACACAGATGTTGGTGAAGCTGGTGGAACAGTCTTAGTGGAGGTCAACGGGCTCGTGTTGCTCTTGCTCGAGCTGTTTATCAAAAGGCCGATGTTTATCTTTTAGATGACCCATTATCTGCACTTGACGTTGATGTTGGTCAACAGATTATCACCAATTGTTTACTTGGTCTTTTATCAGGAAGAACTAGAGTTATCGTCACACACCAGTTGGATTGGTTAATGAACACTGTAAGTAAAGATGCGTTTCTCCAAGCAACTATGTATAGTATCATTTGTTTGTTTACCTTATATATTTCTCTCGAATTTGTCTTAATGTTCTTTTTATCTTTTTAGAAAATTGTAAATAAACGTGCTCAAGTGGATTTTATTGTTGAATTAAAAGATGGAATAATTACTCGAAAAATTCCAGGTAATCTTTACCCTGAAAATGATGATAACGATCATGTGCATCAACCCGTTCTTGACATCAACAGCAGTCCTCCTTATAATGAATCCCATTATCCAGTGATAATCATCATGACAGTAGTGAAAACAATAATAATTCGACGTTGGAAAATGATGATGTTCCATTAATTACTATTAAAGAATACAGCAGTGTCAATCAATCCGAATTCAGTCCAGATTGTGTCATCAATAATAATAACAATAACAATGTGAATATAAATATGGAACATATGGCAGTCGGTTCCATTAGTCCCCATGTCTACAAATCGTATATTCATTCTATTGGCTACTTTTTAACATTCTCCATTATTTTGTCTTTATTGTTAATGCAAGGTATGTGTTAATTGAGTTAGTTCGTAATTAGGCTATTTAGTTTGTCGTGCGCAAATAAATTCGATAAGTTATTTTATTCATCATCATAATTCTACACTGATGACCAGCTAAGTGACTGATATCATAGAGGAACATTTTTAGACATTAACAGATGCCAACTGAAATCGTCAACGTCACCTGAAGTATTTATTGCAAATTAGACCCAGTTGTTTAAACCTAAATTAGGATTTTTATCAAAAATTGTCAATTTCTCACCTTTCGTTTTTGATACTAAGGAATAACTAAATAACCGTGTGCACGACTTTCAGTCTTACAGGTCATTAGCCATAATATATCTATAGCTTTTGGTTTGTAAGGTTAGTTAACCGTAAGTCTTAGAAATATGAACGAAAGTAATTGTCAGAATTCGGAGTTTATGTGAAAACTGAGTAAATTAATGGATGCACACATCTACTGAGTTGTTTTGTTTAAGGATTTATACTAGTTAGAGATGGCTTTTTTCTTCCCATAAATTGAAGATTGCTTTACATCACAGTTTGACGAAAGTTAGTGATATATAGACCGGTCTTCGCTGCGAACGTTTTCTCGTGATCTGGCCCGTATGAGAAAGCATAGACCTCCTGTCTTAGATTCCTTACTGGTTGACCCCAGTAAATGATATACCTCGAAATCAATCTCCCTTACTTACTTACTTACGCCTGTTACTCCCAATGGAGCATAGGCCGCCGACCAGCGTTCTCCAATGCACTCTGTCCTGTGCCTTCCTTTCTAGTTCTAGACAATTTCCGTTCATTCTTCTCACGTCTGTCTGTCTCCATTTCTCCGAGTAATGTGTTCTTTGGTCTTCCTCTCCTCCTTTGGCATTGAGGATTCCATGTGAGGGCTCGCCTTCTGACACAGTTGGGTGCTTTCTTCAATGTGTGTTTATCCACTTCCAGTGCTTCTTACTAATTTCTTCCTCAGCTGGAATCTGGTTTATTCTCTCCCACAGTAGATTGTTGCTAATAGTGTTTGGTCAACGGATCCAAATTATTTTGTGTAGACAAGTGTTAATAAACACTTGTATCTTGTGGATGATGGCTTTCGTAGTTCTCCAAGTTTCTTCTTCATACAGTAGAACTGTTTTGACATTTATATTGAAAATCCTGACCTTGGTGTTGGTTGACAGTTGTTTTTATTTCCAGATGTCCTTCAGTTGTAAATATACTGCTCTTGCTTTGCTGATCCACCGTGTTCATCAATGATACTTCCCAGATATCTAAAAAATTTTACATCTTCCAAATCTTCTCCGTCGATTGTGATTGGATTGTTGCATGTTGTGTTGTATCGGAGCTGCTTTCTTGTTCCTCCTTTCTTGAATCGTATCCAGTGTATCAACAGTGATCCATTCCTTGTGATGGTGCTCCAACTTGCGTCCAATGTTTCACTAATCCCAAGCACCTCCATGTTGTATCTCCTTATTTTCGCAGCAATTTGGAAGACTCTCCCGGTCTTCTACATTGTACGAGCATTCCATTTACTTAAATAAATGGTTGCTCTGGTTGTCAGAAAAAGCATCCGCCTCGTGACTACCGAAGGAACTCGGCTTTCATCATGAGGCGTCATAACTCTTCTAAATGAAGACCTTCTGGCTCCTAGGGCAGAGTTTAAATGGTTTGAAAAAAGTTTTCTGGTTAGCGTTTTTTAGCGAGTTAGTTTTCTACGAGATGGGGTCGCTAACCCCATGCCCAACCTTCCTCCTTTATCCGGGCTTGGGACCGGTAGTAGCCCCCGGAGGTGCTCCAGGCGGAGTTAAACCAATCTCCCTACTTTTATTTATTTTCTCTGTGCTACATTTATGGCGTCGTGACTTCAACTATTATGTTATCCTGTTACATTCTACGGTATATTGTTTATGTCTGCCGAAAGAGTACTGCATTTATTTTCATACTATTACTTAGTTAACTACCTACAAATGTATACTGCATGATGTGTCGCTACTGTTTATCCATTTATGTACATATTTTTGTTTATTTTAGTTCAATTAAGTTTTTAATGCATAGATTTTATTGTAGAAAACCAATTATATGTTATTTGTTCATTAACCCAAACATATTCATTGTTCAGATAAACTAAACAAACTCGTATTGAAAATATTTCGGTTAACTGATACACCCTTATTTTTGCAAATAATTCAGTATTTATAATCAGACCAGTGTATCAGCATACTGGTTTAGAAAATGACAGTTATTTACTGACAATTACTTCAAATCTTCCATTCTTATAAATATTTAATTAGTTTTACTTTGAATGGAACATGTAACTGCTTTTGTAGCGATAATAGTAATTTATACTTTATTAAAACTCTTATTATATATACATAACATATAATTACAAAATACTGAATTAATTAACTAACTGCTAACGTCACTGAGCCTCTCATCTATAGGTTACAGGTTCGAACCCAGCCTTACTTATACAAATGCGAGCTTTTGACCACTGATATTGAAATTAGCGGAAGGTTTTTGATCGATAGTCATATTTATATCGTCTTTACAGAAAAGTGATTTACTTAAGTTGTAATACCCTTTTTGGTATATATACCGCTGCTGCATATCTTAAATCTTCATTTTGTTGTGCATTCCCCCTTTTAATAATAGGTACTCGAAATGCATCTGATTGGTGGTTATCATACTGGGTACAAAATGGGAATTTATCTGCAGTAGTTTCATCATTTCAAGACTCATCTTACCAAATAGAATTATTCCCAGATAATCATACGAAAAATAAATATCTTCACTCAACTCATAATTTATCATCAATTAATTACAATTCATCCATTAATGAATTGCTTCAAACGAGCATACATTCTGCTGTACGGTTTGGTGAGCCTAATTCTATCACTGGATATTATTACTTAGAGATCTATGCATTTGTAGTGATAAGTAATCTGATTGCTACAATATTTCGTGCTGTTTTATTTGCTTTCGGTGGTCTAGTCGCTGCATCTGTTGTTCATGAATCTGCTTTGGACACAATTTTGGAGGTTTGTCAAATAAATTTGAGATTTTAAGTTTTTGATAGGTAATGAAAATGCGTTGCATATCATTAATAAGTTTTATTTGTCTTCTAGGTCAATTTACTATTATTGTAGTAATTATAATCATGTAAATGGTATTGTGTTGTCTGCTACTTATACTGACGGATATAAGTAGTATGTATCAGGAAGCGAGAGTAGGATTCTTACTGACAGAAGAGGAAAATGAGGAGAAGAGAAAGAAAAACAAAAGCAGTCAGAGTAGCAACAGGAATGGAACAACGATAGAGTTTGTAAGAGACACCTCAAAGAAGCTGTGCAAATAATGTATTCAATGTATTGCTTTCATATTTTACAAATTCGGTGTGTGGTTTTGCTTAGTACAACAAATTGGTTTACTTTCCCGGACTCTTTGTTCATTATACTATTACTAAACGTTTTACAACACATAGTACATCAATATAGTGAGTTATAAATAGGGTTGCACATCTGGCACTGAAGTTATGTAAACCTTTTGATTAAATATACGAAAAAAATGCGAATATCATATTTGCTATTTATTTCCTTACATTCTTATGTAAAGTTGGCATAATACATGCTGAAAATCCCACCATACAATTACACTGCACATTTAAAATTTTTGATCGTCTTAGTCTAGTGGTGACTTAATCGACATTCGGAACGTATACCCATGAAAACAGTAGTCAATCAGTCACTCAGTCGTAAACAACGTGGAATTTAGTACAAATGTCCAGTAATCTAATTTGCTAAACTTCGTAGGAGACGTCTATCTTCATCTATAAGAATCATCGTAGAATACCGCCCAATACTCCGTTATATGTTTTCGGGATCAAATCACCAGAATTAACCAGGCACATTCCGAAGAAGGCAAAGGAAAAGAACCACGTCTTTATTGTCATGAAAGTGTATAGATAGAAAGCATGAACGGAAAAGTCTGATATAAATGGATCTTAAAAACAGATTCTATAGATCTACTCTGGTTATTGCATACGTAGGTTAGGTAAGATCTCATTGGTTGGTCCGCTTTCAACTAATCATTGACAGCGATTATATTAAGAATGTGCTAAGAATTTAAATGTAAACCGTGTATAAACTCCAATTTTGTTACCACTGTCTCTTATTGTTCGCAACTTCAGAATATATATTCGTCCGCTTCTAATTATTGTTTAAATTTGGGACATGTGGGGTGAAGTATTATTTCCAAGGGTTTACTTATCAGTAGAAGACGTACCACTAAGGTTGGGATTTCGATATCAAAATTTGAGACAAGTAACCTTAACGATCTACTCCGGTTTGAATAATTTAGTAGTTGATATGCGCAAATCAGTACTATTCAGCATCTAATTCATTCTTATGCTAGAACACGTAGTCAAGCTCAAATTATTGCTTTTATACTTTAACTCTGATATTTCGTAATCGCAAATAAAATATAACTGACACTGTAAGTTTGTAGAATTATCCAAGGCATATACATTCTATTTCACACTCGATAACCTTTCGTTACGTCATACACATACGCAAATGGTCATAATTATTGGCCTAGCAATTTTTCCAAACATGCATACCAAAGTTCTTTCATAAATGCTAAAACACTTATGAGACGCTTGTAGCCTCTCTCTCTCTCTCTCTCTCTCTTATATATATATATATATATATATATATATATATATATATATTTCTCTCATTGTAGGGACGACAGAATTACTTTAATACTACACCGCAAGGTCGTATTCTGAATCGTTTCTCATCTGACGTTGGTACAGTAGATGACGCATTACCATTCCAATTAAATATTCTACTAGCCAGTTTAGCTGGATTATTGGGTGCATTAGTTATTGTTTGTGTATCACTACCAACGTTAATCTTCTTTCTGCTACCTCTTGTATTCATTTTCTGGTCTATTCAAAGGCAATATCGTGGAGCTGCTAGAGATCTAAAGCGAATTTCTAGGTGAGTTAATTTGTCTTTTTTTTTAATTTTACAATAATGATCAATCTATCATTCATTGGTTAATTTCTCTTTCGATTTATATTATGTGGCGGCTTTTTTTAATCTCGTAGTTATTCTATAATTCCTTTATAATGTTTTCATGTTACTCTTCACGATTTATCTCCTAGTGTTTATTAAATATTGGAAATCTGTAAAAACTTTTAAACTTTCACTGATAATGACATTAATGCTGTTATAAGACCGTACAATTCATCTTGATTACCTATCTCATTCGATTGTTATTATTATCATTAAACTAATAATAGTTCACTTTGATTACACCGGTTTATGCTATAGATTATCAGCTGTATTTGTTATTTATTTGAAAGTTGATTATTTATTCTAACGGACTGCCTTATGTAAATGAGGTGAAATTCAAACCTACGACTGTTTATCTTGTATATAAACTAAACAGAGGTTAGATACCTCTATAATGTGTATTTTTTTCGCGATAAGATAATTGTTAGAATTTCTTTGTTATACAACGTAACAATGATTTCGTGAAAGTTAAAAAGTGACGCTAATCGAAAATAAGTTATTTATTTTCAAAGTACTGACTGTCCTTAACTCACCCAATCGAATACATATTATTGTCAATATTTCAATTGAAGTATATATAAATATTTTTGTGACCTATTAATCAATTATTTGTTCATCTCCCTAGCTTTGAGCTACACTTTTACTGTGTATTCTAATCATACTACTATATCAGTAGGTAGGTGGAACCAGTTTGTAAATTTTGACCATACAGTTGATAGTTTAATTTATCAACCATTAGGGAAACGTTTGAGTGACAATAATAAAATCTCATGGACATACGTGAATTATGTTTATGTAATAGCTGACTCACATTTATTAAACGATTCGCTACACCCTTCGGTGTTATTTGAATTTCATCAATCGATAAATGGCATTTGAGTGCTCACTATTAGACTTAGAGTTCTCGACGTTGATCTTGGTTGATGTGCACTTTTAATCAGTCTCAAAGCAAGATGAAATAGCTGTTTGTGGTACTTTATGTAATATCTGTCTGTGATGAAACTTACCTGTGAATGATTTTGGTGGTATTGTGTTTCCTGAGTCATATAGCTAAATTGCAGAACTTTCATTGTATTCCTGGACAATATCAGTGCCTACCTTCATGTAGAAGTGGATTTTGCTGCTATTCCACAAGTATCACGTCGGTTTATTCCGATGGCCTTGTTTGTGATTATCTGTCTTCGTAGATTTTGGTTCTTATCATTTTTCATTGTATTCACGTTGACTGTTTTTTATTATTTGATCCCCAGCCTTGTAATTGATCGATCACTTTTATATAAGTTCAAATACTGAATCCATGTCGATATGTTTATTGATTGCCGATTGATCTGAATGCCATATTTCTAGAAGCTTGCTGTGACTCTTAGAGTTTTCCCGATTATTTGAACACTAGATATTCACAGTCTATTGATCGTGAAATCCGTGCCCAAGTTTCATTTTCGTCAAAACTCGCTAACCAAACTATTTATCGAAAAACACATACTTTCAAGTTCATTCGTTGCATAACTAACACTTCTTACTGTACATGCATAGATATTTCTCAATTGATCTAATAAATTTTTTAGATCAATTTCAATGCTTGTTTGGAATGCAACCATAAATTTTACTTTATATTATAGACTTGTATGCCGAATAACATACTTATTACAAATATCGGTTGCTCGACATATAGTCTACTTTCTATTTGAAATAAGGTTCGTTAATAGGACAAATTAAAACTTTCGTGCCTTTATCGATCACTTTCCGAATTTATATCTCTCAATATATATATATATATATATATATATATATATATATATATATATATATATATATTGCTTGCATTGTATACATAACTTACACATAGACTAACTCATTTACCTTAAAATACATGTTTGAAGTAATGTTCGAAAATAGGTATCTACTCAAAATCATTTTACCATAAGCTTATTTTGAATTATGTTAGTTGTGTAACAGTTTTGGCTTTTCATAAATAATTACTTTTTAGTCATACGTAATCATAAACCACTTATCTAGAAAAAAATTATACTTTATTTCACTTCTTTTTTTTTACTTTAAACGTTTTCTATTAATGTTGATATTATTACTATTCACAATTCCCAGTATTGTTCGTTCACCTGTTTATGGTCATTATACCGATACTTTATCTGGATTAGCAGTAATACATGGTTTAGGTCAAGAAATCCGTTTTCGACAACTGACAGCTTGTAAATTATCTGATCAAATACGTGCTGAGTTAGCTAGCTTGGCTGCTAGTTGTTGGTTAAGTATAAGACTACAATTAATTGGCAGTGCTGTGATTACTGGTGTGGTCAGTGTATCATTAATTGGTCGATTATTTGACTGGACACATGTAAGTTATAGTTCGTTTATCATTAAAAATGTACTTAACTACATCAATGATTTACATTGAGTCATTTTTCTTTAGCCATGTTATATTTTAAGTTTATCGTTGATATAAATTACGGTTTCAGTCATCTAGTGGTTTTAATAAGTATATGATGAATAGTGCAATCTTGAGGAGTTGTCTAACTACAATAAAATTCAAAGAAACTTCACCTTGACTTCTAATTCTTATTGGGTGTTTGACTGAATTCGGATTGTGACAAACACCCAATCTATGAACTTATACAAAAGTGATCGATCAATTACAAGGCTGGGGATCAAATAATAAAAAACAGTCAACGTGAATACAATGAAAAATGATAAGAACCAAAATCTACGAAGACAGATAATCACAAACAAGGCCATCGGAATAAACCGACGTGATACTTGTGGAATAGCAGCAAAATCCACTTCTACATGAAGGTAGGCACTGATATTGTCCAGGAATACAATGAAAGCTCAGCAATTTGACCGTCTAGCCCAGGTGGCACAAAACTGAAACCATTGTTTAACTAGAAGATAGGTGGTTCAATTTCCGATAAAATGTGATGTTTATTTAAAGCTACAGGCATCTCATTGATGACATAATAAATGAGTATAGGTACTTTACATCCCATATGTATATATCTGTATACGTATTAGTTTATTTCATCTTAATACGACTACCACAAAGATACGAAATTCAATCAATCAGAAGTCATTATATGTGAAAATTATATTTGAAATAATCTCAGCGATTGAAATTTAAAGTAATTCCAACGTTTTGTCCAGCAAACTTGTCTGGACTTCTTCAGGGTAATAATCAAATTCATCAAAGAAATATATAGCGTTTTAATAATCAAATCTATACCATGTTAATCCAATCATATTTGGATGTTGATTTTAGTAAATAGGATAACATGAATCAGTTAAATGCAAATCATGTCAAAAGTTCACGATGTAAAAATAAATGACTGAAAGAATTGTGTATGTGTAAGATTGAGTTATTAATTATTGATATTCGGTGTTAATATGTTTTTATATGGAGGAAAAATAAAAGTGCAAGTTGAAGGTTGAAAAATTGTTTCTCAATCATTGATGTTCATGTAAAATAAGAATCATTTTCAAAGTTTGTATACACTGTTTTCACGTACAGCGACAACCCATTAGTTGAAACACTCGACTTTCGACCATGTTCTACCTATTACAGTCTCGACTACCGGGTAGTATCACCATCTCTCACAGCCAAATAGTGTTATCCGAACCTAGATACACAGCACGGATCTATACCTCATTAATTTGTTGCAATACCACTAGTTATTCACAAGTCACATATTTTGTAGAGAAGTAAAAAACATACCCCTAAAGCCAAGCTAGGTATAGTTAATATGGTTCCGCATTCATTTACTGGTTTAGTGCTGAGCTCACTTGTGTACAACTTACCTACAAATTTTCTGTTTGGTCACAACACGTAATGCTTCTGTCAAATCTAAATCTGTTTAAAAATCCTACTTAAAACATGTACATCTTATTTTTATTATTTCGTCTGTTTCTAAAACAAAATTAGTATAATCAATGCAGTAGTTTTAAATAAATATAGTCGTTTAAATAAGCAATTAAATACACTATACTGAACAGTAACGTATAACTGGAAAAAATCATGGATAACAGTTACACTTTCACGTATAGATTAGAATGTTTAATCTTATAATAGTTAACATATAAAAACAAGTGGAAGCCGCAAACAAAAATTCGACCAATTTAAAACGGTAGGCATTCATAATATCATTTTTAGTTGGTTGAATTGCTTAATTCTTTCTCTTTGATAAATTTAATCATTAAGGTTTTCAATGCATGGTTTGCAGAACTCTAACTCCACCTTACGAACCATATGTTTTACAGACAGTTCAATAAGTCTATAAGATTAGATAAAGTACAACCAATCTCAAACTAAACACTAAGATTCCACTTTTTTTTTCTTTATTTCAGATAGCTTCTATTGGTTTGTCGGTTGTGTATGCACTTAATATTTCCGGTTTAATGACTAGTGTTGTGTATGATATGACTGAAACAGAGAAAAATCTTGTAGCTGTAGAACGTTGTCAAGAATTAACTGATGATACTCCAGTTGAACATGATATTGTTTCAATTAAACCCATGGTTAGTCCATAGTTTACTGTTCGTTTTTAGTTTTGTATAAATTTCTTTTAGAATTGTATTTAATTATTTTTTGTATATGTTTTTCAGTCTAAATATAACAATTTGATGTAAATAGTTACTAGCTATATATGTAATATATTCGTCCCCACAAGAAAGTATACTTAGGATCATTTTAAAGGATTAGATTTAATTTTGATGGAGTTATATTCACATTACTAATATTGTACTGTAGGATTTAATTATCTACAGACAAATTTCTAAACTAGTCCCTAGGCTGTTGATTACAGTCTTAGGGTGACCAAAGTCAAAACAAGTAAGTTATTTGACTTGAATAACTTTATGTTTCCAAGCGTAGATTAACACAGTTACTATGAGAACATAAATCAATTCAATCCCGCTGTGGTGAATAGAAATTGCTCTAGACCATTATCTCCACCCATTTGATACTCAAAATATCCACCTAAGGATGTAATATGATTTTCAGTTCGGCGTAATCTCAGACATTCCACTGCGTAAAAATATATACGTCACTAAACTGAGCGATTGACCCGTGAGAACACTGTGCCACGTATTGTAGATGGCCTGTGGATTCAGCCGCTCTCTGTAAGATTGTTACACAAAGTGGACAATAATAAAGCTTTCGTCCCTGAAATCAGTAATGGTCGGACAGTTTCAAATTCCGCCTCGGTCAGCTTCCCATCCACGAATTGTTGTAGCTTAGGAGATTGAATTCATGTTTGTAATTCATATTACCACGGAAAACATTTCAGTAGCCTTTAATGAGTTTATAAAATACGAAGCCTGGGCAGCACTTTAGGAAACAATGTTGTAAAATTGATCAACTTATCTCCTTCGTTGAATAGGATTATCAGATCTACCTGCTCTTCAACCATTTATCCAACATTTAAATGTAATATACGCTTTCTAATTCTTATGGAAATGGAAATACTAAATCCCTGTGTTAAATGTTATGTGTTACAATTTTTATAAAAATAATTTGGAATTACCTCGTATTCGTGTAATTACTCTTCTGAAGGGGCCTCAACCTCGTTCTTCGTCACACAGTCACCTTCGTTTGCCGAAAGAGAGGAAAAGTGGTATTGCTTATCCTACAGGACTACTGCCTAACTGGCCAGCATCTGGATCCATTTTTTTCAACAACGTTTCGCTTACCTATCGTCAAAACTCCCTGTCAGCTAATGAACAATCTGTCAAAGCTCTTGATGATGTCAGTTTTACTGTTAAACCCGGTGAATGTGTAGGAATTGTTGGCCGTACAGGATCTGGTAAAAGTAGTCTCATCAAAGTGTTATTACGTCTGGTTGACCACCTCCCTGGACCGTATACGAACCAATATATAGCCAATCAGACGGGATTTATAGGTGCAACCGGTCAAGTATGTTACATTTGTTTAGTGTTTTCAAGTTGCTCTGGTCAACAATATAATAATTCCTTGACAAAACCGTTTTTTGCTCATCCAAAGTGGTATTTTGTGATACTAATATATAATCACTAAATATAGTAAAATTTATGATCTGATCTTTAGTAACACAAAAAGTCCAAGCAATTACTAGTCGTTTGTCTGGTATGAAATTGTAAATATAATGGTTAGTAGAACTGGGATGTGTGGAAGGTTCTTGCCTTAAAAGTAAGATGTTAGCTTTGAGGTCGTCCTTTATATCAACTACCGTGGTTCTGCCACAAGTATCATTTCCATTGGCCGTTGACTGCTGAATGCTGTCTAGCGAGATTAGAGTAGCCATCTCAGCTTAAAGGCAGTGTTGAATATCATCTACGATCTTGATCGTGTGCACAGATTTTGTGTACACGCATGTATTTCTCAATCCCTATCTTGTTTTTCATTTGTCACTCCCCCTTCCCTACTTGTAATTGATATATCCCCTTATTTTCAATATCCACTGACGTAGCTTTCTATTGTATTCAATGTCATGTGATTAGTTGTCTTCTTACAAATGACTTAAACGATCCCCAACTTCGGTCGTGATCACTCAATTTGTCGTGTTCTAAATGTTCAGAGCTTTTGATCCACTCCTTATTGAACTTAGATGCTCATTGGCCGTGGTTAAAATCTCTGAATTATAGATCCTTCCTTATGTGCTAATTTCCTAATATGAAACACCGTTAATGCATTACTTTATTCGTAAATATATTTATAGTACCTCACTTTGTGTATTTTAAAATACATTTATGACACTTAAGTCATTCTTGATTTTGGATTCATTTTAAATAAATATTGGTCTACTGTACCTATGTTTTGAATCAGTGTGTTACTTCCGTTGGTCAGGATATTCACGACTGTAGTCGACAACACTGCGATTTTTTTGCTTGTATTCTTCCAATCATTTTTCTATGTAGAATGTTGAACTAATTATATCCATCTTCTAAAAACTCAGCCGCGTAAATCAGTAATTTTGGTGTAATCTAATAGTCAAACTGCGGTCTCCGTCATACAAAGGATCACTAGAATCATGGGAGGTTAATTGTCTTGTAAATTTACTAAAATGACTAATATATTCGAACTCACCATTTGCTTATGGAATCGTTTTCCAAATATTGTGGGAATAGATCTCAAAACGTGTAACTACTCCCTAATCGACTGAATATGTTAAGGAATTCATATTATCATTCATGTCTCAAATATTCAACTTAAAGAATATGATTAAGTTATTTATCATATCATAAATAAATCCATGATACTCCACTACTCGTTATATCAAATCCAAAATTACTCACTATACTAAAGTAATGATACACCTGTTGAAAATTCTAAGAATTTCAATAACTATAAAAGTTAGAATGCAGTCAATAGTATGTTCTGATTGTTAAATAGTAAATGTATAGTCTTTCAACCAACAATCTTTATCTCGACAAAGAAAGTACAACTTTGTATACTTTAATGTAATTCACACACTTTTTGAGAGTTACAGCATTAGGCTAATGAAAACGGAATTCGAACATTCAAGTCGGTGTTTGAAAAAAGTAGGTAGTCTGTATACGAAACTCGAATTTATTTGGTCAGCTGATTTGATAAATCAGCTTACAACATAAATGTAAGATCAGAATTAATTATATATATCTTATCTATATATTACTTGTGTTATGATTTTCATCCCGTGCCTGCTTATTGTAGCGAACAAAAATGTAGGTGGGGACAATCGAATGTATTTGAATACAAAATTACAGGATCTCTTAGTAAAATCTGAGAACCACACAGTAAACACTTCATTTGCAAAATGTCAATCAATCGTCTCAGACTTCATGGTTCCTTCATTTCCACAGCAATCATTCTCTAATCTCGTTCTCTTTACTTCGATCTTCTTCACCTTCTGCCGCTAGACATTTCACTTTCGATTGGTGACACATACTACTTATATCTGTCCACATCAGTAGCACACACCACATTATGAGTTCACTAACCGTTAACAGTCCTCACCAAATTCCCTCTGCTCTCTAAATTACCAGTCAGATGGCCCTGTGGATAAGTAATGATATTATGCTGCACTATTAAAATCCACATGTGGTGTGTACTTGAAACACGTCACTATGATATTAGATTTACCGGAATAACGCACTCGAGGTTGAATAAATTAATGTCTTGTCTTAGCTTCTCAAAATATTTATGGGCAAAAATAGATAAAAAGTAAGAGGTTCTACAACAAATAATAATGAGTTTACGTTAAACTCACATTCAAGGAGGAGAAATTCAGTCAATATTTATCTGTCATTTGAATATACGATAGTATGATAATCGATTCAGTAATCTGACTGGACACACTATGACAGATACTAAATAATTAGACTACTTGATTAAATCACATTTCACGACTAAACACAGAGTACCAGGGTACAGGTCAGACAATAGTTTGCTTGATACAATTAAGCGCAATCCTCATTCAGTGAAAATCCGAGTAGTAAACCAGAGTTTCGTTATGAGCATAATGATTTATACAAAACATTGTAGTGGGCCTTCTCATCAACCTTCATTGATTAATCACAGTTCACTTTCATCTGATGCATCAAATATACATGCTGATTTCTCAGGGGATAAGTTTCAAAGTTTCACTTTCCTTCCGTTTTAGCAGCTTATTTATTATCTGATTAAAATGATATCGAAATTTTCATCGACCATATACTTTATTTGTTCATTGATATTATTACTGTTTAGTATTATCATTCTTCGCTTTCCCTAACTATTTTCCATTTGCAAGGTGTTTGTCGATGGAATAGATGTTCGCACTATTCCTCTCACCTTACTTCGTTCTCGGATTCTAACTATTTGTCAGGAACCATTTCTCTTTTCTGGGTGCTTACGAGACAATCTAGATCCTGAGAAGTATGTTCATTAGAAGCTATTTTCCCTCTATTGTGATTAATCTTGTCATATAAAACATTTTCAACTCATTAATATTGAAATTAACTCACGCCGAAACGAAATCCCGTATCTCTTCGTTAACTGATCACAACGTCAGTCAACCGTAAGCACCGTAGAACCTGGAACATTCGTGCATCGGTTCAAGTTGCCATACCATATCAGCACGGCGAGATAAAATTATAAAAACAAATGCCATAGTAATAGCAGTAGTAACGGTATTAATGATAACAGAAAAGATTAGCCGTAGACAGTATAATTCGAAAAAAAATAAGTTCATGGAATAAAAGAACATAATTTGATCATAAAACCCAAGATCCAAAACAATAGAAAATATGACTGAATCTGTGCCATTGTTACTGATTTTAAATCATGTCACTTGACAGATCCAGCGACTCGTTACGATAATGGTGCTGACCCTAACTAGGTTATCTTAACCTACCAACACGACTCAATCCAACAGTCAATGACTAGATAAACTGATGCAACGTCCTGGATTGGTTTTCGTTTACTTTTTTTCATCTTATTCATACATTTGTAGACATCACAACCACGACCAAATTATAAGGAAGGATGTGATTGTTACTTTACCAGTAGGGATTTTTATCCAACCAATGATAAGTATCTCATCCTTAGGACTAAATTCGTACATTATAATATCAGTAGAAAGTAGAATAAATAAATTATATCCTACTAGTGTATTCAACATATGCTGTACACAAAACTATCATTTATAATGATGGCACCATAGTATACGGGCTTATTCTATGATATTTAAAACAATAAAAGTGGCAGATCCCGAAATAGGATGAGAAATGACCTAAACACTCTACTACCCTCCATCATCTAACTCTTCAAAGCTATATCGCCAGTTTTTGTTAACCGATCTTTGTTTAAGTTCAGTCATTATTATTACCACATTTATAATCCCAACACTTCCCTCATATTTTTTTCTCCCAAAAAAATTACTACTAGTAAGCTAAATGATTCTGTATTGGAAGACGTTTTATTGAAATGTCAACTGGCCACAAGTCGTTTACAAGCCTCTCAGTGGTTACTTCGTGAAGTTGGTGAATCAGGACGAGATATATCTGCCGGGCAAAGGCAATTGATTTGTTTAGCTCGAGCTTTACTTCGTCAACCTAGGCCAAAAATTATTTGTTTAGATGAAGCCACTGCTTCAGTGGACAACAAATGTGAAGAAACTATCATGTAAGATTTCATTCTGTGTTAGTCATTAATTAATAAATTAATTGTGTAACATTACTGTCCAGACTTTGGTTACTGTATAGCATGCTCCAGCTTGTTGTAAAAAGTTATTTAATTATGATACAACTATTATGTCTAAATTCACAGAGAATTTAGATATGTCTTTGACTTATCTATTGAACGAAATAAGGTTTAAGTTACTGTACAAATAATTTACCAATTTTACTTTTTTTCTCATTAGTTGGATCATAATTGCTGGAATTCATATTATTGTTTAAAAGTTCGGATGTTATAACTCTCATATCTCTTTTAATGCTTAATCCTTTCTTCCATTACTCAGTGAATCGAATTCTATATTCTTAGTGATTTCTAACTGGCTGAATTATTCATCTGTAATTTCGACAATAACATATTCAGTTTCAGATAACATCTTGATGTGGTTCCTTTTTAATTCTTCCACAATCAGATTTATTTGAACAGCTAACTCATTTCCATGTATTTAAAGCGGAAATTAACAAATTATGTGTTCAACACATTACTTTCCACCTTGTATTGTATTTTATTAGTTAATTGGCATTTTCTTTCTGTCTTAAATGGTCGTGAAATCGTATGGTCTAGATTTACGGGCCTGTCAGCGTCAACTACCTCGCCATGTTTCAGCAACATTTCGATTATGACCTTAAGTTATCGACGTATGAGATATGGATAACTAGTTTATCAGTTTGTTTGTTTTTTATACTATCCTCTCGTTTTGTTAATTAATTTAAACGAAAATACAAACTTGACGTATTTTCAATGGGCTAATAGTGTTCAGAAGTTATTTAGTATATAGGTTAAACTTTATTGCACAGAATACAATCTCTAACTTTCCTTCTTTATCATTAGTTCTCGTGACAAAAATATATTTGACTGAGCAGACTATATTCTGATATTTTCTTCCTTGCTAATAAGTTGAAGAAAAAGTAACTACTGACACGTATAAGTTCTACTAATGACTAATTTCCTACTTAATAACGAAATGTACTATAACAAGAATACATATGTCACTTATGTAACAGTGTTTTAACATTTATTTATATTTTCCATACAAACAGCAAGTCCTTGACCAAGAATTTCAAGGAGCCACAATATTACTCATAGCCCATCGACTTGCTTCAGTTCGTCGTTTATGCTCACGTGTTATAGTCATGCAGTCTGGACGATTGGTTGCAGAAGGTCCACCAAAAGAAATTTTAGATGCCTTATTCAATCATATTGAAACCAGAGATCTGGTCACATTATAAACAGTGACATTAATTTATAGATCTGATCTGTTAGCTAACTAAATTATGCATTATTGTTTTACTATTTTTAATAATATGTATTTGATTTCTTTCTGATTAACAATGTATTTTTGCTAAAGGTACATATTGGGTGAGAAAAAGTAATTTCCTGCCTTCAGTTTAGTACGTCAGTCAGTCAGTCAGCTACAACGTAGGACCAGGCACATATATGCATTGGTCCAAGTTGCCATACTTCATTAACATAACAAGATGGACACCGGATTCATAAAAGCAGTTAATTCAGAGGTGGTAATATATAAAGAGCGAAAACAAATCAGATCTAGGTTAACCAAAAGTCTAAGGAACGACCGTGAGCAGTGGTGGGCGACGAAAGCAAAAGAGATGGAAAAGGCGGCGGCTATAGGAAACACAAGACAGCTCTACAGATTAATGAAAGAACCGTAATTAATAAGTCAAGTGTAAGTCAGACTATCTTGGAAGAAGACGACACTCTCATCTGCTCTCAGTCCAGACGTTTAGAACAATGGGCGGAAAATTTTAGAGAATAGTTCACTGGCCTTCAGCTACTCTACAACTACCCTCCATTCCTAGACAGTGTGATTGGAACATTGAAGTAGGTCCCCCAACTCAAGCGAAAGTTCAAAAGGTATAGTTAATCTGAAACAAGGAAGGACAGTTGGTCCAGATGGATTGGCTCCAGAGGTCTTTAAGGATGGTGGTCCAATTTTAACGATTAGGTTGACTAATATTTTAGCTCAGATCTGGAAGTTAGATGTTATCCCATCTAACTGGTCACAATCACTTATCGTCCCAATATACAAGAAAGGGTTAAAAGCATACTGTGACAACCATACAGGAATTAGTTTACCTAATATAGTATCTAAAATACTAGCCTCGATAATTATCAGATGCCTAACTAAGACTCGTGAACTGCAAACACGAGAGAACCAAGCTGGCTTTAGACCTGGTCGTGGCTGCATCGACAACATATTCACCATTCGTCAGGTTCTAGAACACAGGCATACTTATCAAAGTCCGCCAAAGGTAGGCTTTCTTGACTTAAAAGCAGCATTTGACT
This sequence comes from Schistosoma mattheei, assembly GCA_944470405.2. Lineage (NCBI taxonomy): Eukaryota > Metazoa > Platyhelminthes > Trematoda > Strigeidida > Schistosomatidae > Schistosoma > Schistosoma mattheei. Next base: position 17,847,693 of record OX103951.1, on the reverse strand, counting down.
CCGTAGACCGCGAGATTCTGTGGCAGTGTCTGTCATTGAGTGGTGTACTTCAGAAGCACACACACCTTGTGAAGGCTCTTTACTCGAACACTACTAGTCGAGTCAGAACTTATGGCGAACTGTCATCTGCTTTTGCAACCTCAAGTGGTGTCCGTCAAGGCTGTCCACTTTCCCCATTTTTGTTTAACTTCATCATAGATCTACTGATGGAAATAACTTTCTCGTCGACTGAGTTCTCGGGTATTGATCTCCTTCCAGGAGGTCCACTTATCGACTTAGAATACGCAGATGACATAGTCCTGTTTGGTGAAGACGCTGACAAAATGCAGAGTCTTTTGGTAGCACTAAGCAACAATGCCAGAATGTTTGGAATGCGCTTCTCTCCCTCGAAATGCAAGTTGTTGCTTCAGGACTGGTCTGCGTCAACACCTGAACTAAGGATAGGGAGTGAAGTAGTCGAACGCGTTGACAACTTCACTTATCTTGGAAGTCTGATCAGCCCTAATGGGTTGGTATCGGACGAAATCTCAGCACGGATTCGAAAAGCTCGCTTGGCTTTTGCCAACTTACGTCACCTTGGCGAAGGCGAGATATCCGTCTATCAATAAAAGGACGAGTATACTGCGCGGCAGTCCGTTCTGTTTTAATTTACGGCAGCGAAACATGGCCATTAAGAGTCGAAGACACTCGTAAGCTATTAGTATTTGACCACAGATGCCTTAGAAATATTGCTGGCGTCTGCTGGGATCACCGGGTAAGTAATAGTGAGGTTAGACGCAGGGTATTAGGAAATGATGGTAAATCAGTTGATGTTGTGAATCTCCATCGACTGAGATGGTTGGGCCACGTGTTACGTATGCCTGAACACCGATTACCACGACGTGCAATGCTAACCGGTGTTGGGGATGGTTGGAAGAAAGTTAGGGGCGGCCAAACCAAAACGTGGCATCAGTGCTTGAAGACACTAACTTCTAGTCTGAACCATGTTGGTAGATGCAGACTACTTGGTTGGGGTCCGCGTGACTTTCGTAACCAATGGTTTGAGACTCTTGGTGACATGGCTCAGAATCGATCACAATGGCGTCGGTGTATGCACTCTCTGTCTTCCCTTAAACTAAGAGATTAAAATCGCTTCATATCTTCCTTCTTGTACTATATCCTTATATGCAGTCTTTCTTCTATATATTACCACCTCTGAATTAACTGCTTTTATGAATCCGGTGTCCATCTTGTTATGTTAATGAAGTATGGCAACTTGGACCAATGCATATATGTGCCTGTCCTACGTTGTAGCTGACTGACTGACCTTATAACTGGACTGTTATTTATACATTTCTTTGGTGTTTTACAACTTACTACTCTAGAGGAATATGTCGTCGGATTTTAAGAATGTGCTGTGCTAAGTACAGCACTTTAGAAATGGGTCTAATTTAGCTACTTTGGCCAGGATATCCTGTTTTTTCTTGGTCGTAGATATCAAAACAGATGGCGTAATAAACATTTAGAAGGAATTCCGATACTTTTTAGTATGATTGCAATATCCTAGTCGGAAGGCTAAGCAAATTCCATAAAGACACGCAGCAAACCGATGGCGTCTTATTATCTGAGACTTGTGTGTGCTTATATCCTTTGTGATTAGCTGACGGGAATAATAGAAGAGCCGTGTATTTGGGTAGTTAAATGAATGATGCTGTCAAGGGATATCAGTCCATGTGATGTATGCTGATTCTTGTCGCTTATGAGACGTTTTAGTGGGTGCAGTTCTACTTGGTTTTTGTGAAATCTAGAATTCTAAAGATTGTCTCAAGAATTGTATTCATTCTGAACAAACAGTGTAGTGAGGCCCAAGAGCGTGGACTCTGGAGATAACTCACTGAGTGTTACATTTTGGAACATTATCTTCGGTCTTTTGACGCTCAAACAACACGGAAAATGACCGGAAGAAGTCAAATTATTATATGGTTTCGTAAATTGCAAAATAATCTTCATAGGTTTAATGTCCTATAATTCGTCACAAACAGAATAGAGCTATGACGGTTGTACTGCTCGCTGACTCAAGATAGAACCCACTGACAATCTTGAAGTCTCAAATTGTTTATTTTCATAAACATTATGGTGAACCCTCACACTGTAACCTAATTTAGTAGGATTGTTAGTTATCTTCGGATACCTGTCATTTCCCTAGGAAAATGATTTTCTGTTGCTTTTCAATAGTGAACATATTAATTCCAAACTAAGTGTAAGGCATGATCGATACACGAACCCACCAATGTCAGTGTCAAAAGCCCACCACCACCTTGACTTTCTTTGTATATTTATTTATTTGAACACATAAATATTGGTACAAAGGGGCACCGAATATATATGCGCCACACAGGTCACTTGATTTGTGTATGATCCATGATACTGCCCGGATGCCCAAACCGAAGCAGGTGATTTTCTTAGGGACCACACCCGGAGCCTTCGATCTAAAGGTCTAATCCACAAGGCAGTGGAACGACGATAAGAGATGCAGTCCCATGGTGGCCGGTGACCAACAATAGGTTCATACTCTACTTGTCCCTTCAGGATACTAGAGCCCATGTGCACCATTGGTTTGAAATCAGAGTTTTCAAACTCCCCTAGGTGGACTCTCCGTGTCCACCAACCCGGTTAAAGGGCCGGACATTCGCTTTTCGTCCTGTCAAAGTACTAAACAACAGTAATGTCACGAGGAAGCAGTGAGTAGGATTTCTCTGAAAGTGGTTGTGTACGGGTGGACATGTGAGATCGTTTCGAGAGGGAGAGCTGACTCTCCCTACCCTCAGCTGTACCAGGGCATTTGGCGACCTGTCTTGTTTGCTCACTAATTACAACCTCTCGTTTGCCATAAATGATATTAATTTTTAGCAAAGGGATCCAGGACGCGCGCTTCGTCCTGTTTAGGACTCGCCAGCTGGATGTTTCTCCATCCCAGAGTTAACGTCCACTAAGAGACTCGAACCCAGTGCCATTTTCAGACGCCTTTGCGTTATCCACTTAGATACTGAGTCCAGATACCCACTAGCTTGTGCAATGAGGTGAGGTTTTGTTCCATTCGTGACTCACTTCTTGTACTCCACGGTTAGCCACTTCTGCTTATAATGCTTGTAACTAAAGACAATCCGCACATATGCCAAGCAGAGACTGATCAATCGCAGTCCTTAAATTCAGTGGGAAGATTCAAACAACCAATACAAATGGATAGTAGGTTTTCTTGACTCACTTCCCCTCTCTTCTGATTACTATTCAGTATGTTACTTATGTCACTCTTTTTCTGTTTAATAGTCTATTAATTTGTTTTTCGTATACTAACCGTGTTAATTTGCGTCTTAAAATGGAAAGTTAACTAAGCCAAATAGCTTACCTATTCTAACTTTGGCCAAGCTAACACTATGCTCGACAACCAGGGGATTAGCTTAGAATTGCGTTTGTAGGTAATTACTTTCTATATAAAGTGTGCTTTGGCTGAAATATGGACTGACAAAGTTTATTTTTCAGTCAGAATCACTGGATATCAAATACACCCACCTGAAAATCCACTTAAAATATATAAACAAGAATATTCAAAAATCTTGGTAACTGACGCCTCCAGATACTTATGATACCTTCATCCCGAAATTTAAAGTGTGTTAACGTTAGTCGCTGTAACCGAATATGGTGCTACAATTGTGTTTTGTTTCACGCCAATAACGACAATTCCACAACTAGGCTGTTATATCCTAACGCCGAAGAAAACCTTGCAATGTTTACGCTTATCTATTCACTCAACAAAAATGGTGTAGGTCGTCGTTTTTTAGTCCAGATTTCCAATCACCTTAGTTCTCTGAAGAATCCATTATTTCAGATTATACAATCTACTTATGTCACACAGGTTTCTGGGATATGTTCAGTGATTAAAAAGTCGCCACAATATTGTGCTTTAAGAAATTTATCAGTGAGATTTTTTAGACAGCCAATTCATTCTTTCATGCACTCAAGGATCAAAAAGTATATTTTACATTGATAATAGTTTAGTTTCCCTCCTAGTAGACTAATCAGTTAAGATTTCAAATGTGATTTTGTGAGCAGTTTTTTTAATTGACTACATCAATCTACCATTCATTAATTATTAACCGTATCTGTATTTTACTAATAAGGCGTGGATTCATAATAAGTTCACTTCACAAGGATCGATAAAGAAACACTCAAACGAACAATCTTAGTCGGATAATTTACAATAAGACATAGATTGTTCCTTTTTGCAACAAAAAATGTCAATAATGAATAATTTACGTAGGATGAATCGATAAACTTGTGGTTCATATGAATAACCTGTGATATGAAAAACAGATGATACAACATATACAGTCAAAGAGCATTGGAGATAATAGTATACAAGGATCCAGAAGTACAATAAGCCAGAAGCAATCACTTATCACTAGTCCAAATTTTAATTGTTTTATCGCCCTCTAACGATCCTGAAGCAATCATGTTCATTTGAGGATGACAAGCAGTACACAAAACAACATCTATAAAGGAATTAAAAAGTTTAGAATAAAATGTAAAAACAAACCATTATGACCAGAAAGTTTTTGTACTATTTCCTTTGTTTGCAAATTCCATAAATAAATACAGTTGTCTTCAGACCCCGAGACAATCCACTAATCAAAAACAATCATCAAATAAATTATTAAACATACTTTGCCTCCGGTAACTGAAAAATTTGCAAATATACAATACTTCTCATTTTTGTGCCCTCCATAAATTTTCAAGCATCTACCCTTAGTGTAATCCCATAATTTGAGACAACTATGTTTGGAAAATTCATTAGGATTTAGTCATGTTTAGTAACTTGAATACCTATCGAGTGTAGCAGCTAGAATATATTTGCCATTAGGCGAGAATTTAACAAATGAAACAGGAGGGTTATCATCATCTGAAAATCAATCAATTGAGCAGTATATGTGCATGCACAAGTCAAGTTACCTATTAATGTTTTTAAACACTGACCAGAACCGGTATCCAGATTCGACTAAAATTTAGATTAATTGTTCAAGAAATACAATTTAAACCACATACCATAGTCCATCATAACTGCTGGAAGCAATAAGTGAACCATCACGATTGAAATTAACCTAAGCAGGTTTTTAAGAAAATTATATATACATAATGACATACAGCTGTAACAGGATCGGAGTGGGCAGGAAGCGTGCGGATACACCGGCCTGTTTTCACATCCCATAACTTGACACTTTCATCAAACTATACCAGTAACAGTTAGAAAACAAAAAAGGCATACCGAGCCGGAAACTATCAGGTTTGACTGTGGATTAAAATTGCAGCAAAAAACATAGTTGCTGTGACCTTTAAGAGTTTTCAGGCACTTGCCAGAGACGAGATCCCACAGTTTTAAAGTTTTGTCATCGGAGGAACTACACAGAAATCTTGAGTCGTAAGACCATGAAACATCTGAGATTCCCTTTAACATATTATATATGCATAGCAAATAAAAATTATTAAAGTAAAAACTACCAGTTTATGACCGCTGATAGATTTTTCAAATTTCCCGTCATAAGCATTCCATACTTTGATTAATTTGTCAGCTGCTGTATTGTTTCAAAGGGGGAATGTAACTAATAGTCGAGTGCTTACATGAACTGGCCAACCACTGACCATTTTCACTAAATTTTACTGATGAGACCGCTTTTGTATGACCAGTTAGAGTGAATTTTAAGAAGTAATTGGGGACCTAGCAGGGTGTGATAAATCCATCACCAGTACTTACTTCACTACTCATTAGATGGGTAAAGTATGTGTTTCAAGTCTATAAAAACAAGTATTAAATTATGCATCCAATAATAAGTTACGTAAACAAGATGCTTAAAAACAAATTAATCCAGTTGACAGCTTGCTTACATTTTTTAGTGATTTTCCTACCGGGTAATGATAATTGTGGTTACCAAATCTAAACTAGAATATGACACAAGCAGACACAACGAAGTAAAGCCTCACATATAAAAGAGCCCACACACTAATCAAGTGACTGGTGTGGCGCATGTGTTTTCGGTGCCCCTTTGTACCAAGATTCACGTGAATTTTGCAGACAAGATAAGAAGAAACAACTACAAAAGTTATTTAAAAATGATTTTATATACGAAGGCACACAGGGAAGTATGTATTTCACGTTTGACTGTACTGAATAACGGACCAAACAACGAGAGAACCATGATGAAACGTTTGATAATTCCTTACTCGATTATCTGAAGCTTTAATTTAGAATAATTAGAACACTATTATCTTTAAAGGATGATAAGTGAAAAGCTATAAATTGCAGTCAATTTTGAGGAATATAAGCATTGCACTCTATGACATGAGATATTTTATTGGAAATTCCTTTGTTCATAAATTTTTCCAATGTAATGCAACCACCATCTTTAGTGCAGAAAGCCGTCTGTAGCGTAATTTTAGGTAGTTAAGAGGCCACAGAAAAATTATGAATAACCAGCTTTTTCAAAGCCGGTAGACTGTAAAATCTGTTGACCATAAGATATTTAAGCAGTCAACTTGACGTTAGCAATACCGTTTGGAAATTCCGACATGGCAATGACTAATACCTTAAGTCAAATACCTATCTTATGATGTGCGGCCATTCACTTAATCTCATAAACTTTCTAGAAATACATGCTGTAAAAGTCTATAATAAATCCTATTTAACTAACGTCAAAAGGACGTTATAGATCAGCGACGGCTTCTCCACTAAAAATATTCGATGTGAGTTATCTGCATCTGCTACAGATGTACGGACAGCAGTTGCGTACGTCAACTGATGAATCTAAAACACATCTATTGCTATGTACAGACAATTTACTAAACGCTAGACTTAACAAAAAAGGCTTTTGTTCAAACTTCACCTTGAAAACCGTAGAGCGCGCCTTTCATTCTTCAACGTCCAATATCCGGTAAATTCTCAGTCTAAAAATAAAGATAATAAATGGGTTGAACAGTGCTTATGAATCCTTTAATATTGTTTTATTCACATATTCTTGGAGATTTTCAACAATGGCTTGAATTAGAAGGAATAATATCGTATCACAATAATAAACTACGCATGATAGGATATCTATATAAAGTAGAACACAATACCTTTGACCAAAATTTGTTCTGATTGTTAGTGATGGAACCTTTTGAACTATGATTCAAAGGAAGGGCCAGTGTTTACTTATGCTGCATCGATTCTGAAGTCGATTTCATCAGACTTTGCCCATTAGTTATTTATACTTATCACTTGGCGTTGACACATTCAAATTTTCTCGCTACTTATTGTAGCGAACAAACAAGTTACGTGTAGTAATAATAATTGGTACCGACGAGGAAAAGTATTCATGAGTGACCCGACAATCATAATCGGGAACGCAACTTTTACGTTACTGCATAAAATAGAATATTGTACGTAGCAAGATGTAAAATTACTGTTAAATCATGCCTAAAACACGCGAAATAGTCGCCTAAAATTAGATTTTGGCATCATCAAGTAGAAACGATGGTATCATAGAATCCATTTTGGCAGTTCTCTACACAATATGTTTGGAAATATTTTCGTGTGTATTTCTTTAAATTATTAATACTGTGTTCTTTCTTTTTATCTACTGTTTTTGACTGTACTGACACATATCTTCTATCTATTTTGGTTTACTTGCAATAATTATTACCATACAGTCTACATATAAGAACGTTAGTCCACAGTATTTGAACGCCGATTTAGTGTGGGATATTTAGCAAGAATAATGTATTTTTAAAGTTTTAGAGGTTGAATTTTAAGTAAATCGTTTACAGTTAACGAAACACAAGACAGCAAAGCAATATACACTACAGTTGATGCCAGTTGGTGAATGAAAATTCCAATCTCCTAACTATTGCTTCAAGTACCTAATTCTAGCTAGAAGTCATATAAGGGCACAATCTTATAAAATTACTCAAGTAAGATTATTGAAAATGTGAAGTCAATGAAAACATACAACTAAGCTGTAACGACCGAATCGCCACTATTCGGTTTGAACTCAGGACTGACGAACCAAAATTTATTCGAATAGGCCAGACTACGTTCGTCTGTATAGCTTACAAAGCGTTTTTGAGACACTCGTATTAAATTATATCAAAACACAAACCCTGCGTTCAATTTAAACGGTTCTAATTTAGAAAAGAACAAATTATATCAAAAAGTACAAAGTACCTCAAACAGTATAGCCCGTGTTATATATTCAAAGCTTTCTCTAACACAAACTAACATACCAGACGACAGAACGAACAGTTATTAAGCAAGGGTTAGATACCTGATAATCCATAAATATATTCTTAACACAGTGGAATCAGAGATCTATCTGCGAGCATTCCGGTAACTTTTTCAAGCAGACTGTCAGAGGTTAACAGTCATACACTGAAACACGCCGTGACCCTGAGTTTAGTCAAACACGACCTTATTGTCAGTGGTCCTTCCTGGCAACATGATAGCTGCTTGTTTCAGTGAGAGCGTTGCTCCGAGACGAAACTGTCAATTTCAAATCAATAAATACTGGGTTCCAAAAAGTTCTCAGTATCAGCAGGAATAGTGGGGATGAACTGATGAACTGCCTTTATTGGACGTCACAGCGGACCCAAAGCAGTTTCTTAACACCGAGATTTGTGTGCGGAGAAATCATATGGTTGGCGATATCTATGAACACTTGGATAATGTAATGTCTTTGTAATCTTTCTTACAAAACAACAGTGAAGCGACTGGAATCATCTCTTTAAGCGAACACAGGTACTCATGATAACTTCGTGGTGACTTTCAGATTACTGATTATTCTTCGTTTTTCTTGGCTTGTGGAAAAGGTGAATTCAAGTGATGTGAAAAAAATAATACAGGCCAAGAACTAGGTACTTGTTACTTGATTAAGAGCTATAGTACTTATTCGTCAATAACTGTGGCTCTGTCTCGCCTAGTTACAACTGCTCTCCACATAGACTCATTCGAAAGAGGATAAGCAAACCGAGTCTGTGGCCCATGTTTTATCTCCAGTTAAATACAGATCCCACCTAACGTATGTAGTAATATGACTATTCCCATTTGTATAGCAGTGGTATTAGTAGGCCAGGCACGTATCCAATACATTAAAATTCACAGACAAACTGTGAGCGTAAAATGAATTTCTAAAACATCAACTCCAAGTACGATACCTAAAATTGGTTTCAGTGTTATTTAGATAGACAATGAATAAGCCAAGCAATAAACAGGCATTTTACAGGAGAAATTTAAGACATTTGGCCGATTGAAAGCCGTTGTGTTGGATAATAATTTCACCGTTCTTGCATATATTTATATTACTCAACTTCCAAACCTGTTTGTTTACATTTCCGACTTCGTAAATTTTGGTTTCACTCCGTGATTGTTTTGATATTTGGAAGATTTTGCTCCGAAAATGTAAACAAATAAAGGTTGGCTTCGTAATCGTTAGATTTATTATTAAGACGAGTTTCTGTGCAATTATTTGTAATTTACGATTGTTTTGTTGTGCTTGTTTGTTTAACTGTACTAAAGACGTCCATTATTCTTCCGTTGACCATGGCCTCGTACGCTCGCAATTTCGCCCATTGACTCCGCTTGTATTTCCTTTGGCACGATCTCGGTATACTTTCGATACCGCAAGATCGCCAACGAATAAGTCTTGTTACAACCTTCATTCACCTTCTGGTTTTCTGGTACGCGTTCTTCTTGCAGCGGTGTTCATAGTCAATTGCGACTCGACTCCACACTAAAACACAATTGCCGTCTATAAGCACTCGAATTTTCTATTTATTAGTTTTCACATCGCTGCAAACTAGGCTTCTGCTTGGTAATGTGATAGATGCTGGTACTCAGAAACCGTATTGACCTGAGATAAGTGAACTCACCTCGTTTACAAGACATGCAACCAAAACCGACAAGAATTAAAACAGTCGAGTAACTGGTTTACCGCACTCGAAACATTCAAAAAGTTTGAATTTGCGCATAACCGGCAAGAGGTAATTTCACAGAAATCAACCGTTTTATATAAGCCAGTCACACAGATTTTGTGCTTGTTGTGATTACCCTGCTTTTGTGTGATTGTTACATCAAAAGCATTCTTAGTCTATATCAAAGTACTTTAGATAAGGTTTGAAATCTTGCTTGAGTTTGTCTTGTGGTACGTTTTTACTCACTGACTGACACTTGTGTTCATACTGTGATCATATTGTGTTTTACACCTTAATCTGACTAAATTGCTTGGTAGTACTCACAAATGTGGACAACCAAACTGTTTGTTCACTGTGGAGGAAGGAATGTAGTGCAATGAGTGTAAAATGTGGTACCATAAGATGTTCACCCGTTAAATTCCCACCTCAAACAAAAGTTGCTCGGAACCTAACTCTCATTGGCTTTGTATATTTTGTTGTGCAAATAAGACGTTACTAATTCAGGAGGCTATGAGCCTATCAGCTTTGGCCCGTAAGAAGAACGATGGTGGTTGCTCTGGTATTACGAGTACTGACAGTGAAGAATGTGTCAGTGTAGTACGTGCTGTTACGGAATGAGTCAAACACCCGACTGTGGTTGACAAAAAGTGAAATCTCCGTCAAAACTAACGATGAGTGAAGTGCCACTTGATATTGACATTGGTAATCATGCATCGCTAGTGGAAACCTAAAGCCCGGATAAAATCCTCATCGTTCTAAATAGTCCCAGTGTGGCTGTCTTGAGGGGTGAAGAATGGACTACAGTACGGAGAAAACTAAACGAAAAAAGTGTGGGCAGTACGCAGATGATTGGCAAAGCATTGGTGGACTCCCATTGTGAGTCAAAAAATGCACTACCGAAATCTGATAGTAAGAGAGAAACCCACCCTAGTGTGATTGAGAAGAACCTAATATCATATTATTGAGAGCTAATTGTTGGAGTCAAACGACCCCGATCCCCAAATCAGACACGCGCATGATTTAGAGAAGCTGGGAGAATATATTCGTAGTGTCTTATTAGAAAACTCTAAAAGAGTTCAGGTAAAAACCTGGTTAGAATAGGCAAGAGAACCGAGGACAATGTTGAACCCCGACCATGGAGACTCTTCAAAGTAATCCTAGGATCGGAAAAGCAACGGCATCTCCTGTTAATTAGCGCTCGTTGTCACGACAATGCCAACATTCGAGTTAGACCTGATATGTCTCTCGAAGATAGAATAAAAAGGAAGAAAGCACTAGGTGAACTAGGAACCCGTCGACAAAACAGTGAGGAAAATTTCCGGTTAGTGGGTTTTCGGATAGTCAGGTCTTCGAACCGAATGCAACCAAGGCCTGTATTGATAGGTCGTTCTACCTAGGAGTTTTATATGCCAACACTCGTAGTCTAAGAAGCATTAGTGGACAGATTAAAGCCACTCATTGTATCTGTGACAGAAACTTGGTTAGTTCATAACTTATACATTACTCCAGAATTATCCGAATACCATTACCTAAGGAGTGATAAACATAGATGTAGAAGAGGAGGTGGCGTCCTGTTATATATAACCAATAATATAAATATCCGCTCCTCTGCTGGTGAATTCCATGATTGCGTTAATTGTGAAGTCACTAGCTGTAAATTGGCTATCAGACTTAGTATATTTATACTCGGTGTCATCTATCACAACCCAATCTGCTTAGCTGATGACCTTATTTTAGAGCATATTCATATTTGGAGTGCAAATGCCAGATGCTCGATAATAGGAGACTTTAATGCATCTGATATTAGTTGGACTGAGATGACCACGGAAGAATCTATAAACTCCTTTGGTAGCAGGTTCCTGATAACAATAATGGAGCATGCATTAGTGCAGCATGTGTACAAACCCACACGTTTTGGTGATAACCAAGGTTCTTCTCTGTTGGACATGGTAGCCACTCATGATACTGAGGATATCGTCGACCTAAGTATTCTTCCACTGTTAGTGAACAGTGATCACGCTGTTTTGTCATTCACATTTAGAGCTAGTGACATGATATACGATCAGGTTACACCCCGCTCAAATGTATGGAAAGCTAACACATCAGGAGAGCGCTGCCAAGGTAGATTGGTCAGTAGATACGACCTCATCAGTTGAAGAAGTATGGTCTGTATTTAAAGGTAAGTTTAGCTTAGTTACGTACCCGTTCATGCCATACCAGGTACCGCGAAGACCGAATAACAGTCCACCATGGATAGCTAAAATAGTCAGTTAACTTCTTATTAAAAGAAATAAGCACTGAAATATGTTCATCTCTACTGGCTTAGAACAATACAGATCCAGTCATTGTAAGATTAGGAATGCTTGTAAAACGTTAATAAATAAGACTAGACAATCATATGAAAAACAATTTTTTAGGGATTTTAGATATAGTCCAAAACGGTTATTCTCGTGTTTGAAAAGATGAACTCAGAGAAGCGATAGAACTCTATCACTTTTGATACAAGAAAATCCGTTAATACTGGCAAGAAATGATACCAAAAAAGCCGCAGCTTTACCGGCTAGTTCAGTAAGGTGTGTAGAATTATGGTCTACTATGATATTAGTACTGCTCTAACAATAGACCTAATCCTAAAATTGTAGATTTGTCATGATATAACTGCCTAATCTATAAGATCTTACGTGGAAGTCACATCATCGACACCAACTCACCGTATCGTAACAACTACCAATACATGATGAACAAGCTTAGGCTAGAGAAAGAACAATATATTTAATATGAATAGGAGATATAAGATAACATCCAGCAGGGACCACGCCTGCATGGCCGAGCCATGCCACTCGATCAACTCCCGTCCATTCAATTCACTATTCGCGCCTTCCCCATCGTTGGGTATTTCTCCGCGTTAAATATTGAATATCTATTTTCTGTGTAGTCTCGTGTTCACAGCTTTGTGGATTGTGTGGCTATTGTCCAATGCCACTACACTACTCTCCCACCAGAATCAACGTGATGTTGGTTCGACACCAAACTGGATGGGATCGTCGCGCGCCGGAGGTTACCAAGAATAGGTAGAATTCTCCGGGTAATGATAAGCTGAAAGATAAATCAAAAAGAAGGCGGCAGCATCTGGTCGGGAAATACATGTAATAATTTTTAAAAAAAATCTGCCTTCATGCTTGACACGCTTAAAATGAAAATTTGGGTGAAGATTATTTGAGCTATAAAAAATGGGGTTACAATAATAATAATAATAAAACGATGCGTGTTAATAGCCGTTGGTTAATAACTTAACGTATAGGTAGTAAGTATTTTGTGTTTAGAAATATTAAAGTGATGAATATTGTAGAAATGTTAATATTGGTATTAGTTTTGGTTTAAATTATGAAATCAAATAACGATTATGCCGGTTAGTTGTCCATATGAGTTGAATTCCAATTGCATCTGTATTAGTAGGCTAACTGAAGGAACAAAAGTATACCGTGGAGAAGAATTCCAACTAGTGTTCCAGTTAGTTTGATACGGTTTATTTAGTTACGGGGAGATTTTCTCAATCTGATTTTTACTTGACCGTGATAGAATTTAGTAATACTACTAATACACATGAATGGTTATCAAAATAAAATTTAAATACATGATAATTATATGAATTTTGGACAGATAGCTAGGAACAAATCGTTAAACATGAGTGTATTCGTAAGAGACATGCTCTGGACACAATGTTCTGATCTGCGGCAGACTATTTATTTATATTTATACTTGCTGGCTGATTGGGCATACAAGTTAGTTGCAAGTATGCAGTTTATCATAAGGCGGAATACGATTTAATTGAGATATAGTGGTTATAAGTTATTAAAATCAGTTAGGCCTGTGTCATATTACGAGGTGATGTGGTGCTGCAAGATGTATTTAGCTAAATAAAATTTTACAAGATGATTAATAGTGAGGGATGCTCATGTGATTATCAGAGAGAACATAAGTTGTAACCAGGGGGAGTACACTCCCAACTCATGTCTATGATAATGGCTTGAACCTTAGTCAGTGTTGGGGTAAATTCGACATTGATATTTTCAGTTTGCAGGAGATTTGCTCGACTGCTTATACTGATTATTTGCATGCATGATTGTGTCGCTAAACCATCAATTAGACTGACAAGGTTTTGAGATATTTACTGAATGAGCAACTGATAGAGAAACATACTGTAATCATCTGTGATGGATGAAGATACCAAGAAAACAACACCATTTAATGGTAATTATAAGTCAATTTGTTGACCCATTTCGTTAATAGTTTCATTAATTTTATCAGTCATATTACGTGATTGTCAAGTTATGACAATGCTTTATGCCGATATCCTGAAACTATTAAATTTAATTAGTTATAGTGTTGATTGAGGATTAGTCAGTGGAAAAATAGGTATTGTTGCTTTAAGTGATTCGAAATCATCAGAAATTTACAACGTTAAAGAATCCGAGACGCCTAATTTAATTATAAATTTCAATTCAGAAATATTCGTTTAGTGTTAATTCTAGTAGGCTACGGAGTTTTTATTTCAAGTGTTTGCTTAGCCAACAGCTACCTGAGGATTGAGTTATTTTACTGGTACAATTGATAGTACCTAAATTTTTAATCTTATTGTTTAAACTATGTTCGCATTTTAGGCTGCTAATATGATAAATCAATCCATAAACCCAAATACGATTAGCGACAACAACTATGATGGGTTTATTGATAAATGTTAAAGGCGATCTAGATGATTTCTAAATTTATAAGACATGGAGATATAGTGTGACGTATGTATGGGCCAGGTTAACATGCAGGTTGTTGACGTATATGACGATTTAAAAATAATGAACATGACCAGAAAATAATTTTAAAGTTAAGACTGCTTGTGAAACTTCAGGCAGGAATATGATGCGTTATAAACCTTCCATAAGAAGTTACTGCATTTAGCCTAGGGACACTTACAAATATATGGCAAAAGCAACTGAAAAACATATACATGTTAAGTAAAAAAAATCATTAAGTAAAATAGTTGAACTCGCCTTGATTATTTTTGAAAATTAGATTATTCAGTGGACGACATATATAACGCCATTTGTAAGAAGTAGTAATGATCCAAAAGTATCCAGAATAAAACATGCAGTATGGAAATTAATTCCAGGGTGCTTGATGGTGTTGACGTTTCTGCCACTCGCTCGGATTAGAACAATCGAATGAATTCAGTTAATTGTGTGGTTGTTATTGAACGAGCCATCTAAAATGATCTTATGATTGCAGAAAACCTATAGATGAAACTCACCGTATGTTTTTGGAGAAGTGTCATCCTTGTTGTTTGGCAATAGAACTCGAAAATATGAAATTAGGCAGGCAGTGGTCAGAAGAAAAGATATTACAGGATAGTGCATAGTTTAAAACAGGATGAGGTGTTAGGTGAAGGAACACTGATAATTAGATCCCGATAACTATTTAGTCCTTGATTGCATTGTTAGTCAATGTATACTTACGCTATTTGCAGGTCATATTTGCTAGAGCTTGATGTTTAAACAAGTCTATGTTGCTGAAGCATGTAAATGCTATTAAAGCTTGTTAACGAACAATCAAAGCTAATTAGTTGATATAGATGATCAACTTTTATTATCGATTGAGCTAGTAAGTTATGTGAACTAATAGATATAACATTACGATAATATATGTGACCATTAATCAAAGGACTATTAGAATAGTGGGTTTACAAAAATAAAATTCGATTGAGAAGGTTAAGGTGGAAATAAGGATTAACAATAATAGGTTGCGTTTCTTTAGTTGGGCTCACCAATGTAGAATTATGGTCTACTATGATATTAGTACTGCTCTAACAATAGACCTAATCCTAAAATTGTAGATTTGTCATGATATAACTGCCTAATCTATAAGATCTTACGTGGAAGTCACATCATCGACACCAACTCACCGTATCGTAACAACTACCAATACATGATGAACAAGCTTAGGCTAGAGAAAGAACAATATATTTAATATGAATAGGAGATATAAGATAACATCCAGCAGGGACCACGCCTGCATGGCCGAGCCATGCCACTCGATCAACTCCCGTCCATTCAATTCACTATTCGCGCCTTCCCCATCGTTGGGTATTTCTCCGCGTTAAATATTGAATATCTATTTTCTGTGTAGTCTCGTGTTCACAGCTTTGTGGATTGTGTGGCTATTGTCCAATGCCACTACAGGTGTTTTCTATCAGTCATGAAGAACGACCAACGACTCATCTAATTCTGGCGGCTTGTTGATGGACCCCGTAGTCATTGAGAAAGGAAATGTTCTAAGGCTACTTTGGCATCTCAAACCTAATAAGTCCAGTGGTCCTGATGATATTCATCCTAGGATTATGAAAATCATATCAGATGTAATTGCTGAACCCTTAGCGATACCGTTTGATATGTCACTAAGGCAGTCCAAACTGCCCAGTGACTGGAAAGAAGCTATAATAAGTCCGATATATAAGGCTGGGAGTAGGAATTTTGTTAGTAACTGTAGGCCCGTTAGCTTAACTAGTTCAGTTGTAAAACCGATGGAAAAAATTACTACGATAGCTGCTATAAGCTATGTTGAAAGGCACAATCTTTTATTCAGAGAACGACACGGTTTTCGGAGAGTCCTATCATGTTTGACAAACCTCCTCATCGCAAGAGAAGATTGGGCTGTTGCAAAAGATCGAAATATTCTTGTAGATGTGATTTTCATAGACCCAAGTAAAGCCTTCGATAATGTCTCTCACTCTGGTCTTAAATTCGAACGGGAATGTCTTGGAATCCATTAAACAGTCATAGATTGAATAAGTGATTTTCTCCATGACCGGAGGCAAAGGGCAGGGGAAAATGGAGCTCCCTCCTCGTGAGAACCTATAAAATGTTGAGTTCCTCAAGGCACAATCCTCGGTCCTCTTCTCTTTTTACTTTATGTAAATAAATTACCAACTGTAGCAAAATCATCCGGTCTACTCTTCGCTGATGACATAAAAATTTGGAGACCCATACACAGTATGTCGGATAGGATAGTATTACAGAATGATCTTAGCTCAATAGTGGTATGGTTGGATAGGTGGTCACTAGAAGTAAATCCTAATAAGAGTGTGGTGATGCAATTAAATAACTATGATGAATCGTATCACCATAGAACATGTGGATTTGTGCTACCCAAATTAAGAAACTATATAGATTTAGGAGTCATATTAAACAGTGATCTCAAAACAATTAGTCACTGTAAGGCTGCTGTTGCGAAAGGCTATAGAGTATTATGTTCTATTCGTAGGTCTTTTCAGTATTTAGATGATGAAATGTCTAGATTATTATACCCGATTTATGTGTGACCACATTTAGAATATGGGATTCAAGCAGTGAGTCCTTGTTTCAAGTATGAGGTGGATATGCTGGAACCAGTCAAACGACGATGGACTAAGATGGTAAAAGATCTATCAGGCCTATCTCATGAAGGCAGACTGAGACATCTTAACTTATTTCCGTCATCTTACCGTAGAATACGGAGTGATCTAATATTGGCTCATCGTATACTGATCAAAGAACACATGGAACTCAAAACAACTTTCAACCAACATCAACGTTAGAATCTTCAATACGAACGTCGAGACAGTTCTACTGTACGAAGCTGAAACTTGGAGAACTACAACAACCACAATCAAGAAGGTACAAGTATTTATAAATGGTAGTCTATGCAAGGTACTCAACATCCATTGGCCGGATACCATCGTCAACAGCCTTCTGTGGGAGAGAACAAACCAGCTTCCAGCTGAAGAGGAAATTAAGAAAAGACGATGGAAATGGATAGGGCATACATTACACAAATCGTCAAACTGCATCGCGAGGCAAGCCTTACTTGGAATCCTGAAGGGAAGCGTAAAGGAGGAAGGCCAAAGAACACATGCCGTTGGAAACTAGAAGCATATATGAAAAGGATGAATAACAACTGGAAAGAGTTGGAAAGGATTGCCCAGGACAGGGTTGGATGAAGAATGCTGGTGAGTTAGTATACTGGACAATGACCTTGGTATTAATACCCCTTATCTTTCACTTTCGTCTAGGACTGATTGTTTGAGAGGACATTCGAAGAAAGTTCAAAAACCGAGATCAAATCCTTTACGTTTGCAGTTTTGTTTCTCGCACCGAGTAGTGAATTACTGGAATTCTCTACCGGAACACGTAATATCAGAACCCTCTGTTGATATATTGAAAACGAGATTGAACCTCCACAGTATTACAAATTGCAAGGATTATTATAGGTCGATAAACCTATCCTTATTACTGAGGACTGAGGACTGATATGAGCATGCATGGGTTTGGGCGCCAAATTTAGTAGATCCGTTACGAGTGGGTTGGAGGTTTCGCTACAAAAATGGTCAGACTCCTTAGTGTATGTTTTTATGTGTAGAAAATCAAATGCTCCTTTAGATCCGTCAAACGGGATTAACTATGAGGTCTGTTTCCAGAGGACTGTCAGTTTCTGGTAGCACATACGATAATCATTAAATATTTGTTGTAGCTCGTCGTCTTAAGGCAGATGTTATTGTCATTGGATCGGGTCCGGGTGGATATGTTGCCTCCATTAAAGCTGCACAATTGGGCCTGAAGGTTTGTTTGTAAAACGAGAGTAGCATGACCTAAATTATATTTTCCGCAGACAGTGTGTGTAGAAAAGAACGACACTTTGGGCGGTACTTGCTTAAATGTTGGTTGTATTCCCAGCAAATCGTTGTTAAATAATTCTCATTTATATCAACTCGTCAATTCCTCAGAAATGCAACACCGTGGAATTGATATTGGAAGTTTCAAGCTTAACCTACCTGCTATGTTGAAAGCTAAAGAAAAAGCTGTTTCAAGTCTAACTGGTGGGATAGCATACCTATTTAAGCAAAACAAGGTATGTTTTCACACACAATTTAGACAAAATGCTCATTCTAACATAGGGCTTTTACAGCATGCCCGGTTTCAGACCCTGTTTCAAATCCCGGAGATATAGTTCGAGTTAGTTGACGTTAGGTTTCCATGTGTTCTAGAAACAAACGAAAGATAAAAGTCTATTTCAAACCGCATTAGTCACATTTGAAGTCTGCTTGGCTTTCTTGAGTTCGGTGTCACAGCCTACATCAGTGAGACCATCATTTATGAACGACCATTGAGTGACGCCAAGATGACCTTGAGAATGTCCACCTAATAACTAGGATCAAATGAGGATTATAAACCAGTGTGGAGAATAGAAATTATTATATTTAGAGTTTTCATCACGAGCTGATATCAGCTATAAAAATTTATTTCGCTAAGGGATGAGTGAATTTTGCGCCAAGATCCGAGACCTGTTATCTTATACCTGATTGATTCGTCATAAATAATAGTCTCGGCCCTACACCTGTATTATAAAATATGCATGACAATGAGCTACAAACGTTGTCAGACATGCTTTTTTGTGAGTATCACACAAATGTTTTCCCTTTCACAGAAAAGAGTGATCTGGTTTTCATAATAACTCCAAGTAGTTATGTCCATTTTCCGTGCTTTAAATCAACGTTCAAGGGTTTCAAGATCAGTATCACAATTATTATTTCTGATTATAGGGCAATACAGTTCAGTTTTGGGTCACTTAAAATATTTAACTGGGAAGCTTGTTGTTCGATCTCGACTCGATTCGTATGATTGCATGGCTTTGCCCAGTCTGCACGCAACTGGAATATTTCTGCCAAAACATAAAGCTAAAGAATAATTTATATAAGAGTTTCCTCTGAGTGCTACAACTTAAACAATTTGACGTCTCAGTAGAACTAGTGAAATTTTACTTTCCCACAATGGGCTTTAAAAGTCATATACATTGCATTCTATCAGGTCAACGAATTAATTAGTAAAGTTACTTTTTATCTGTCAAAAAGTGGTAGAAATTCAGGTATCTGATTTCAAGTGATACTAACACGTTTTCCGTACGACTTTTACTGTTGAATACTGTTTGGTCTTGTCAGTCATCATTGCAATCTTAATTCACAATTTAGAGGTATGAAAATGGTTGCTTCCGTATATAATATTAGCTAGCTTTAGACACGAACTCGTCAATATCACCAACTAGGAGTATTCATATCTTGTTGTGAATATTAGTGATAACATTAGCCCTTTATTTGTTCCTCGTTAAATCTGTAGATTCTTTCTTAACGAATAACCATTCGTGATTTCCAGTGTTATTTAATAAGATCTGTCAGAAGTTAGTGTATTAAGTAGTCGAATATTTTATCTCTATTCTTCTTGACTAGCATATGTATTGTCTTATCTACTGCCAAACAATTTTTTACACATCAGCACTCTGACTTTTAATACTCATTTGAAATCAGGTTGATCATGTAAATGGTTTTGGTTCGATAGTTAACCCCAACGAAGTTTTGGTCAAAAAAGCTGACGGAAGTGAAGAACGGATTGCAACTGAACGTATTCTTATTGCAACAGGCAGCGAAGTCACTCCATTCCCTGGGATTGATATCGATGAACAGTCTATCGTATCAAGCACTGGCGCGTTGTCGTTAACCAAGGTCCCTCAACATCTTATAGTTATCGGGGCTGGAGTTATCGGCGTCGAATTAGGTTCTGTATGGAAGCGATTAGGTGCTGAAGTAAGCTTTTAGGGATCAGTGTTAACTATTATATATTGGTTTAGTCTTTTCTTAAAATTTAATTTACGACTGATTCTCGATTGCTGAGAAAGCATAGCTTCTCGGTCCAAATATACATCATTGTTGGTTAGATCACTTCTGTTGTACTAGTCCTTTCTTATCCTCATACTTCAGACCATTTGTTTACTTGTCCAACCGGAGTAAATAGTGCAAATCGATTTTACCGTTTAGCGAGTTAAAAACTGACACTTCTGCATTTTTAAATTCTAATCATATGATTATTTACACGACGTTTGTGCTCAGTCCTCCTGTGTTGATTACGTAGTTTTTCTACATTATCTTCAGTGTACCAAACACAGACCATAAGCTTATCCTTTTGATTCACCATTATTTATCCTAATCACATAAAGTTAGTATCTGCAAACCATTCAAATAATATTCTCTGAGGATAACCCTATGTGTGTTACACATAAAAGAACGTGAATACATAAAGTTCAGTCAACTCAATATCCAGCTTTTACCAACCTGTTATTACAAGTAGACTAAGTTCAAAATGACAGTCACAAACTTCCGTATAAAAAATTATGATACAGTCAGTCGAAAGAAACATAAAAACAATGTTGAACTGAACGTAATTATGCTTTTCAAACACTATCCTCCAGAAGTCATCTGTATTGACATCTAGTTCAACATATGATTGAGAATAATAATCACTTTGAGTATTTGTGATGTTGAATTATTCTAAATCACTGAACAAACCTTACAGTTTATTTATTATTATTTATTTGAACACATAAATATTGGTACAAGATAGCGCCAATATATATGCGCCACACAAAACGATGAGAATTTGAAGAGAAGGAAAAAGAAAAAAGGTAAGGAGCGTTAAAAAAAGAACAATAACGAATAGATTGGTGTAAGGTAGTGTAATAATAATAATAATAATAATAATAATAATAATAATAATAATAATAATAATAATAATGGGGGAACGGAAAGGTACAATCAGAAGAAATCTTTCAGTTAAGGAAGATACAACCACTTTTTACGAAGAAAGTAAAAGAAGGTTACAGCAGGATCGCCACTGGCTTCTATTCTGAGCCATATCTGATAACGTCTCTAGCCACTGTGTAGCACCACCTCTAGGACCCCAACCAGGAGTCGTGAAGGACCAAAAGAAGCCAGTCCTTTTCAGCTTCCTTTCATGACACGACACCATGTCATACACTGACCACCTCTCCGCTTCTTCCAACCAGTCCCAGAGTCGGCAAATAATGCACGACGTGGAATTCTCTGGGACGACATTCGGAGAACATGTCCAAGCCACCGAAGTCGGTGTTTCAAGATGGTGACACCAATTGAATTATCATCTCTGTGCCCGAACACACGATGCCGAACCTCTGCATTACTGACATGGTGTTGCCACTGAATGTCAGCAATCCTTCGGAGACAGCGATGATCGAACACAGAGAGTCGTCTAACGTCCTCAACTCGGAGATGCCAGGTTTCACACCGACGCGTTGTCGATCCGACCTTTTACAGCCAGACTAACATCACGAAGGCGCCAAAGGTGGCCCAGATTGGCATAAGCCGCTCTGGCTTTCACTATACGTGCATTGATCTCATCACTCACACCCTCACCAGCACTTATGCAGCTACCAGATACATGAACTTTTCGACTACGTCTATCTGCTCACCATCCAGGGTGAGTGCAGGATTGGAATCCTGCCAGTCTTGTAGGACTACTGTACACTTCGAAGGTGCAAAGCACATACCATACCTACGGACACTGATTGCCAACTGATTAAGTGCGGATTGCATGCCTTGGGCACTATCGCACAGTAAGACAATATCATCCGCATACTCAAGGTCGAGAAGTCTTTCTCCGGGCAACGGATCCACACCACCATTACCTACATCCATCAGAGCTGTTCCCAGAATGTCATCGACGGCAAAGTTGAAGAGGAATGGTGAGACTGGGCAACCCTGCCCAACCCCACTGCTCGGATGGAACAATGGAGAGAGGTGGTTGTATTCCCCGACACTGCCTGAGGTGTTTGTATATAGGGCTTTTAGGATGTTAAAAAACCTTACAGTGATTCCATAAAATTAGACTGGTATTTATTAAGTTGCCACCTGTGAAAGTTGGATTGACAGACATCTTAGTAGAATTTCGTTTATAAGTGCATGATATGTTCGTGCACTGTACTAATAATTTTGACACTGAGAGAAACTATTCTATTCTCCTCTTTTCCCTGCTCTGCTAACTAGAGTAGAAACACCAGATTTAAAGGCGAAGTTATCTAATGCTGACCCAGTGTTCAATTAAAAGACCAATAAAAATGATCATAATATGTCATTGACACAAAATACCGTAAAATTGTATTGAAATTCCGTAATTACTGTTCACACGGAATTATTTAATATAACAGGATTTCAACCTAATTGACATCGATTTCATTCTCATGATTTGTAATTTAAGGTTGCATATCCTATCCTTTTAATAGCGTGGTTCTCTTGGGTTCACTTAAAATTGAACCGTCTGCCACCGTTTTCGGGTCGACTATCTTCTAGGTCGTAGATTTGCCAGTTCTTGCGGTTCAATGTTTTTTTAATATTTTGATTGGGAGCTGTGATAATCTGAAATTATTTAGTAGTATCTCAGGCGGATAATATACGTCTTCATAATCGGTTGAGATGTCATGTTCGATTATCTCTTTCTACCGTTACCTCATACATTACTTGACATAGCCTTCGTGTCACTCGTCTCTTTGTCCATGTGTCATACCTTGGTCTTTAATCTCGGACAAATGCAGAGGCTCTCATTGATACCACATTTCTTATGGGTAGTCTTTTTTGGTAACATCAGTTTGTTTGTCCCGACCGTTGTTGCTACCTTGACGTGGTGGTCGGGCTTGCCTATCGTGATGAAGCAACCGAGCTATACTGGCTGGAACAACCGTTCCTCAAGGTCCTACCATGTCAGACAGGTCGGTTGAAGAGCGGTAAGACTAAAAGCAACAAACCCAAGGTCCGAAGGCGAAGTCGTACTGCTGACTGTACAGAGGTGTGACAGCAGTAAGGTGTTTCCTTCAGACAACCAGCATGACAGCGATGCTGCCTTCCCACAAGGAGGGGTGGGGTTAGAAAAGGTCGACCCTAAAAATGCACACCTCACCTTACCTCACGGATTTCCGTCTCCGGCGGTAAGGCCCTTTGAAGAACGGAGCTAACACGTCAAAAACCTCCACGAAAAGGCCGTGCGCGACCGGCCTCAAGCAGTTGTCCCTTGGGCACTGCGGTCACGCTCTCAGGTCACTGAGACCACCTCTAATCCAATTTCCTTTTCAGGTACCTCCAGAAGAACCCTTCCACGGTGTGGGCAACCGGGAAGTGATAACCGCCCTCATACCTCTAACAGCACTCAAGACCACTGTATTCATAATCAACCTCCTCTTCAATTCCTATTATTCCTCCTACATCGACTTTCAACTCTAAACTTCCTCTCTCGGCTTCCTCCTCAAGTGTCACCATAGCCAACGATTCTAGTGCTCAAAACACTGTCCCAGGTCTACTGAAACCTCGCTCCAAACTACACATTGGAGCCTTCAACGTACGCACCCTATGTCAAATCGGTCAGCAGGCTTCCTTGGCTAAAACCCTAGAGTCTCTTTCCATTGATGTATGCTGTGTCTCCGAAACACGCATACAGGATTCCAGTGTGGTCATTCACTTGACCTCACCTCGGCAAACGGAGAGCCAACGAGATACACCCTTCGTGTATCTGGTGACCCGATGGCCAGTTCTCGTGGACTGGCAGGTGTAGGCATAGCACTAAGCATGAGGGCGAACAAGCACTGCTAGAGTGGATCCCCGTCAACAGTCGTCTATGTGCTGTTCGGCTGAACGGCTACGTAAGAACTCGGAAGGATAGGGACACACGTCGTTGCCTTTTTGTCGTTTCTGCCTACGCTCCCACTGACTGCAGCTCAGATGAAGTGAAAGATGAATTTTACAGAAAGCTTTCTGAACTTCTTCAGAAAGCTAAACGCTCAGACATAGTACTCGTAGGGGTGACTTTAATGCTCAGATAGGTAGTTTAAACCAAACAGAAAGGCATTTAGGTGGATATTTTAGCATTCCGGCACAGCGAACAGATAATGGTGATCGTCTGCTGCAACTGCTGTGCTCAGACAATCGCTTATTTTTAGCAAACACAAATTTTAAGCATAAGGAGAGACATCGTCTAACATGGCGACCCCCTACACCAAACCAACGATGGACTCAAATAGACCATATTGCCATCAGTCATCGTTGGAGAGGGTCGGTAGAAGATTGTCGCTCATTCTGGAGTACCTGCTTGGACTCCGACCATGCCCTAATACGGGCACGCATCTGCTTGCGCCTCACTGGACGCAAAAAAGCCACATTAAAAAGACCCATTAGAACTGAGTTGAGTAGTGAGAAAACCAAAAGTAGGTTCCAGGAACAACTGAGGTCACACTTAGGTAGTTGAAGACGAGGCTGACCCAGATGTTGCTTGGAAAGATACAAGCAGCTGTGGAAACAGCAGTGACATCTATTAGCGACTTAAACCACAGAGTTACAAAGAACCAGTGGATTTCTTCAAAGTCTATCACACTGATGGATTCTCGCAAACTCGTCCCATCAGGTTCCGAACATGATGAAGAGCGACAACAAATCAGATCTAGGTTAAGAAAAAGTCTAAGAAACGACCGTGAGCAGTGGTGGGCAACGAAAGCAAAAGAGATGGAAAAGGCGGCGACTATAGGGAACACAAGACAGCTTTACAGACTAATAAAAGAAACTGGAATTAATAAGTCAAGTGTAAGTGAGATTATTTCGGAAAAAGACGATACTCTCATCTGCTCCCAGTCCAGACGTTTAGAACGATGGGCGGAACATTTTAGAGAACAGTTCAGCTGGCCTTCAGCTACTCTACAACTACCCTCCATTCCCAGACAATGTGAATGGAACATTGAAGTAGGTCCCCCAACTCTTGCTGAAGTTCAAAAGGCTATAGTTAATCTGAAACGAGGAAGGGCAGCTGGTCCAGATGGACTGGCTCCAGAGGTCTTTAAGGATGGTGGTCCAATTTTAGCGATTAGGTTGACTAATATTTTAGCTAAGATCTGGGAATTAGACGTTATCCCATCTGACTGGTCACAATCACTTATCGTCCCAATATATAAGAAAGGGTCAAAATCATCCTGTGACAACCACAGAGGGATTAGTTTAACTAATATAATATCTAAAATACTAGCCTCGATAATTATCAGACGCCTAACTAAGACTCGTGAACTGCAAACACGAGAGAACCAAGCTGGCTTTAGACCTGGTCGTGGCTGCATCGACCACATATTCACCATTCGTCAGATTCTAGAACACAGGCATACTTATCTGCGGCGGACAATGGTGGTCTTTCTCGACTTAAAACTGAATAGTGATTAACTAATGATCTTTGTTATTCACTAGTTTCCTCAGGTTAGCATCAGTTAAATATTACAACTGTTCTCCCAAATTTGGTATTATCGCCAAGGTTCGACTTGATAATTTCGAATAAATTGAGCATTGGGTAGATTGTTATAAATGAAGTAATATATTTGTAATATCTCTTAAAAGCTACTATTTTAGGCAATGGCTGTAGTTAAAATGTTTGAATCAACTAGTGTTATTGTGATTGAGATACATCACTATGACACAATGGGTCTTTTTATTTTAGAAAATCACTCTTTGTCATTGCATCACTATGGTGGTCTTTCTTGACTTAAAAGCAGCATTTGACTCCGTAGACCGCGAGATTCTGTGGCAGTGTCTGTCATTGAGTGGTGTACTTCAGAAGCACACACACCTTGTGAAGGCTCTTTACTCGAACACTACTAGTCGAGTCAGAACTTATGGCGAACTGTCATCTGCTTTTGCAACCTCAAGTGGTGTCCGTCAAGGCTGTCCACTTTCCCCATTTTTGTTTAACTTCATCATAGATCTACTGATGGAAATAACTTTCTCGTCGACTGAGTTCTCGGGTATTGATCTCCTTCCAGGAGGTCCACTTATCGACTTAGAATACGCAGATGACATAGTCCTGTTTGGTGAAGACGCTGACAAAATGCAGAGTCTTTTGGTAGCACTAAGTAACAATGCCAGAATGTTTGGAATGCGCTTCTCTCCCTCGAAATGCAAGTTGTTGCTTCAGGACTGGTCTGCGTCAACACCTGAACTAAGGATAGGGAGTGAAGTAGTCGAACGCGTTGACAACTTCACTTATGTTGGAAGTCTGATCAGCCCTAATGGGCTGGTATCGGACGAAATCTCAGCACGGATTCGAAAAGCTCGCTTGGCTTTTGCCAACTTACGTCACCTGTGGCGAAGGCGAGATATCCGTCTATCAATAAAAGGACGAGTATACTGCGCGGCAGTCCGTTCTGTTTTAATTTACGGCAGCGAAACATGTCCATTAAGAGTCGAAGATACTCTTAAGCTATTAGTATTTGACCACAGTTGCCTTAGAAATATTGCTGGCGTCTGCTGGGATCACCGGATAAGTAATAGTGAGGTTAGACGCAGGGTATTAGGAAATGATGGTAAATCAGTTGATGATGTTGTGAATCTCCATCGACTGAGATGATTGGGCCACGTGTTACGTATGCCTGAACACCGATTACCACGACGTGCAATGCTATCCGGTATTGGAGATGGTTGGAAGAAAGTTAGGGGCGGCCAAACCAAAACGTGGCATCAGTGCTTGAAGACACTAACTTCTAGTCTGAACAATGTTGGTAGATGCAGACTACTTGGTTGGGGTCCGCGTGACTTTCGTAACCAATGGTTTGAGACTCTTGGTGACATGGCTCAGAATCGATCACAATGGCGTCGGTGTATGCACTCTCTGTCTTCCCTTAAACTAAGAGATTAAAATCACTTCATATCTTTCTTTCTACGAACCAATTCTTTCTTCTTGTACTATATCTCTATATGCAATCTTCCTCTTATTTATTACCACCTTTGACCTAACCACTGCTATGAATCCGGTGTTCATCTTGTTGTGCTGATGCGGTATGGCAACCTGGACCGATGTACATATATGCCTGGTCCTACGTTGTAGCTGACTGACATCAGTTTGTCAGTTATTCCTAATCTGTGACCCGTAATTTATTAGTGTCGTTTGGTATACACCAACAAAAAATCGTGCAATTTATCGATGAGTGTTCTTTCTCCCTCTGAATCTAGTAATACTCTTTTTAAAGTCCACAAAATGCTCTGCTTGTTCATTTGACTGATGATAAGCTTATATGTGTGATGGATTGTCAGCAAAAGAACTCTTGAAAATGTCCTGAAGTTAAGATACATTATCTGACACTATAGTATCTGGTACCCCGTTGCAAAGAAAGATCTCCGTCAGTGTTTGAAGGGTTTTCGTTGTTGATGGTGAGACCAACTGAAGAACCTTTGACTATTTTGGGGATACCTGCTTCGGTTTGGGCACCCGAGCAGTATCACAGCCCTCACACACATCGAATGAGATTTGTGTGGCGCATATGTATTTGGTGTCTCCTTGTACCAATATCTATGTGTTAAAATAAATAAATAAATAATTTTGGGTATGCACCAACGAGAACCAAAATATTTGGTGCATTGCTGGTCCTGCAAAGTCTGTGTGGATTGTTGATCTTTGTTTCTTGTTAATATTTAGCGCAGCCGTTTACAAAATCCGTAATCTGATGATCCATGATCTGTCTATAGGTAAAACTCTTGGCAACAGACTTCATACGGTTTATACTTATTATTATTAATGGCTTTACTCAATATTATATACCCGGATGGCTGCTGTGAGGCTGCCGAAGTACCTAAGGACGGAGGTATTTAAGCACCACCACCCATTCGCCAAACATTAACCAGTCATCTACAATGCATAACAACTCACGATGGGAAAAAGCTGTTTCATTTTTTCCCCTGAATTAGTCTTTTCTATCTATTCATGACGAATCCAAATGATTGCTGAATTACAGGACGTCTGTAATTAATATTAGCAAAGCTCAAGTGGCGCTCGTATAGTCTCGTTTTGCTAATATTGCGATTACTAATACTCCAACTCCTGTTGGATCCTCACTTATCAAACGAGACTGTGCATTCACTTGACGGTATTGTATTTAAAAATCATATCCATGTAGAATCAGCGCCCATCTCGGTAAGCGATTTGCTACGTTTATGAGCATTCCAGATGTAAAGCTGTAAGCCCACTAGTGACCTGTGATCTGTGATAAGAATAAATATTTTCCTCTACACCAGCTTTTGCAAGCGATGGATGACAAACACCAAGTTTAAAGCTCTTTTTTTGCTTAGCAGTGTCTTCTCACCCTCCGGATAAGTGTCCGAGCAGCTTATAAAACGGCTTTTTCTTTTCCGTCCGTGAATAAATGTGTCATGACTGCGCCTACACCATGACTTGCAACACCAGACACTACAATGATGGGCGACGTAGAATTGTAATGTTTCAGCAGCATTTCGGAACGCACTGCAGACTTCAATTCACAAAATGCTGATTCACATTCCTTTGTCCAGTCCCACAGTGCTTCTTTTCTAAGTAGGTGATTCAGTTCACGACACATTTGATGTGACAGTGACATGAAATCTGAATAGTAGTTCATAAGTCCTAGAAAGCATCTGAATGATGTTATATCTGTCGGTGTTTCCACTTACTAAGTAGCCCGGATATTATTTGGATCCGGTCGATTACCGTTGGCAGCAGATATAAATAAAGTATTTCAGTAATTTTCTGGATAGTAACGGAAGCTAGTTTCTTTGATATGTTGCTGTATGGTTTTTATGCAATTTTGCAGGTCTGTTGGTGAGTCTGAGTCAAATAGGACATCATCCAGCATGCAGCAACTTCTGGAATACCAAATAGAAGGGTGTTCATTAATTACTGAAAAAATGGCTTGGGCAGTACATACTACTTCTTGTGTATGATTCCGTTAAAGACATATGTTAATATTTTATTTATTCGAACACATAAATATTGGTACAAAGGGGCACCGAATATATATGCGCCACACAAGTCACTTGATTTGTGTATGATCCATGATACTGCCCGGATGCCCAAACCGAAGCAGGTGATTTTCTTAGGGGACCACACCCGGAGCCTTCGATCTAAAGGTCTAATCCACAAGGCAGTGGAACGACGATAAGAGATGCAGTCCCATGGTGGCCGGTGACCAACAATAGGTTCATACTCTACTTGTCCCTTCAGGATACTAGAGCCCATGTGCACCATTGGTTTGAAATCAGGGTTTTCAAACTCCCCTAGGTGGACTCTCCGTGTCCACCAACCCGGTTAAAGGGCCGGACATTCGCTTTTCGTCCTGTCAAAGTACTAAACAACAGTAATGTCACGAGGAGGCAGTGAGTAGGATTTCTCTGAAAGTGGTTGTGTACGGGTGGACATGTGAGATCGTTTCGAGAGGGAGAGCTGACTCTCCCTACCCTCAGCTGTTCCAGGGCATTTGGGTGCTGTTAGTGTTTACAAACCAGTCCTATCATGAAATCTGTCTAACCATCACCATGCCCCAAATGCCCTGGTATGGCCCAGAGTGGGGAGAGTCCGCTCTCCCTCTCGAAATGCTCCCACATGGCCACGCGTATATAGCCTCTACCAGGGAAGTCCTACTCACTGCCTTCTCGTGGCGCGGGTGTTGTTTACGAAAATGAGAGGACGAAAAGCGAATGTCCGGCGCTTTAACCGGATTTCAAACCAATGGTGCACATGTGCTCCAGTATCCTGAGGGAACAAATGGCGTATGAACCAATCATTGGTCACCGGTTACCATGGGACTGCATCTCCTCACGATGCTCCACTGCCTTGTGGATCAGACCTTCAGGTCGAAGACTCAGAGAGTGGCCCCCTAAGAAAACCACCTGCTTCGGTTTGGGCACCCGGGCAGTATCACAGCCCTCACACATATCGAATGAGATTTGTGTGGCGCAGATGTATTTGGTGCCTCCTTGTACCAATATCTATGTGTTAAAATAAATAAATAATCACCGATACTGTGCCGTAAGGAACTGTTCATGTCTAATATTCGATCCACTTTATTATGTACAAATAAATTATATTCTAGTTCATTTTACAAACAACTACTTATGTTAATTCTAACCTTCAGTACGTGGATTTATCGTTTTCTGTTTGCTGGAAAACATTCATAATGAAAACTTATTCCATTTCAGAATACTCTGTGCCATGTAAACAGTTTGTCCATTTGCGTTTTACCTCGTTCATTTGATCTATTTTTCTTTTTGTTTCAGGTCACTTGTGTGGAATTCCTTGGTCATGTTGGGGGTATGGGCATCGATATGGAAATAAGCAAGAACTTTCAGAAAGTCTTGACTAAACAGGGTCTCAAATTCCTTTTGAATACTAAAGTTTTGTCAGCGTCAAAATCTGGTGACACCATTACAGTACAGTTAGAAGGTGTAAAAGATGGTAAATCTCAAAGTGTAAGTGATTCTGTTTGTCGTTGAGACAGAATTTCTAAAATATTCTAATACGTATAAAAACTAATTTTTTATTTCATTGTCGTTTATTTTCAAATCAAACTTCCTTCTTATCCTAGATTAGCTGTGACACCCTTTTAGTGTGTATAGGAAGGCGTCCTTACACCAATGGCCTTGGTTTAGAAAATGTTGGAATCAGATTGGACGAGAAAGGTCGAATTCCCGTTAATAAAAACTTTCAGACATCTGTCCCGAAGTATGTTTCTTAATCATTGCAAACCATAGTGTCCATATTTGACTTTATGTCTGTTATCTTTCTTTGATGTACTAAATTTTCATTAAGAATGGAAGTAATTTTCAGAGTCATATGGACTACTTATGAATAAGAAAAAACCAATGACCTTGATCCAAGTAACATCGTTTAGTTTTCAATGTTTATATCTTATTAGTGATGTGCCTGTGTCTTCTCCCTTTGCCTTGATAATTCCAAGGTAGGGCTGAGGTCCTTATAGGGTCACTTCCACTCCCAAACCCGGGTAAAGGAGGGAGATCGAGGATAAGGTTATCAACCCAACTCTGAACAAAGAACCATACCAAAATAACGCTAACCATAAAAAATAATCTACACTACTTAAACCTTAAAAGTACTGGTTGGCTGAAAATGTTATATATGCAGTTTTTTGGTTTTCTTGAGTTATTTGATACATCTATATGAATGTCAAATTGAGATATAGTAGCTTTATTCATACTATACATGACAGCCGTCATTTTTTAATGCCTGATAATGTTTTTTTAGTGGAGGAAAAGAAAATCCAATAGTTACAAGTTACTTTGGATTGATACAATCCTCCTAAATCAATGTTACTCATAGAACATCTGATTGTATAAAATTAACTCAGTCAGATATTTAATGAGTATACAAATCTTTTTTCTAATCTGTGTTAAGCTTATTAGCCAATGTGAGAAACATTCCAAGAGACCTTAAAGATATGAAATATGCATTAATTCCAAACAAACTTGAGTGTAGAAAACTATGCACTGGATAAATTAATACCAGTTAACTAATTAAAACTGACTGAATAATTTTCAACTACTAAATTCCAGAATCGTAATTCATAAGTAATAACCTCTTTGTTCTGTTTTAAAAATAATTCATAGTTTCTTTAAAAAAAATATTAACATATGTCTAAACACAGCCTGTCTCTGAACCGGTAGCTATGCTACAGAGATGTATTCATTTACTGCCTTTTTTAAATCATAAGTTTCAATATTGCTTCGTACTGGTTTTCCACTACTTAGTTTTATCCTTTTAGCATATCTCCTCTCTGTCTTTTTCTCTTTACTGATGTATCAACTGAAGTTGTCACTTATTTGTAGCAGACTGTAAGCTACTTATAACTGAATAGTGATTAACTAATGATCTTTGTTATTCACTAGTTTCCTCAGGTTAGCATCAGTTAAATATTACAACTGTTCTCCCAAATTTGGTATTATCGCCAAGGTTCGACTTGATAATTTCGAATAAATTGAGCATTGGGTAGATTGTTATAAATGAAGTAATATATTTGTAATATCTCTTAAAAGCTACTATTTTAGGCAATGGCTGTAGTTAAAATGTTTGAATCAACTAGTGTTATTGTGATTGAGATACATCACTATGACACAATGGGTCTTTTTATTTTAAAAATCACTCTTTGTCATTGCATCACTATGGTGGTCTTTCTTGACTTAAAAGCAGCATTTGACTCCGTAGACCGCGAGATTCTGTGGCAGTGTCTGTCATTGAGTGGTGTACTTCAGAAGCACACACACCTTGTGAAGGCTCTTTACTCGAACACTACTAGTCGAGTCAGAACTTATGGCGAACTGTCATCTGCTTTTGCAAACTCAAGTGGTGTCAGTCAGGGCTGTCCACTTTCTCCATTTTTGTTTAACTTCATCATAGATCTACTGATGGAAATAACTTTCTCGTCGACTGAGTTCTCGGGTATTGATCTCCTTCCAGGAGGTCCACTTATCGACTTAGAATACGCAGATGACATAGTCCTGTTTGGTGAAGACGCTGACAAAATGCAGAGTCTTTTGGTAGCACTAAGTAACAATGCCAGAATGTTTGGAATGCGCTTCTCTCCCTCGAAATGCAAGTTGTTGCTTCAGGACTGGTCTGCGTCAACACCTGAACTAAGGATAGGGAGTGAAGTAGTCGAACGCGTTGACAACTTCACTTATGTTGGAAGTCTGATCAGCCCTAATGGGCTGGTATCGGACGAAATCTCAGCACGGATTCGAAAAGCTCGCTTGGCTTTTGCCAACTTACGTCACCTGTGGCGAAGGCGAGATATCCGTCTATCAATAAAAGGACGAGTATACTGCGCGGCAGTCCGTTCTGTTTTAATTTACGGCAGCGAAACATGTCCATTAAGAGTCGAAGATACTCTTAAGCTATTAGTATTTGACCACAGTTGCCTTAGAAATATTGCTGGCGTCTGCTGGGATCACCGGATAAGTAATAGTGAGGTTAGACGCAGGGTATTAGGAAATGATGGTAAATCAGTTGATGATGTTGTGAATCTCCATCGACTGAGATGATTGGGCCACGTGTTACGTATGCCTGAACACCGATTACCACGACGTGCAATGCTAACCGGTGTTGGGGATGGTTGGAAGAAAGTTAGGGGCGGCCAAACCAAAACGTGGCATCAGTGCTTGAAGACACTAACTTCTAGTCTGAACAATGTTGGTAGATGCAGACTACTTGGTTGGGGTCCGCGTGACTTTCGTAACCAATGGTTGAGACTCTTGGTGACATGGCTCAGAATCGATCACAATGGCGTCGGTGTATGCACTCTCTGTCTTCCCTTAAACTAAGAGATTCAAATCACTTCATATCTTTCTTTCTACGAACCAATTCTTTCTTCTGTACTATATCCTTATATGCAATCTTTTATATATTACCACCTCTGAATTAACTGCTTTTATGAATCCGGTGTCCATCTTGTTATGTTAATGAAGTATGGCAACTTGGACCAATGCATATATGGTCCTACGTTGTGGCTGACTGACTGACTATTAACATATTTCCATTTTATCTGTGATGACATTTTCACATCCTAGTAGAGGTGATTATAATAAATTGTACTGTTTATGGATACCGTTTTACGTCATTGTATATCTGTTCACAACATATTACAGTTCAAAACATTCATATAAATGATTTAAAAGGCTAAAAAATATTAACAATCGTACAGTCATGGTCGTTCGTATGATTTTGTCACATAATTGTTACATGGTTTATCGTAATAAAACTCAGAATAAATTAGTTGTGCATTGCTTACCGTCTTATAATTTGATATAAACCATGTTTTTATTTACTGAAAACATTTATAAATATCTTATTTCAAATATTAGTATTTATGCTATCGGCGACTGTATACCTGGTCCAATGTTAGCACACAAAGCTGAAGATGAAGGAATAATTTGTGTTGAAGGAATGCTTGGTGGTGCTGTACACATTGATTATAACTGTGTCCCTAGTGTTATCTATACTCATCCTGAATGTGCTTGGGTTGGTAAGACTGAAGAACAATGCAAAGCAGAAAACATTCCATACAAGTTAGTAGTTATTTTATTGATAGCATATTGTTTACTTTTGTGTAGTTTCCATATTTTCCTGTTTATATATATATATATATATATATATATATATATATATATGCTACCAGAAGACTCTGCATTTTATCAGCGTCTTCACTAAACAGGACTATATCATCTGCGTATTCTAAGTCGATAAGTGGACCTCCTGGAAGGAGATCAATACCCGAGAATTCAGTAGACGAGAAAGTTATTTTCATCAGTAGATCTATGATGAAGTTAAACGAAAATCGAGATAGTGGACAGCCCTGACTGACACCACTTGAGTTTGCAAAAGCAGATGACAGTTCGCCATAAGTTCTGACTCGACTAGTAGTGTTCGAATAAAGAGCCTTCACAAGGTGTGTGTGCTTCTGAAGTACACCACTCAATGACAGACACTGCCACAAAACCTCTCGGTCTACGGAGTCAAATGCTGCTTTTAAGTCAAGAAAGCCTACCTTTGGCGGACTTTGATAAGTATGCCTGTGTTCTAGAACCTGACGAATGGTGAATATGTGGTCGATGCAGCCACGACCAGGTCTAAAGCCAGCTTGGTTCTCTCGTGTTTGCAGTTCACGAGTCTTAGTTAGGCATCTGATAATTATTGAGGCTAGTATTTTAGATAATATATTAGGTAAACTAATTCCTGTATGGTTGTCACAGTATGCTTTACCCTTTCTTGTATATTGGACGATAAGTGATTGGACCATCAGACCGCTATATATATTATATATATATATATATATATATATATTTACGCGGTACTCTTTAATTTTTATGTTTTTTTTCTGTCATATAGAGTAGGCAAATTTCCAATGTCTGCGAATTCACGAGCTAAAACTAATGATGAAACTGAAGGACTTTTCAAGGCTTTAGCCCACAAAGATACAGACAGACTTCTTGGAGTACACTTACTTGGTCCATCTGCTGGTGAACTGATCAACGAAGCAGTATTAGCTATGGAGTATGGCGCTTCAGCTGAAGACGTTGCACGTGTCTGTCATGCCCATCCGGTTAGTCATGTTTCAAAGTGTATAGCCCCTTTTCGTATTTAATTTAGTTTTACTTCTCACTATTAATTATCCATAGAGGTTTACAAGTAGTAGTGTGTCTTCGTTCGAAACAAATATTTTTTAGGTATATGTGGTCTTTTTAGATGATATGTACTGATATTTTCCTATTCATGGAATTTTGTTACAATCTCCTGAAATGAAACTTAATAACTTTACTATTTTCATGCTGAGAAATCGAAGTTAAACCTAGTCAGCAGCTCAGAACTAAGAAAAACTACATTACAAAAATCAAGAGAATCGGTGATTAATCTTTAACGTTTACATTCATATCCACTCACTAGCACTAGCATAATTAGTATGTGAGCTGTCTTCTACCTCAATATTCTCACTAGTTTGGCAGGGTTTAGGTCTCAATATGTTGATTCCCGTTCGTTCGACTTTTAGTTTTATATTAGAATACTTGGCCGTGTCTTTCTACTGTTGTGCCACTTTTCCTCAATCTTTTTGTTGCATGGCCGCTTTAGTTTAACAACCAAAAGTAACAGTATTCTATGCATTAATGAGTAGTGGACTTGTTTTTACTTAGTACCTTAAAATAACTTGCGGTTTCTCATGCTTACTTTAATTTTACAATACGGCTTTTGGACTCATTCCAACTTGACAGTAAAATGTAAAGCAAGGTCAACAAAAGGTCATTTAAAGAATATTTTAGGAACCTGTAAGAAAATAGTCAGTAGTCTTGTAAGTATACAGCAGATATCGTAATGTTTCTGGCAATACTTTGAGTCAATGAGTTTATACATACTGTTTATCTAGTGTTTTTAGAAAATCATATGTGGCATCTTAACATCTCTAAGGAAATCTCACATCCCCAAATCAAGTTAGTACCATCCAACACCAACAGAAACTTAGAAATAGGAATATTCATTTCAGATAATTAAAATAACTCCTAGTGTCATTGATTAAGAAAAAGAAAATTCACCAAAGAAAATTTTCTTTTTGACGAAATTATTTATTTCAGTTATAGTTATTAAAATTAAAGTACAGGTTTAATAATTAACAAATGATAATGGCGATGGTAGTTTTGATAAGAATCGTCCACCCGCTTTCAGTCTAATCATTAATTTATTAAGACTTGTTCTTGTATATATAATGGTGAAGAATGTGTTTTGTCGTATATACGAGAAAATGACTGAATAGTTGGTAACTACCTTAAATACACAAAAAAATGTCAAATTAAAATCAGAGCTTATATTAGCATTAGTAAAAATTAAAAAAAAATAATAAAGATGTAATCATGACATTAACATCCACTCCTATTCAATCTGAGTGGAACAAAGAATAACTATTATTATGACCCCACTTTAGAAAATGAGATTGAATAAATGGTTTTAATGGTGCATAAATTTGATCATAAAGTTCTAACCGCTGTTTCATTTGATACGTTTGGTAAACAAGAACACACAAGTTATTGAAAATGAATGTTTGCTCAAACTAAATTTACTTGGTGTTGTTGTCGATAACGCGATGGCATTTGAAGCGAACGGTATTGGCTTCGAGTCCCGTAGTGAACATCAACTCCGAGATGCGGGTACATGCAGCTGACGAGTCCCAAATAGGTCGAAACGTGCGTCCTGGATTCCACTGCTAGCCACTATCCATCTCTGCTTATTTCGCTCAAACTGTTTTTTAATTTATGCATACTTCTTTGATCCAAATGTCCTAGAATCATAACAAGTAGTAACAATAATATTTTAATTATTATTCTCAATTTGACTTCTGAAGTTATAATATACCGTCAATTAATGTTTTCACTGTTTTTATTTTTCAATTAGACGGTGTCTGAAGCTCTGCGTGAATCTTGTCTCTCTGCATTCTGTGGCAAAGCTATCAATTTCTCATAGCATCCAATAGGCAATTAATCAACCTATCGTATATATATTTATATAAGTTAATACAATGTGGAAGAAGATGGTTGTTTTTTTTTACTACATAATACTCTTTCTACTGATAAATTTCATTTAATTTCAAATGGCTTTTATATCTTAAAGTCAGGTTGGCAACTACTGTTCTGAGGTGACTTTTCTCTAAACACCTCATTCTTTTCTGTTATTTTTGTTTGTTTATCCCTCTGTGTTTTAACTGATAGTTTATTTGATTAGATTCATTTTATTTAGCATGTATGTAAAGCAGAATTTTCTTCTTTTAAAGAACAATAAAGTAGTTATTATAATGAATATACTTAAGTATCAAATGTTATTCGTCTTTAAATTCTTAATATAACTATAAAATTATTTATTAAAAACTTAAAACACTATTGTATGTGCAGTATTTTACGAAACAGATTGGTCGAAACAACAATCTGAAATCTCACATATTTTTAAAATCTTTTATTTAATAAACATAATTTTTAGTACAACTGGTCAACAAATAGAGCATGAGCCACACAAATGGAAATAACATTGTGAAGAAGTGAAGAACAATGAAGGAGTACAATCGGAGACGTAGGTGACAAAAATAGTATACAACAATTTAGTTAAACATACAATCAAGGACTTCTTTCAACTAAAGAAGTTTCTTTTTATATAAAGAATGTCAAAGAAAACCACAACAGGATTGTTCCAGGTTTCTAAACTGAACCATTTCTGATAACTAATAAACTCACTGAGTTTCATCATCTCCAGATAGATAATATTAACTTATGATATTCATTAGACTGCAGTTACTTGTCGATGGCACTTGGTATGTTTTTCGACTTCAGTGCTCAGTCTGTAGGTTGTCTCAATATGAAAAACGTTATGCTTTCCGATTATCTACTGCCACACAATAGTGGGGGGTCAATATTTGTCATCGCTGTCATTGGACCATAGGCATTTATTTGTTTTCACAGCCATTTACACACGTCTACCGTTATTAATAGTAGTATATGATTCCATGGTTTATATGAAATTACGGTTTGTGGTGAAGCACGAAGTCTCTTTTTCAACTGTGGCAGGTTCGAGCCTTTCGACGTATGAGTGACTCGCCTCCGAATGCTCCTGTTCGACTCTAGATGCTCATTACTGAGGAATCCCAAACCACTATGAAACAACTCATGCTCACTGGTTTTTCAATATTTTTTATGGTTGATATCGATTTGTCACACAAACTACCTTCAAAATGACATCCTCAAATACTTAGATAGTTAGATTGCCATCGTGTGTAGTTAATATATAACTGATGTATGTTCTAGAATTTGTCATATCTTGATATAATTAGATTCTAGTACGGGTATGGACAATTGATTTTCATTATCACTCTAACCTTGTGTTGTGCCTCTTTCATATACAACTATGACAAATGTGCGTGTGTATGATTAGGTCGCTTGAAATATATTGTCTTACGTATCATAGTGATTGTGAAATATGTTTTCTTATTTTTTGTTTGATAAATATGTGAACACACTCAATGAGAACACTGTTATTTTGATCATAGTGGTTAAAAGTGTAGAATGGATGTGTTCCGATTTCTTATAGTTTTTACCTTTTATGGTTATAATTTAAAGTCAACTACTCATTAGTCTTATCATATTCAGTTCTAAGTTGATCAGTTTCTATTAGAAGGTAAGCCTGCTGAACTGATGCATCGATATTGCCTGCATTTATATGACGAAATTGTAAACCAAACGAATACCAAATCAATCATAATCAACATAGTCTAGTATAAACATGAGTTAGACCAACTTACCATATTTCATCAGCACAATGGGATGAAATTAATTAAAGGAATAGCAAAACAGTCGAGATGATAGTAGTATAATTAATAGTTGGAAAAACTGAACATTGAACAATACTTTGGACCATTGTATTTCCTATGGGATATTAATAAAGCAAATCATAATCAGTCGAATAAACATAAATCAAACGTTTACACTGGTTTAATTAAAATTCATTTA
Source organism: Schistosoma mattheei (assembly GCA_944470405.2). Taxonomy (NCBI): domain Eukaryota; kingdom Metazoa; phylum Platyhelminthes; class Trematoda; order Strigeidida; family Schistosomatidae; genus Schistosoma; species Schistosoma mattheei. The sequence goes on along the minus strand of OX103951.1, from coordinate 17,807,969 downwards.
AGAAGCAAAAATTCCGACAAATAAATGCTTATATTCTTTAAGTGTAATACCGGGTATGGTGAAGATCACTTGGGTAACATGAATCATGGATTTGAAAAAGAAATTAGTCATTTTGTGTCCATATATCAGAATGAGCTACTTCCATCTATTCAATAAGACCAATCAATGTCGATTACCATTTCGAACTTTCATCAAGCAAACATCAGAAAAATAATTATATCAAGTGTTCGATCAGGGAGTATGTAATATATGAAATGTATTAAGTAGGAAACAGGTAAAACGGGGTGAGTACAAATAAGAGTTATCTAACATATATACAAACAAAAGCAATTATTTCAGATAAACCGGAGTTAAAGAAACACAGAAGGGGAATATGTAAGTTAGATAGGGTGATCTTATAGTCGAGTTGACTATCTCTTTGAACCAGGCCAATATAAAAGAAGTAATAAAATGTGCTTTTTTGGACCCTACAACACATATGTGATCAGACGAAGAGTAGAGGAAAACAAGCTCTATGAACTTAATACTGTTCTGACTTAAATGTAGCACTAATTCATATTTCAACAAGTTCAATTAAACAAGTGATGATGCAATCAATTGATTTTTTAACTTCTTGTAAATCTGTTCAGTTTACTCTTTTACTAGTCAGTCAATTTATATATAGTTGGATTAGCATAATTTTATATTTTTCGAAAATTATTTATCTTACCTAAATTTGTCTTTACAGACTAATAAAAGAAACTGGAATTAATAAGTCAAGTGTAAGTGAGATTATATCGGAAAAAGCCGATACTCTCATCTGCTCCCAGTCCAGACGTTTAGAACGATGGGCGGAACATTTTAGAGAACAGTTCAACTGGCCTTCAGCTACTCTACAACTACCCACCATTCCCAGACAATGTGAATGGAACATTGAAGTAGGTCCCCCAACTCTTGCTGAAGTTCAAAAGGCTATAGTTAATCTGAAGCGACGAAGGGCAGCTGGTCCAGATGGACTGGCTCCAGAGGTCTTTAAGGATGGTGGTCCAATTTTAGCGATTAGGTTGACTAATATTTTAGCTAAGATCTGGGAATTAGACGTTATCCCATCTAACTGGTCACAATCACTTATCGTCCCAATATATAAGAAAGGGTCAAAATCATCCTGTGACAACCACAGAGGGATTAGTTTAACTAATATAATATCTAAAATACTAGCTTCGATAATTATCAGATGCCTAACTAAGACTCGTGAACTGCAAACACGAGAGAACCAAGCTGGCTTTAGACCTGGTCGTGGCTGCATCGACCACATATTCACCATTCGTCAGATTCTAGAACACAGGCATACTTATCGGCGTCCGACAAGGGTGGTCTTTCTTGACTTAAAAGCAGTATTTGACTCGGTAGACCGCGAGATTCTGTGGCAGTGTCTGTCATTGAAAGGCGTACCCCAGAAATACATAAACCTTGTGAAGGCTTTTTACTCGAACACTACCAGTCGAGTCAGAACTTATGGCGAACTGTCATCTGCTTTTGCAACCTCAAGTGGTGTCAGTCAGGGCTGTCCACTATCTCGATTTTCGTTTAACTTCATCATAGATCTACTGATGGAAATAACTTTCTCGTCGACTGAATTCTCGGGTATTGATCTCCTTCCAGGAGGTCCACTTATCGACTTAGAATACGCAGATGACATAGTCCTGTTTGGTGAAGACGCTGACAAAATGCAGAGTCTTCTGGTAGCACTGAGCAACAATGCCAGAATGTTTGGAATGCGCTTCTCTCCCTCGAAATGCAAGTTGTTGCTTCAGGACTGGTCTGCGTCAACACCTGAACTAAGGATAGGGAGTGAAGTAGTCGAACGCGTTGACAACTTCACTTATGTTGGAAGTCTGATCAGCCCTAATGGGCTGGTATCGGACGAAATCTCAGCACGGATTCGAAAAGCTCGCTTGGCTTTTGCCAACTTACGTCACCTTTGGCGAAGGCGAGATATCCGTCTATCAATAAAAGGACGAGTATACTGCGCGGCAGTCCGTTCTGTTTTAATTTACGGCAGCGAAACATGTCCATTAAGAGTAGAAGACACTCGTAAGCTATTAGTATTTGACCACAGATGCCTTAGAAATATTGCTCGCATCCGTTGGGATCACCGGGTAAGTAGTAGTGAGGTTAGACGCAGGGTATTAGGAAATGATGGTAAATCAGTTGATGAGGTTGTGAATCTCCATCGACTGAGATGATTGGGCCACGTGTTACGTATGCCTGAACACCGATTACCACGACGTGCAATGCTATCCGGTATTGGAGATGGTTGGAAGAAAGTTAGGGGCGGCCAAACCAAAACGTGGCATCAGTGCTTGAAGACACTAACTTCTAGTCTGAACAATGTTGGTAGATGCAGACTACTTGGTTGGGGTCCGCGTGACTTTCGTAACCAATGGTTGGAGACTCTTGGTGACATGGCTCAGAATCGATCACAATGGCGTCGGTGTATGCACTCTCTGTCTTCCCTTAAACTAAGAGATTAAAATCACTTCATATCTTTCTTTCTACGAACCAATTCTTTCTTGTATAATATTCCTATATGCAATCTTTCCCTTATATATTACCACCTTTGACCTAACCACTGCTATGAATCCGGTGTTCATCTTGTTGTGCTGATGCGGTATGGCAACCTGGACCGATGCACATATGTGCCTGGTCTTACGTTGTAGCTGACTGACTTGTCTTTTTATTGATATGCTACACTTACTTATGTATTTGCAAACATTTCGATAATATAAATTTACACATCTTACTTAAATTTATGTAGTGAACATTGTGAAAACTAAACTGTTATATCCGGGCAAAGAATAAGTGGATAGCAGTAACCGCTAGGATCTATTTGTAGACTATCATTATATATATTCTTACTGTATAACCACTAGGTAACTATATTATATGTATATTCACATTTCCTTCATTATAAGCTTTTATATTGACCTATTGACTATTACTATACGATTTATTATTCTTAAGACATTTCCAAGTTATTAGTAAGAGTCTCTCACATCCAGTTTTTGGCTTAATCTTGTAAAATTGTTATTTCTTATTTTATGGTATGATGAGGCCTGGTTTGTTTGCATGTAAACCCAGTGTGTCTGATATATATGATTCATATAACGGAGGTTGATATTTGTGTTCTGGACTGAACCGGCTGGTTTAGGCGAGAAACTACTATCTCAAATAACTTTAGGCTGCTCATACAAGTATAAAGCTTAATGGTCTGGTTGTATAAGTCGGTGTCTCTAAATGGCGATATTTTCTCGTGATATATTAACAGGCCACAAGCCATAACATAAACCGTACTACTTAATTCCTTAGAACAAAAACACAATAAATTCAAGTCAATAAAGATGATTTGAAGAGGTTGACTAGCCAAATGATTTAAAGTTAGGGTAACTCATTCATTCACTTTGCTTTAAAATAAAGTTGACCAAGCTCAAATCAGAATCGGTGTTTGAAATTCAAGAACTTTTGCAACTAGACCATCTAATGTTCAACTAAATAACTAGTGTTGAAATTGTAGTGACCTACTTTTATGAAGAGAACGCAATTGGTATAATGGAAACAATTATTATTATAACCAATCGTCCCAGTGATGGTTTTACTGTGCCCGTTCGTTTAAGTGTACTGAAAAAATACATTCTTCCGTTGTCTGTGACCTTGCGCGAACTTGTGTACGCTCACTAGTCCCGCTTGTAAATTTTGACACGATCTCGATATTCTTTCGATACCACGAGATCGCTAACAAATACATCTTACTATAACCTTCAATTGCCTTCTGATATTTGGTCTGGTAACTGGCACGTAGTCTTCCTATAATGGTGATCATAATCAACCGCGACTCGACGCCACACTATAAAATCATAATTTCATAAGAGAGCTTGGGAGTCTTTTAATAGCCTAAATGTTAAACTTTGAATAACTGAATCTCTGATTCTAACTATTTAAATTAATACATGTACAACTAAAATTCAGTAAATGAAGCACGTACTCGGTTACTGAGTTATTTTAACATTTAATTGAACTCAATAATGTATATCGCTCCAGTGTACCAAATTTTATGTTCGAGTCTTGAGTGCGGAATCGTACTGCCATCCAGTACTTCAAGGTCAGATCAACTCGTGATTTCAATTGTGGTCATAAAATGAGTCAGGTAAATAAATAACTAAATGTATATGTCTGACAATCTTTATTTTTTCAAAAAATGTTCATCTAAATAATTCTAGTAATGTGTTAGACGAAATCCAGAACGTTAGCGAAGATTATATAGTCAGTAATATTCGAAGAGAAGAAATTGCTTCTGTATATATTTATTATTATCACTATGATTTTCATTACATTAAACATATATCGCCTATTATATGTTTAATTTTTTAAAAATATAATTATTTTCCTCTACAAATTTTTTAGATAAATGAAAAACAAACCAATCATAATTGAGAAACAAATTCCCAATAATTCCAATGAATAGATAGCTAATATAATTGTTTAAGTATTATTAATATTAGTCAATTCAATTAAAAAGCAAAGAAGAATAGATAGAGTAAGCAATGGAAGGTTTCAATATGCATATGCGAATCCAAGTTGTAAACTTACACATATACACAGACATAAATAGAAAACCAATGTAATAAAAAAAAAGAACGATATAGTTTTCAGCAGAAAAAAATCACTAGATATATACATACACAACAACAGTATTGAGTTTAGTTGAAAGTTTAGGTAAAGAAGATCCTTTAAAAAGAGATGATAAATAAAAATAATGATTCAGAACTATATATATATATATTGGCGGGGTTGATTCAATATTTTGTCTAGTTGATTAAAACAACGGATGTAATTTGGCAAAATATTGGTGTATATAATTTAATAAACATGCAATGATAAAGATTATTTGTTAATTGTGTACATAATTTGCTTTTTTTAATTCACAATAAAATGCATCCAAAAACAACTAAGAAGAAACATACTGAGTATTACAGGAAGAAAAATAAAAGCTTCTTTTTTGACGACAATTTGAGAATATAGTAAGCGTAACATTGTGCGCATATATAGTTAGGTAAAACGATTGTGGATTTTATTATTATTATTAATAGTATGACCAATCAACAGTTATCCAGTGAAAGGCGATATTATAGGTAAGACTATACTTACACACCAAAACAGATTATGTTCACTCGTCACAAATTACGCTGAGTAAGATTTTGAAAAAAGGCGCTAAATGCATATATGTAGTATCCGCTATATTATATTTCCAAAACTGTTTGTTTCCATCTGTTCAATATTTGATAATTAGAAAAAATTCAAATGGTCAAAAGTTTATTGAATTCAATACTAAAATGAAAAATAAGTAGTATGTACATACCATAAATAGAGCTGTTATATTTCGTTAAAAAACGTCGAATAAAAACAATAAATACAAAATTAACGAAAAAACAAGTATAGAAAGATCGAAAGTATGGTAGCTTTTCTTCAGCTAGTTTCGAGAGTCTTATTTTCTTGCATAAATGTTTCATGAATATCACCACTGTCATCATCATGTTCTTCATAATGAGTTACGTTTCTCATTTTCCCATCCCTCGTTTTATTATTATTATTATTGTCAATATAACCATCGCGATTAACAATATTCACAGTTTTATGATTGATGATAGTTGAATTGTCATTCATTTCGGTCATCTTATATACAGAAGTATCAGACAAATTCATTGCTTTTTGGAATTGTGATTTAGTTTCACTGTTTACTTGATTATCTGGATTATCAATATCTACATTGTCATCGTTAGTACTGTTGTTTAAAGCATCTGTATTGTCTAGCATTGAAGAAGCTGACTTTAACTCTGGAATCAAGCGTTCTACAATATCTGCAATTAGTACACGAGCCACTGGTGCTTCAACACAAACTGGTGATAGACCAAGCATAGCACGTAAACGTGAAAATCTCCATTCAAGTTGTTCAGTAACAATTTGACATAGATTTGTATGTTCTTCACTTTTATGATTGTAACAAGATAATTTAGTTAATCGACTAATAGCCAAATCTAAGGCTACACGAAGAGCATGAAGTGATTCGACAGCTGATCTACATGAATTTAAATCGTCTGATTGAAATTGAGACTAAAATTTTAAAAAAGTCACAAGATAAAAAATCAATAGTGCTATCAAAATTTCCTCAAAGAAGGTAACAAAGAAAACATTAAATTTTGGTATATGTGATACGTAGCTCGCAGTCAAATCCATGGTGTGCATGTCATCTTATTTGGGACTAGTTATCTGGATGAATTTCCAACAATCGATGTGTCAAAGTTCTTTTGCACTAGAACTGTGAGAAACCTTTTCTAGTATATGGGATTAGAACCGACTGAATACCTACATAAAATATATAAGATATAATACTAGGTAATATTTGACTGTGTACTCATGTGCACGGACATATTTCCTACACAAATTCTAGTCAAATCTAATCAACAACGACTTTGATAACAAAATGGTTTGAACAAGATCAACCTATATGAATGAAGCTGTCTGGAGTTTATTGATGAAGGACAAATAATTCACCTGATCTAACAAAGTAAATCTGGTTTACGCGATAACCCCAATCAGTGGTTAGTGACGGCAAATGACACAAATTAGAATCAGTCACAATGTTCCAGATGCATTGACTGTTTATATTTCTCTAGATCTTCAGTTTCAGTATTTCTATATAAGTACCTTTTCATTCTGTCTTTTTCGAATCATATGTTTAGCCTTTCCCATTATCATTTTATATATATTACTATTTCTATTTGTTTCCTATTCATATTGTCATGCTAATAAGATATGTCAATTTAGGCCGACGCATATATATGCCGGGTTCCATGTAGATTATGATAGATTGACTATTTAATCGGCATTAGTTCACCTTCAACTATGATAAAGACTGTACTTACTTAGACTAATTGAATGCTGAAATTTATCCTCTACAGATTACTTTTAGGAATTGAGCAAGAAACGAAAAACGAAGAACATAATTACTTGAAATTCAATTCACGTAGTATATACATTTTCCTTACTTAAAATCATGGATCAACATAATTAATCTATTTCAAGTAAAAAAAGGTTAACGAATTTCATACAGAGGATGAGTTGGCAAACTAAGAACTAAGTAAATTGAATTCGGAAAACCGAATAACAAAAATTACAACATACTACCTAATTTGCACTACTGAAGAGACCAAAAGACCTGGTATTCGACTATGTATGTATTTGAAAAGATACACCATTGAAATGTAGTATAAAAAAAACAGCTGTCCAGTGCTCTGTGATTTTATATAATTCCTCAGTGATGGAATGAGGGAAGTTACCTTTTAATCGCTTTTACTAGTTTCAAACAGAGGGGATTCGAACAGTGAACATATATAAGTAAACATGAAAAACTGTAGTTTAGAATATTATCAAATCATATTGATCACTTTTAGGTTGATACATAAAACGCGGGATGAATGGACATCTACATTCGACAGTGAGATGACAGATCAGCAATTAGTTTTTCATACTGATCAACACGCAAATGCTAATTACGATGATTTTCATGTTTGTCAGCTTACATCATATGGTCCAAACAGTTGCAAATAATGTAAAAATCGGAAAAAATATATCAGTCTAAGTCATCATGAGATATGGGAAATCAACATGGTATAAAGCGAAAAATCAAATAGAGCAAATAATAGTAAGAAATAGTTGACATGAAGCATTTGCAGTCTTGAGTTTACCTAAACTTATACTGTTAATTATAAATAAAAATAGATGAAGTTATTAAAATTTTTATAACCACTGACTACAAAAAATTAGTTGGTATGAGCATGATTATTATTGCTTATATTCCTATCAATGTGAAAAAAACCCATTGTGATTTACCGAAGTTGAGTTTGGAGTATGTGTTGAGCTCTTGGGCACAGATTCACTGTTCATTCGACAGTTTGTCTCTTGCATAGTGGTAAGGTATTGTGAAGAATATTTTTTGACAGCAGGCAAACGATTCTTTGAATCTGAACGGCAAAAATGCAGTAATAATGGCTAGTTTAACATTTATTTGACGTTCAACTTACAAACGGTATATATATATATATAAACAAAAATAGTGCAAAGTTGATCTGATTAAAATATTTGGGCCATCTAATTTTTTATTGAAATCGTGAACCGATTAATGTTAAACGATCAGTGAAAGCCTGCAAGTACTGGACGACCGTTTCGTCTTAGTATGGGACTTTCCAGAAGAGGGTATCCACGATCTGGAACGCGGTCTAGCATGCGAACACTTAAGCTGTAGACCAGTGAGTCGGGATACAATGGTGTTGATTTCCAAGTTAAACCGATCTTTGTGTAGCCATCTTCCATTGTCTTCTGTGGGTAAATGCTTCTCTTTTTTAATGGTACAAATATTAAAATTAATTCATGTTTTAAATTTATTTGAACTCAATAGTTATGGATGTTAACTGGATGTAGACATGTTTTATCTTAAAAGGTCTGTGATGCTAAAAACCAGAAAACTCAAACATAAACACTAAAACTGCCTATCTTTAGAAAAAACGAAAGACAAAACTACGAGATTCATACATCTTATATATGAAAGACGGAAAAATAGTTGTAGCAACCAAACTGATAGAAAATCCTGTTGATCGTAAGCAGTTAGCAGATATTGAATATTTAAGAAATTCTATGAAAAAATATTTTCGAATAATTACAATATCAATGTATGAAATTTGTTGCAATATTGGACAATCGGTGAAGAAAATTCCTTACTCTATTGAACTACGTTGTCATTATTCAACGACTAGGTTACGAATGAATGTTCCAAAAGTGAAAAACTGAAAATTACTCAAATAAATAATGCCATCACAGAAACTGAAACGAATATAACGAGTCTACATATTTTAAGTTGTCCGTTAATGTGCTAAAAAAACGTTTCATCACTAAAATGAAAATGTGAACTTGATTTAAGTGAACAAAAAGCAAAAGTAGGAAACATTCAGTGAATTAGGAGAAAATACATAGCTAAATCACATGTAATCATCAGTAATTGAAGAAATAATTAAGATTTCAAAACAGACCACTCAGTGCTCCTTTCTTGAATGATATGGTAGTTGACCAAATCAGACCGTAATAGAAATTTACGAAAATATTTGAGATAAACTACGAGTTTTCTGTATAAAAAAAACTGAACGAGAATCGAGATACAAAGAAATAGTATATAGGAAAATGGACAAACACAGTGCAATAGTGGGACAATCGGAAAGACTTTTTGAAAAAGAGGATGCTCTACAAGTGCAGAAATGATTGAACATAAATCTAACTACTTATTGTCTGTAATAAGTAATATGAATCAATACACGAAGAAAAACAAACGGAATGAAATAATGGGGCATACTATCACAGAAGACAATTATATTTATTAATGAGATACTCTGGTTTGAGTTACGAACATGTGTGAACCCTGATGATACTAGCCAACAGTAAGAACCGAAGTAGGAAAAGTAGGAGTGTCACGTTCAATCCAGATTAATACCATCAGACTACATACATTTATGCAATATGACTGAAAAATATTTTGTGATTATACAAACAAGAGCACAAAGTACAGTTCTAGTTAAATTTTTATTGCATGAATTTGTCTGTCAAAAACTCGAAAAATGCACAAAAATAGTTTATTTAACCGTAATATCACATTCATTAATGAAGTGACCTAGTATCTACAATAACAATTGAGAACTAAAATCGAAACATCAAATGATCAATGCTATTTATCAAGAACGAAGGGACAAAACAGAATTATCATGATAATAAAACGATGAATGTAGTATACATTCAAATTTGTCCATTTACCAGATTAAAATGTGTGCCGATTTGAGTTATTGAAAAGAGATTTTTACAAACAAAAATCAATACGCATAACAAAAACCTAATTGAGATCAGGGACAACTGAACTACCTTTTTAAAGAAGTTATCTATAAAATGTGTATGTGTGTAGCATAGCTAAACAATAAATATCAGTATACTGTATATTGTAATAATATACAACATTATACATATAACCAATTGCAGTTGCTTTCTTGATGTGGTTGTCAGGATTGCATATCGTGATAACTCAATCAAGGAGCCATGTTGGCTGAAATACATGTGTCTATCAAGTTAGGCAGGTCTGTTGGAAAACGGTTAAACAAAACACAGTAGACGTCAGGTCTGAAAGAGAAGTGATACTGTCGTTGGATGGAGAATGCTGGTGGGTGGCTTGTGCTCCTCCACGAGGGTAATAATTGCCAGAACTATAAATGTTTGCGCAATATCTTAGATTGATTGAAGTTAGATATTAACATCGTCGGATTCCGGTTCAATGGTCTAGCGGTAAGGTGTTCGCGCACGAAACGGGATGTACTGGATTCGACTCTTGTGTGGGGAATCGTGGATGCCCATTGCCAAGTAATTCCATACTGAGATGAAACAGCCGTTCTGTGCAGCCAGGTTTCCAAGGGTGGTCTAACTTAGGTCGTTTCATGACTTCCATGAAACTCATTAATTTCCGCGACCCTATACTTATAAATGTATAGTAAGTTTTGCAGAATTTAATATTGTATAATTTTAGAATTTGACTAATCGGTTTTAAGATGGCGTTTGTGTTTGGATTTAATATACCAATTAAAAAAGCATGCGCAACATCTATTTATTTGCATACACCTACACATCAAATCAGTGTTTATTATTTATTTGACTGCTCAAAATAAAAAAAAACTTGCCATGATAATTTGATGATGATATTGATGACATCAATAAAGCCTTTGAAGTTATATCCACCTAAGTTAGTGAAGAATATTGAAAAAAAGAAAAAAAAACAGAGGAACTAGAAATGTTGAAAAAATTTCTTTTCCATTATATACAAAATAAGTATCACAAATATGAATATATAATTTTGTCAAGTCCGTATATATAACCATCCGTTTCGGTCTAGAGACATTGTATACACACCTTTTCTCAAATATCGTTGTTATTAAGTAGTTGAATATATAAAAAAAAACACATATAAGATGTATGCTACTTTTCAATATTTCATTGTTTGGAATTAAACGGTAAAAACTAGAGTGGAATATTAAAAATAAAAAATACAATAGCCAAATACAAGTATTCGCGTGCTTAGTTTAACCTCATGCTTACTAAAACAGCTACATATGAAATACATGATTCCTTGAACCGAAACAAAACATGAAAAATGGTTCGAAATAATTGATTTAACTGTCGAAGATTTAACATTTGTATTGTATAGCCATACGTAATATTTAATCACATTTATTCCGTTTTACACCTCTATACATCACAAATAGATTAAAACACTAATTATTCTACAATGAACTGTTCAAAATGTTTAGACTGTTAGTATATTCAATGACATGTCAGCCATGTGACCAGTAGTTATCACATAATCATATTCAAATAAATCATTTTGATAATCACTAACAGTATTCAACTCATTCAACAAAACAGATAGGGGACATAACTAATCAAAACTCATTAATCTTTATTATTATTAATAACAATAATAATAATAATAATAATAATAATAATAATAATAATAATAATAGAAGTAACACAAAACCTACAGAAGCACGTAAATCCTTCGACTGATTACGCTGTTGACAACGATCACCAGAATTGTAATTCAAAGCATGAATTGTATTTGTATCATCAAGAAAATGATGTAAACTATTTGTTGAATATAGATTGACAGAATCATCAACAATTTTAGAAGGAGGAGGATTGTGTTGTTTAGGAGAACTGTAATTTAGGGGGGGAAAATGTGGAAAATATTTATATTTAGACAAAAGACAGGAAACTATGTGATGTATTTGATTCAATCTTTATAATAAAAATGAAAAAAAAACAGGTGAAAAATGAACAGAAAAGTTTTCGAAGTGAAAAAAAGGGAAGGGAAATGAAATAAGAAAAGTTTGAAAAATTTTAACCTCTCTTTATTTGTTAATTTTTCAGTATAAATAACTGAAACAACTAATTAAAAAAACTGAGCTTATAGAGATGAAAACAGAAAAAATCACAATAAAAAAATAATTAAAACATTGAGACAATGGTTAATTAATGAATTCCATTTATTGACACATCACTGAAAATAGAAATGAAGGTAGATTGGTTAGAAGTATAGTAGTATACGAATAATAATAATGAGAGAAAACAAAAGAGAAATGATTAAGTTATGCAACTCAGAATGATAGGAATAAGAAATGGGATATCGTTGAATATTAACTGAGTGTCGATTTCGATAAATGATAAAATCAAAATCGATTTAATTTAGTCAAACAACAGAAAAATGTGAGTTATCATAAAGATCTCTATTTATCAAACAAACGTTCATTGTTATAACAAATCAACAGTCTCCCTCTATCACCATTATTACGGAAAAAGTAGACGAACTAAAAATATATCGCTCGCTTTCTTAAGTCATTATTTGATACATAAGTATGAATGAATAATTCAGTAAAATAATTAGTTATAGATAAACAACTATTCTGTAACAAAATCATATTTACGTTTTCAATAGTACAGCTTGAATGGAGCTGATACAAATACGATAAAATTGTTAACTATCAAAAAAATTTTATTCACTCTAAAATTGTCTTCAGGTAGCTGAGTTGATTTGTGGAATTTATATTAAGTTTCAAAGTGGATTTCTTTATGAACTAACATCAGATAAAAAAGTCGAGGAATACTACGTAGATAGTTAACCCTAATTTTGAACGCCTCAATAACATGCACAAATGGTCCCACAAGAGTCTGAAACCAGGATCCAAAGATGGAGTGGAGGACAAAATGAACTTGAACGCTTTTTGGTATGTGTGTATGTGGTTCACTTCTCGATTGCCTACACTCTGTGAGGATACTTTCCCTGGATCTGATAAGGAAACTGGGTTGTTTGATCTAAACGATCTGATAGAGTTACCGCAAAGTCTTGTGACCAGTTGTGTTTAGTGACAAACGTCCTTTTTGCAAATTGTTTTTTATTATTTCGAAATAAGTCCTAGATTAGTAAAAACAAGAAGAGTATCACCAGTAATGGGAACGACTAGATACAGACAATTTAGTTTGGAACGAAATTCATGGGATAAAAAGAATAGAATAGTTTTAAAACTCAATATTTAAAGCAAGACAGAGTGAATGCGTGTGCGCCATTTCCAATCATTGGTTACAATAATCGTGCAAACGAATCAGCCTAACTATTAATGATTCTATGTCATATTCTAAATTTATACTGTGTATTGAATAATTAAGGAAAAAAACATAATAATTCAGAAGCACAAAGATAAAAACATCTAATGGTATTCTGGAACTACAAAATAGAGTTATTTTAATATTTCGATGGTTACGAGTAAAAAAGATAAATTATAAATTGATGGATACACAACTGAAAATCACTCCCCATTATTATTATTAGTAAAATCAATTACAAATAAACCAAAATATGGTGAACCAATCCATTGATAATAACAATAAAATAGGTTAGTTAAATTGGTATATTAACGTATGTATGTGCGGTTACTGCATGAACACACAAACACATATTCCAACAATCAGTATCAGAATATACCTAACAGGAAACCAACTGGCACGAGATCGAACATGACGTCGTTCTTGAAGTTTGACTTTATTTCTACAATATATTTGGATAATATAGGATAAGAAAAATTGAAATCTTGAGATATATTTACAGGCATTATTTGATTCAATATAATGGGAAAGTGACTGTATCATTTGGTAATTAAAAATAGAATCAGTTCAGATATTGAAACTTAATCAATTTTTCTTTAATTGGATAATTTTTTTATGTCATTCGTAAATATGTGAAAATGGAAGTGGTGAGTAGATGAAGGAACAATAGTATTTCGATACTCCGTAAGTTTCAATGACAACTATTCGACTGGCATCAATATGTCAAGGAATTCACCTTTAAAAGTATCCGTATTCCTAACTTCCAAATGGCCATGTAATGAACGAAGACGTGGTTGGAGCAGACCAATTTACTGTATTATGAAAAGTCTTACACTGTGTTTTTAAAATATGAGAACAACACAGTGAATACACCATTTACTCATCTTCCTTAAAGTGTGTCGTAAAAACTCCATTGTTTTTTCATTCCTGTTGACATTTTGATTGATTTCTGTTTTTCTTCTTCCTTTCATTTTACTCTTCTGTCCATAAGAATCTTACTTCCGATTCCTGATATATAATACTTATGTCTGTCCGTATAAGTAGCACACATCAGAATTATACAATCTACTCACAAAAAGTTTAAGATGTAGACAGAAAGCCTTTTTTCTTTTTTATTTCGTTCTAGTAAACTTGAAATAACTTAGAAAAGTTAAACTGACAAATGATGTGGTTTGTGAAGATAAGATGTTATTAGAAAATGATTAGAAAATGAAAACTTTGATTAATCAACGGAACTATAAATTATGAACAGATAAATATCTACTGTTTAGAAAACGCAATGTTGTCACCGAACTTGAATAATCCTTTAAAGAAAAAGATGACTGAAAGCAGAAAACCATCATCAAACATCTTTTACTTCAAAGAGACCGATTTTCACAAGTGAAAAGCAAATTAATTAAATTAACAAGAGTAATGAATCAGTCAACAATAAACTGACCGAATAAACTTGAATTAAATCAAAATTGTACTCACTAACCCCCACCATATATATACACGAAATACGTGACTGCAAATGATGAAATAATATAAATTAACCAATAATTTCATTAATAAATGTCCCGGAAAACTGGGTAACAATAGCGAAATCCTAATATGTTTATTTACTAAATAAAAGTACGACTGACAGCTATGACTATTCAGGTCATTGAAAGCAACACCTGAAGTTCATAAGCTTGATACTATGTGAAACAATGCTGCAGAATTCTAAAACAAGACGAAAAGACTTCGAAGTACTCTGATAAGCTGGACAGTATTCTCGAGTTTTCCAATATTCTTTATTCATCAGGTACATAATTTGAGTAAATCAAATACTTAAAATAGATGCGTCGGGATATTCAATGATGATTTATATTAATAAACACTGAATAATCAAGAATGTAGGTAAAGATCAAAATAAAAACCACAGATCCTCTACATCTCTTAGTTGTATAACATTAACTTGCAATATTTACGCATCGTTATGATTATGCATTAGTGAATTAGAAAAACCTTCAATTATAATTGATTCCAATATAGTTCAGATGATAAGTATCATAGGATTATAAACAATGTAAAAAACTATTGCTTTCTATATATAGACACGAAACAATGGTCATTGTAGCAAGATATCCGTGCACTGTATGACATTTAAAGCAATTAAACCTAATTAGGCTGGAAAAAGGTTATTACCGCTTAGTAAAAGGTGGTGTTAAATATTATGAAATACAGTAGCAGAAAAATAAAATGAATGAGATGTAATGAAAAGGAAACAATCGACGGAGGTACTGTGGAAAAAGAACAAAACTGTGTGAATACGAGAAGAGAACTAAAAGTAATGTTTCTAAGCAAGAAAAGTTGGAAACTGAGTTGTTCACTCAATAAAACAAATTAGAGGTAGTTAAGTCCAAATATCATCTGATGCAGATGTGAAGGCGCGGATCGGCAAAGCAAGAGCAGCATATTTACAACTGAAGAACATCTGGAGCTCAAAGCAACTGTCAACCAACACCAAGGTCAGGATTTTCAATACAAATGTCAAGACAGTTCTACTGTATGGGGCAGAAACCTGGAGAACTACAAAAGCCATCATCCAGAAAATACAGGTGTTTATTAACAGTTGTCTACGCAAAATACTTCAGATCCATTGGCCGGACACTATTAGCAACAACGTACTGTGGGAGAGAACAAACCAGATCCCAGTGGAGGAAGAAATCAGGAAGAAGCGCTGGAAGTGGATAGGATATACATTGAGGAAAGCACCGAACTGCGTCACAAGACAAGCCCTCACATGGAATCCTGAAGGTCAAAGGAAAAGAGGAAGACCAAAGAACACATTACGCCGAGAACTGGAGATAGACATGAGAAAAATGAACAAGAATTGGATGGAACTAGAAAAGAAGGCCCAGGACAGAGTGGGTTGGAGAATGCTGGTCAGCGGCCTATGCTCCATTGGGAGTAACAGGCGTAAGTAAGTAAGTAAGTAAGTCCAAATATCAAAAGAAACTTTAATTTGTTCAAAAATAAAAATTATAAAATTCTGGATAATTAGAAATAACAACAGTGAAAAGTATCATAAGTCAGTAAAGGTTTGTAATTTATTTAGCTGTCAGTTGTCTACATGTAATAGATGTATTCAAGTAAAATTTGATTGATGCTACTAAGTGGTCTGAATAATCCTACTGGGTAATTTATGATGCTATTGGACCAATCAGCATAAATCATTTGACGAGATTCAATCGTTATAATTTAGGTTAGTTAAAAATATACATAGAACTTTACCTAAATAACTAATCTCGATCACAGACCAGATGTAATTTTCTAATATTTATGCAGTTCAGATTTGTTGTGCTAATCAATACATTCTTTATTATCAAAACAAGTCATTCGGTCATATCATTAAGAAGATTCAGATCAGTCAAGATATCTTACTTATTCCCATTTGTTGTTGAACAAGATGAATTCAGAGTGTACAAAAGTAACCAATTCTTGAAAAAATATTACATAAAATATGAAGAGCAAATGAAAAACTACTTTGACCAATAAATTAGAAATTTAAGAAAGAGCATTCACAATCGTCTGTATCAAATATAAACCTGTGTGAATAAAGCTCAAAAAAGTGTAAATTTCATATATCTAGTGCTGTTCAAGGATAAATCGCAGTGATTCTGTAGTATGTACCTCATTCTTTTTACCACTGGTTCGATTACACTTCACTTTTAACTGAAACTAGTATAGTATCGGTTAAGTTAGTTAACCATAGGAGAGTGTCTCTATACTATTTTGTTTAAACATTGATTATTCGTAAATTACTTAGGTGTAAACTCGATTCAACAGTACAAGAAGTCAATCACAAATAAGTTATATCAATAACAACGTCACTGACTACAATTGAGCGAAAATAAAACGCAGAATAACCAATACTTTCTCCTGATTTGATTCAACTATCAATGTTAGTAGAATGCATTCTAATGAGATTGAGTGTAAATGGTTATATTGACAGCTGGTAGTTTTACTCATCCTCTATTAATTTTGACAAATATTTCCGTTTGTTATTGGCTGTGATTTCGTATTTTCTATTTGATAAAACCGAACAGATTGAAGCTGACTCAATGTACTTATGAATGATGAATCTGAGTATTAACTTTTTTTGAGAATATTCTTACTTGATAAAAAAACATAATCTCATACCTTGAAGGAATTAATTGCGTAGCCGAGTAAGATCGTTGTTGAGATGACTTATTTTTAGGTCTGTTAAATAATGGCAATTCGTTCGGACAATCTCCACCAGTAATCGACTCATTCATTATTAATCGATTAGCACAAACTTCATAGGTATGTTTCGGTGGTGTGAATTGTTCTAAAGCCTGAATAGAGATGAAAAAGAGAGACATTGAAAGAAAAAGTTAGCCTATTTTTGAATACTTTACAATTGATCTAATCGATATGAACATTATTTAAATTGCTTAATAAAACTGTTTTAATATGAAATAGAGTAAACAACCCTCTAAAAATTAGAAACTAATGATCAGGTAGAGATTTATGTCGTCAGCTTAAAGCTACACTTTCTATATGAGCGCAAGTGATTTTGACAACGTTAGTCGAAGTATAATATGTGAAAATTGACAACATTAAACATCAAGCACTTGTTCCTGAAGTTTTAATCATGCTTTATACAGAATTTACATACAGAATACAATAAAACTTTAGTTTTCACAGAGTTTTTTCAATTAATTATAAATATTGATATGGTGAGATAACCTCATGATACTTAAAAAAACAATGCTCGACAGAAGTAACCAAACAAGAGTAAGAAACAGTTAAGAAATGTTTTCGTGAAAAAAGGTTATCCTTAAGATAGTGGGGAAAATTAGTAGCTTGGGAGGATGATCTTAATGAAGATGTATTATTTGAGTTGAGCGGTTTAACTGTACAGCATTGTTTATCCTCCTAGACAACATCATAAGCACAAGGAAGTAATCTATTAGAATTTAACCATAGATGACTAAAAGCCGGTTTTGTTGACAATGAATATGGATGGCTGTTGCCAATACTTGTTGTAATATTGCCTCCATTTTATAAAATATTTACTAGGCGGAACCAATTATTTATTAATGTGTGAACACTGACTTCGTTAACCTTTCGACTGTTACATAATACTATATAAATAATATAATCGAACATTTCCATGATAAAATAAAATCGATGCATGTTTCCTATGTTTATTTTTTAGAATTACAATTCACTAATTGAAATGAAAAAGAATGAGAGAGACTTTAAAGTTTAGACTCTCATTATTATCACTCACAAATTAAGTTCGACATTTCTGAAAACAAAAATATCGCTAATAAACAGTGATCTTTATTTTGAGTAAATGAGCCACGTTTGATTATAGATCGCCTGCCGAGGATCCAGTTCTTATGTAGTTTTGCTGTTATTTTTAGTATCTACTTTATATAAGTAGTGAAAACATCAATTATATACACAACAATCCTACATCACTACACGTAAAATCAAATATTCGTTTAAGAACTAACCAAATCCTTAGGTCTATTTTGAGCAGCGACTCGACTGATGAAAGATGTTTCCACAGTCTTTTGAGTAGGATAAAGTTTTTTTACAGAACTGTCAATTATCTTCCGTGTTCTTATAGTTGTAGTAGTCGTTGTTCCTGATGTCACTGGTGTTGTTGTTATCATATTTCGTTTATTATCTACGCTATAAACATCTTTTTTCCAAGAACGAGGTGTATCCGGAGCAGAAACAGCACGTGTAAACCAATTGTTTTTTCTTTCATGAATTATTTGTTCGTTAGAATTGATTTCATCATTCTGATTAAAATTAAATATTCTGTAGTGTTGTATTCTGATCGAGACATTTGTGAATGAAGTGTATGATTATGGTTATTGGTTGAGATTATCGATTGGGAAACAGATAATGATACAACAGTAGTAGTGGTAGTACTAGACACTGGTGTTAATATATCCTTTTAGTAAAAGAAAATGTGCATAAAAATAGAAAAATTGTCTTGAGAAAATAAAATTGAAAGATAACATTTATGATAATATATAAGAGTAAAGGAAATACACTGATTATTGTCTAATAGATATTAACCATAATACAATGACTCTGTGTTACAATCACTAAGTTGGCAAACCTAATTTCAAAAAAGTAATCCATAAACTCACTGTTACTTTATATACCACTTACTAATAACATTATTTAGAACAAAAATTTAAATCATTCAGCATAAAGTAACACAAAATCATTAAAGGTATCCATTTAAACTACAAACTGTCATCATCAACATTATTTCATGAAATTTCCTAATCATCTGAAACAGTTACTTAAAATATTGAGAAATACAAATTAATCATCATTGAAAATTCAGATGATATTTTAATCCCAAATATGTTTGATATGATTGTTGAATATATATATATATATATATATATATATATATATATATATATATATAATATTGTGTGAATATCAATACCAATGTTTGACTTGACCAGTTCAAATCACTGAATTGGATATCAATGAAATATTGTGTTATATTTGTAAAATTTTAATGAGTTGTAAAGTGAATTTTAAATGCTTTATAGCTCAGTGTAAGTCGTTTCTTCAGAGAATAAATAAATAATCGAATTAGACTAACACAAGTTTAAATAGTACAAAAGAACAAAGCAAAATAAGTAGTACAATCACAATAAACCTGATCAACTCAATTCCATGTTACTCGGTCAAGGTGATCCTATGTAAGACATGCTTGTGTACTTGTATGTTAGTGGGTGTGAAAAATGCGGTATTTGTAATGTCAAGAAGTAGGGTTAAATTTGTATGTTTGTGTAACGGTATGAGGTGTGAATAGAAGTAAATATAGTTGTTTGGATAAATAATCCAAGTTTTTTATTTTCTATTGAGCTCAGTAGAGTTTAGCAATAAACGAAAAGCTTCAACAACTCGACTTTCTTTATAGTAGGAAAAACCTTTTGATATTTTACATACCAATTTATTGATTATTAAAGAAAAATATGTACCACTATTGACGGTTTATTTGGAGCTTCTAAAGCTCTATTCGATTATTAGGTCTTTTTGTGTAGTGTATATGTTCCTTGGTTCAAGTCAAAGTTTCATAAGATAACTCTCTAATAAAGGTGTCACAATCGACACAATCTAATATACAGACAAAATTCTGTGTTGAAGCGACCTGATTAAGCTTATTTTGGTTGTACTATGTATTTTTTTAGTGTTAATTCAATTCGACTATTTATTTGTTCTATGAAGAAGTGACCTACACTAAGTCACGAAACGTGAGACATTCACTTTTTTATCATTAGGTCATTGCAAATATATTATGATTTTTCACTACATTCTTATGTATGATAAAAATTTTCAAATAATCAAATGGTTCTTAATAATTTAATCAAACAAGTATACATGGTGGTAAAAGTAATTCACAACAAAATGCATCAATTTTTGATTTACTTGTATGAGTTGTTGGTGTTATGAATTGGAATATATTATTCTCTATTGGCATATGCGTGTACTATATATTAATCCCAGCTACTAAAGAACTCTGCTTAAAAATCACTTCGACTTAATGATAGTATCAAAGCAACCCGTTAAGATTGCATATATGTTGAAAAATACTGATCAATTACAATCCTTAATGTCAACAACAGGAAGAAAAAATTCTCGGAAATGAGTTAGAATTCATGTCTGTTGCACAAACTATTGGTTATCTAGACTTAGTAACTAATTAGATAACGAGATAGGCGATTGGAGTCAATGGTACTGAGTCCAAGTTTCGCTGTGAATATTATCACTAGGTGCAAACATATTCACCTGACGGGCTCCAAGCAGGACGAGACGCAAGTCGTAGATTCCGATGCTAGCGACCATTAAACTCTGTTGAAAACATCTAATTCGAAGTCATAGCATCAAATGATACAAATATTTAAAATTGAAAAATATTCAATTTCAAGAGGGAAACAAGTTACTTTCAAATCAGGACAGTTGTTGATCAAATAAAATTTCTCTGTTTATTATAATCGACTGTATGTACTCCAAGAATACAAAGTATACTGGATCGTAATTATGATTTTTAATAGTGAATAACAAAGAATTTGAAACTTATTAGCAAATAAATAGACTAGACTATGTTGAAAAAAGGATTTATTTCTTGACAATCTCTCCAAAATCACCTGGTAAAAAATTAACTGTCAAATAAGTCATTTTGGAATTTGTATATCACATGCGAAAACTTTAATTTGGCTTTCTAGTTACTTTATTCTTAGTAGATGATTGTCAAAGTCATGCTAAAATATATCAACAAATTTTCTCTTATGTCATCAGATGTAACGACAACATATATTTTCCTGTGTTAATTCATCATTTTAATTTTTAGGCGAACTGGAGTAGAGAATAATACAGAGCAGTGTGAGCCTGAATTGTTGTTTATTGAAGTACTCAGTCGAATGAAATAGCGGTAGTACCACCGTATAAGAGATTTGTTAGTCAATACTTTCAATAAAACTATTTGTTAAAATGATGTTACCGAGTGACAAACTATTTTTACAAACACAAAATATCTCCTTACAAGGCTCCGTAAAGGGGTGGCCTAATGATTCAGGTGTACGACTTTTAACCACTAAGTCCCACGTTCAAACCCCGCTCCAAATCCTTCGGTTTGGGTAACCGGACTGTATCATAATGCCTCACGCTCTAGTACTAGGCTTTGAATGTGAGAATTGAAAATATTTTCCAACTGTCTAATAACCAAAGTTATTAAAGTTGAATGTTCACTCAGCTACAAATCTACAATCCAAATTTATATACGGTTCAGGAATTCCTCGGACAAGTTAAACTTCAGTATAGAAAATCAAAAAGAATATATTACTAACTCTATCTAATCCCTGTTACCAAAGTAACAAAACTTATTGGAAATGCACTGTTTATTGATTTTCATTTTAAAAAAAATTACTAGAAATAATTATGTAATGAAATAATAACATTATTAAACTGACTAACTTTTTCAGAAATGTCTTCAGTTGATGTTTTGCCGCGAACACGAGTATATTTTGATCTTCTCTTTGTTGCTGTGACTGATGATGACAATGGGTAAACATAGTTAGGTATTGTTTCATGAGAACAGGAACCACTATTCGATACAGGCAATATTGGACCACTTACTACAGAGGTTTGACTAGCTGAATCCGATCCATTCACATCAAATTCACTATTCAAAACCTAAATAATAAAAAGAAGCTACTATACAGACAGACCAAATTTGAGAGAGAAAAAAGTTTAAAATTAAATCAACAAAGATCTAGGAAAAAGAATAATAACTACAAAATATTTTGTCATATGTGTACGTTGTAATCAAGTTAATATACAAATTGATGTACATGGTTATAAAATTAACCCGTAATTATTTGGTAACTTTCAAAACTATGGGTTAGTAATATATTGCTTAACCAAGCAATATATTTACACTTTGTTATTATCTGTGCTGAAAATGAGGTGAAATGGATGATCAATGATTATACGAGTATAAATACAATCGAATTTATTGTATACTAAAACAAACAATGATAACAATTATAACATTTCAATAATCATCAATAACGAATACAGAATGAAAAAGACATTTTGCAAAACAGAGATTTTCATGATGAATGTAATGTGTAGATAAATACTACTAAGGATAGAAGGAAACTATGGTAACAAGTGAAGCTTTTATAATTTGCTAATCATAATGAACTTTATAAAGAAAAGATAATTATTTGATTTCTAACAACAATAATATTAAGATGATAATAGGAGCTGGTTTGTATACGTACATGCAGCATTTAATCGTAAGCATGATTAATATAGTGCATTATTATTATGCAGCTAAATTACCAGAAACAAAAAAAAAATGAGAACAGAGACCATACAGAAAAACAACAAACTATACGCCTCTATGTAACATAGGTCATATCATTCAGTTACTTACAAAATAAAAAATAAACAATCTAAATATGTGTAACAATGATCTGGGTTTGGTTGCATACACGCATATGCAAAAGAAGAAGAATGCTAAAATGTCACACGATGGAAATGAACAACACAAAGCAAAAGAAACATAAAGATATGTTTATCACCTGTGTCAAAGAGGTTGGGACAATGGTCACTGATTCACGACGACTCAGCTAAAGATATATACATTGAATGAATTGATAAAAGTTAAAAGATTAAAATATGAAGGGCCGAAATATATATATATATATATATATATATATATATATACTAATTAAATGAGTTTAACAACTAAATACACTGATTAGAGTTTAACATTAGCACTGGCGGATCCCGGCTCAGTGGTCTAGAGGTTAAGCGTTCGCGCGCCAAACTGAAGGCACTAAGTTCGAGTCCTACTTCCGGGGTCACGGATGCGAGCTGCCGAATAGTCTTACAATAGGATGAAACTGCCGTGCCATTCAAAGTCTTTAACCATTAAGTACGATAATCACGCATACTTCAAACAGGTAGTCTCCACTTGCCAACACGGTCAATGTGTCCATCGACTAGTGCCTTGGTTTGATTACCCCTATTTTCTTCTAACCTGATTCTAAACCAACCATCATCGCACTCTGAGGCAGTCGATGGATGAGTATACGTATTATATGTCTTTATCATTTTATTCGACAAATATTCACTATCTCGTCAATTGGCTTGCTATAGTTACATAATACTATATGTCTAACCTCAGAATTGCTAACTCAATGGCCCAAAAGTATACGAGCAGTGCCTCGAAAACACCTACGATGAGGTATTAATTATCTACGAATATCTATTTCTAAAGACCATATTCCACAGCCATAAAGTAGAACGGAGAACACTTAGGCAGTAAACTGGTCGTTTAGTTAGCGAACGGATTACTCGCTAAAAGCTAACTAGGGTTTCTAATCTCATGTTTAGATGACGTTTTAATCGAAGACAATTCCACCGTTCACATTTAGAATAGCAAAAATAATACTGATTACACGTATATATAAGCTAAAAAGTGAATATTTGCAATCACACACACACATATGATGTATTTTATATGAACTTAAAACATTAAAGTAGTTACAACAGAATGATAGTTTCTAAATTTAATCTATTACAATATCAGTCTCAAGAATAAATAGAAAAAAAAAAGAAAAATTGATTAGTGGCTATAACTAGGAGGAGATTTTCAAACTCGCTGGGTTATAATATAGTAATTTTTAATGACTTGGAATGACCAATTAGAAGTTAGTTTTCAAAATGAACTGATACCAACTGAGAAAATGGTTAGAAATTAAACAGTATCCGACGAATGTTTTATCCTAGTTTTGGACCTCTCAGGTGTGATCAATCACGACTCCACATGGGGGTTTCAGCTTTAGGTATTCATGTATGGTATATCGTTTGCTGCTTCTGTCATTATATTTCAGGGAAATTTTGTGAGAAAAAAAATCAGAATCCAAGTTTACAATAAGTTCCCGATTCCACCTCAAGTGCTCTTATATAGCTTTAAGTTCACAGCTTTTTACAGGCTGTTTCCATAAAGCTGAAAGAGCGGAAGCTAATATCCAGCGATTGCATCAGATTAACGGATACAGAGGGTTGAAAAACTGTAATTCGAGATCAATTGTTTTCAAAACATGGTACATAGAATGTTCATTTAGATTATTTTGCTAAAACCCACATAATCTTTAAAAGTATGTCCATACAACATCAGTACCTAGATGATAAATATTAATAATACTTCGAAAAAATATCATAAACACTATTTGTATTACCTTTCTGCGCGCCCAAGCCGGAAGTGCGCTAACACTAAAATAGAATTCCGGCTTTTTTCCTCCACTACGATTACTACTACTACTACTGCCATTATTATTTTGATTGACAGAATTTGTAACTGTACTACTACTACTATTACAATTAATAGCAGTGGTAGCGGAAACTTGAGATTTAATCAAGTGATTGGCAGACAAAATATTTTTATTATTATTGCTACACCAATGAGGTGAATTGTTCTCACTGCAAAAAAATGTAAGAAAGAGAAACGATAAAATGAAATATTTTAACGAACTAAAATAAAAACAAAATCACAAAATACAATGCAAAAAGTACCGACTAAACCAAACTTGGTGAAGTCCTGAGAGAAGTGGAGAGTTTTACATACTTGGGAAGCATCACTAGAAAACAAGGTGGGAGGTACTGGGTTAGAACCTTCAGCGTATTGTAGCAGGAAGTCATATTTATTCCAGTGGTTAAAATTTTCTTGTTAGATTCACAAGATGAGCTTTAGAAAAAACTGCTGGTTAAATATTGTGCAAAGAGAAAAAATATGATTCAGGTCTGTTTACTTTTTATTATGTACTTGGTAATAAAAGAGTGATTTTCTTTAATTCTTAAAACTCATAAATTAACGTTGTTGACTTGTTCAAAATTAAATCAATTAGTCACTATTAATATATGTAATCGGCTTTGATCTACATTCTTTTTGTGTGAGTCCTAGTGATACTTTCTCTCTTTGTTGCCTAAACTGAATTAGTTGGAATGAGACTGGAAAATTGTAACCTAATGGTTAAAAGAAGAGTGGTTAACCAGTAAACCAATATAAGTATCTTTTAAACACCATTGAAGGAAACAGTACGATTATAAATTGATTACCGCAGAAGTTAAGCTTAGAGTGTTAAATAGAGATAGTATATCAGTTACACAGGAACGAGTGAGTTGACTAGTTGTTACGCATATTAGGATTAGGAGAGGAATCAACTGGTAAAAATCTGAAGCTGCTAAAACAAGATACGATATCAGTCCGTAAAGTTACTTCTCGATCACAAAACTAGTAATTTGACGGCTTTTTAGTACTGATCCGATCAAAAAGTACTTTATTCTAGAAGAAAAAGAATACAATAAAAGCGATTCAAAATAATAGTCAAAGAAATTAATGACAAATTACTTACTCGACAATAGATTTATGTTTCGTTACAATATGCTTATTCATCAAATGATTCATTTGGATAGTAATAGGATTTGTAACATTAACTGATAATACATCATCTAAAGGAAACGCATCAAATTCACTATCTTCACCATGATTATCATCATCGTCAGCATTACCACCACCAATATCATCATCGGCATTCTCATCATCATTATCCAAGTTTTCAATTTTATCATATTCTGCAAGTGATTCATTCCATTCAGATGGAGGCATTGTTTGACTAAATGATGTTACATCGTCATCATAATCATCACCATAGTTATCGAGATCATTATCATCGTCAACATCATTCTCATATTCATTCATTTCACTGTTGTATAACATACTGTTACAATCATTTAGAACATCATCACTATTATTATTACTGTTGCTGTGTTTACTAGTATAGTTTCGAGATGTTATATTTCGATTTGTATCAACATCAATATTATCATTATCATCATTACGAATATGATAATAATCGGAACGATTAATATTAAACAAACCATTATTATCTTCTCTACCAGTCTTTAGTCTTGCATTTGTTATTTCTAATGGAATTCCGTCTAATTGAGGATAACTAATCGAATTGCCTAATATATTTTTCAACATACATGATGTAGTGATACGTTCATGTAAATATCGTGTTAAATTTGTTGATAAACGCCAAACAAATATACAACTATCAGCGCTAACCGATATTAAATAACGTAGATCAGGTAGAAATTTAAGCCTAAACACAATTCTGAATGACCGTATAATGTAGCAATTGATTCACCCGTGAGTAAATGAAATAAATTTAACTGTTTATCTGAACCTACAATTTAAATAATAATAAAATTAAGTGGAAATAAGATGCAATAATTAATTATGTTGATTAAATATACGTAAGGGAAAATGATTATCAATACAAGTATAAACATAACATCACCTTTGAAAATTGACCACAGTTAACGAACAAACATGCATGTTTGAATCATGAACCGATATTATTTAGGTTAATGAATATCACCAGAACACTGAATATCGATTTCATTATGGCTTAAGAACGATGATAGCTTAGTATCCAAGGTGTTCGACTTTTGGTCACTAAGTCCCATGTTTGAACTCCTGTCTACCTGTTTCAGTTCGGGACACCAGGCGGTTCTATTAGCTTTCCTCATACCGGGTAATTGGCAAATGAATCAAGTTAGTTCAAGACTTCTTGACAATACATTCGATCGAAATCATATGAAACAGAACTCAGGGTCTTCCGTTAGTGCGATGAACTTAATCGGTATCCAAAGTTTTACTAGTATATGCATAGACAGTCAACTAATGATGTACCACGACTACAATCCAACGATCTTAGTGTGAATTTACTGTGTCATTCTGAATTTTTCTGGAATTAATAATCAACGTTTTTTATTTGAACCCTGAAAAATCCATGAAAAAAACAAGTCACCTTTTAGTATGCAAATATTATGAATACTAAGTACTTTTTGTGTGGGCATTGTATAGTTTGAAGACAATTTTTAGTTAGCGATGATTTATTTGTAAGCCTAAATGTACTATTTTTATTTTCACTATGAATACACCCAACGTAAAAAAAAAATAATAGGAACCGAACAATCAATAAACAGTCTTTCCTGTACTACAAATATTTATTTATTTTAACACATAGATATTGGTACAAGGAGGCACCAAATACATATGCGCCATACAAATCTCATTCGATATATGTGAGGGCTGTGATACTGCCCGGGTCCCCAAACCGAAGCAGGTGGTTTTCTTAGAGGGCCACACACCCGAGCCTTCGACCTGAAGGCCTGATCCACAAAGGCAGTGGAGCGTCGTAAGGAGAAGCAGTCTCATGATAGCCGGTGACCAACGATTGGTTCATACGCCATTTGTTCTCGCAGGATACTGGAGCACATGTGCACGATTGGTTTGGAATCCGGTCATTTGCTTTTCGTCCTCCCATTTTCGTAGAAAACACCACCACCAAGAGAAGGCAGTCAGTAGGACTTCCCTGGCAGAGGCTATATACGCGTGGCCATGTGGGAGCATTTCGAGAGGGAGAGCGGACTCTCCCACTCTCGGCCGTACCAGGGCATTTGGGGGCACTACAAATACATGAGGTTCTTAATGTTAAACTTAGGAACCCTCGGATTTAGAAATAAACTATTAACTTCATCTTAAAATATAATCAGCTTTGAGTATTACCACAAACAATTCATGAACTAATCTGATGTCGTAATACCAAAAATAAAAACCAGTTAAATATTTATCACCACCAATCCAAGCTAGTAAAATTTATTCGTCAACCGGTAAATGAAAACAGTTAAAGTAACACCCAAGAATCGTACAGTTTGAAAAACAGATTCTTTAAACTCTATCACTACAAAATTGAAGAATGAAAGTATAAATTTAAGAATGTACAAAAGTCTTCAGCTGCTGCGAAGATCCAATATTGTTAAATGAGAAAGAGAATAATATATTAGACTCAAACTAACAATTTAAAACCTCATTCCTTGTGAAATAAATACGATAATCTTCAAAACCTATTTAACATAGAAAGTTAAAATGATCTTTTTCGTTTCACCAAACGTAAACATTTGAAACAATATATGTACCAAAAAAATCCTGGGATGAAAAAGGTTAGTTTAAACGAACATGCTCTTGAAACAATTTACCTGAAGTTGCAATAAGCGATCCAGTTGGGTCAATTGAACAACGAACTAGAAAACCATCTTCAGTATAACTTCCACGATAACATCGTATAGGACGTGCAGTAACAACATTATAAATTCGTAACCTTCTATCTTGACATGCAACAGCTAGATAACGTTTACGATTAGTGGAATTAGTTCGATTTTCTATTGAACTAGGTAACATTGGTGTAATAGCAGCATCTAATTGGGAATGACGTCCAACTAGATGGTGTTCAAGTGCGAAATGTGCTGTTTGACCAGATTCATCAGGCTTTGATTTAGAAAATAAGTTAAAAATAAATGAAAGATCAAATAATAATAGTCTGAATAATACTGCTTACATAACCAATTATGTAATACATTTTATCATATTCAGGTAGAATTATGTTATTCACTAAAAAAATCCCTTTAGTTGTACTTTTTTACCGTACACTAAATGTATATTAATTAAAATTTAGTAAAACATACAGAATGAATGAAGTGAACACAAGTGAACATCAAAAATAGCAAGTTCGAATCTTGCTCCACCTACACATTGAATTAATTAATTGAGAAGCAATATAAGCCTATATAATACAACAGATATAACTTAATGTAGATTAGATATGTACTTAGAAAGTAAATTATAGCATTTACTATTATTTCACAAAATATAAAATATCCCGTTTTAGTTTACGCGGAAAAAAACCCAGTTTTTCTTCTGCTGAATGGAATTGTAAAGCTGTAGTCATATCAACCTCAAATGTTTTTTAAATTCAATTATAAATTTGTAATGGAATTCACGGTACAACAGAAATACATTATTAACGGTTGGAAAAACAAATTTAAATTGACTTTATTTAGACATTGTAATGTAGTTACATTTCACCACTATAATGCATAAATACATAAGTACACTTACTTCAAGTATTCTAAATAATAATGATTTATCCATACCACAAGAGATTAAACGAATTTCACCATCATCTGTTTCAATGATTTTTGCAGAAAATATAGCACCCGAATGATCAGATATTGTTTGTACACGAGAATATTCTTTATTTGGATCAAATATATGAATCATACGATCACGTGATGCAGAGCATAACAATAAAAGTTGAGGAACTGAAAAAAGAGAAAGAACCATTTGGCGAGAAAAAAACTACACATATTATATCGAAGCATGTAGATAATAGGAAAGGAAAGGGTAAACAATAGTAATGAAATGCTAAGTTTAGCTGAAAGCAATTATTTATTACTGGTTTTTCAAATACTATGTTACTGCAGAAATCCATCTAGAGAACAAATAAGTCACTATACTAATGAAAAGTGAAATATTGTTTATCTTTGTGAACTAATGTTACGTTTGAAGAGATTAACTTATCACCTAAACTGGCGAGTGGAACGAAAGTCAGAAAAACAAGAAGATAAGATAAACTATCCTATTGCACTACAGACCTCCCCCCAAAGGAGACGCATATCCCACAAGTAGTCGGAAGCACGAACGGAGAAGCACACAACTCATGTGTATATATACAGTACAAAAATGACCGAGGAAAACGTCCGAAATAGCGTACTAGAAGAGGAAACGAACCAATGGCATTTGAGGTCTATCCAAATAGAAAATACAAACTGAAGGTAAAAACGGGCGTTTTTGTTGCGAAAATGAGAAACTGAAATTTCCAAAATAAAATTACAAAAATGGGAGGTTTAGCAAGTGATTTTTGTGGATCTAGCATTGCCAACAACTAGTTGCAACGATAACAAATAATTTTTATTAGTTACAATACATAAAAATGAAAAATAATAGGACGAATGCGTGGTAGATAAACAATTCACTGATAAATAGATATTCACAAAACTTTCAAGTCTTACTTAGAATCATATCGGAAAGACAAAACAAAAAAGAAAAACCTATTCAAGGGAACAGTATCACTTAGGTAGATACCAAACAATTTAGAAAAAGAAAAAATTCTAAATGACAACTTACCTGAATATGATTGAAAGAAATTCAACGATAGAATTTCATTGTCATGAGCAGGTATCTGATAACATAATTTTAATGTCTCCAAAGAGTAAACTCTAAAATATATAAATGTATATATATACAAGTTTATAAATCGATTAACGGGTTAAATAATAATAACAGTAGCAGTATTTATCTTAAGTTTAGAAACCTCTTTAATTTAAATATCATATGATTTATTTATAATGTAAAATTGATAACGATCAATAAATAGAAGAGATATAGATATACAATCATATGTTCATGCAGGCATAATTTTATTGATTATGTACATAGATCTATGTACAAAGACAGTCAGTCATAATCAATATGGAGCCTGGAGCATATAAACGTTAAATAAAAATAATATATTTGTAATATCCCAATGAGTAGAAAATTGGATTTTCTGACGTTTCGTGACTTAGTGTAAGTCACTTCTTCAGAGAATAAATAACCAAATTAAAATTAATCCAAGTTTAAAATGAAACAATGCAAGAATAATATTTGATCAATCAAATTTAAACTTGGATTAATTTTAATTTGGTTATTTATTCTCTGAAGAAGTGACTTACACTAAGCCACGAAACGTCAGAAAATCCAATTTTCTACTCATTGGGATATTACAAATATATTATTTTTATTTATAACAATCAACCCAATGCTCAATTTATTCGAAATTATCAAATCAAACCTTGGTAATGACACCTACAAACTCATTAATAACCGGATCAAATTATCCAAGTGTAAATGCAATTGGTACAATCACAGAATATTTAATAAACGATGTTTACAAGACAACATTATCCCTAAATCTCTTGCTATAAAACCTCCAGAACGGTCCTGGAGATCTATCCAGACTTCGCAACACGCGTCTCGAATATTCTTACGAGAACGCATTCACAAATGCACACATTTACTAGAAAAATATCGTGAACGAATCAAAAACCTTGATGATTTACTGAAGCTTTTAATCCCGATCGAATTACAAACCACGATATCCAACCTGTTTATAGAAAGAGAACGCCACTATTTAAATTCATCGAAACACCGACAAATTAAAAAATTCGAAAACATCAAAGAAAAGAAGAAAGATAAGAAAACATCAACAATAAAATACAATTCGAATGATCTAAGAAGAACTGTTCATAATCTCTCTAACAGAAACTTAAACAGTCACGAAATCACTCTACTAGAGAAGGGATTAAACTTCAATTTACACAGAAAACCACTTAGCACTCTTGAAATCGCTCCAATTATAGAACCAATGATCGCACAACTACCGGAAAAAGAGTCGCATTTACTACGTCAAAAGACATCCCATATTCTGACTAAACAAAAACACATTACACCAAACATTTCAAAAGAAGAATTGAAGGCTCTGAATTCACTTAAAAAAGACAAAACGATTATCATCACAAAAGCCGACAAAGGCAACACAACAGTAATCATGAATAAAACAGATTATATTAATAAAGCTCTTGAACATCTCTCAACAGGACCTTATGAAAAGATCAATCCCAAAACTTCTCTAACGATTAAGAATAAAGTCAAATTAGAAACAAATCAACTTCTGAACGAGCTAAAACCAATCATTGGGGTCTCGCTTTGGTTTGCTTTGCATCCCAAATCATGTAATGTCTCACGGTTTTATGGCTTACCAAAAATTCATAAACCAGATATTCCTTTAAGACCAATAGTAGACTTCACAAACACCCCAACATATGCACTATCGAAATATTTAAGCAATATATTAAAACCATTACAACTCAACTTACATAATATAATTAAAGACACATATGACTTTAAATCAAAATTATCCGGATTAATCATCGAGAAGAATGAAATCATGGTAAGCTTTGATGTCGTTTCTTTATACACAAGTGTTCCCATTGATAAATGCTTAGAATTCATTAGTGGTTTACTTGAGAACGACAATACTCTTCCTGACAGATGTCCGTTGAGCATCAGTCTAATCATGAAATCCTTAAAACTTTGCTTAAATTCAACGCTATTTACTTTTAACGGTATGTTATTCAAACAAACTAACGGTGTAGCGATGGGATCCCCCGTGTCCCCGATTGTAGCCAACCTTTTTATGGCATACATAGAATCAAATATCTTCGCCCACAACATTATACCACGAATTTGGCTTAGATATGTAGACGATACATTTGTTGTTATAAAAAAGACTCATCTAAGATCTTTTTCAAAACGAATAAATACACTTTCATCGCACATCAAATTCACGAATGAAAATGTACATGGTGAGCTACCATTCTTGGATTGCTTAGTAAAAAGAAATCCAAATGGAAGTCTAAACCTATCCATTTACCGAAAACCGACGCATTCAAATCGTTATATTGACTTCCATTCAGCACATCCTTTCAGTGCTAAGATCTCGCTAGCCTTAAATCTTTTTAGAAGAGCTAACAAGATCATCACATCAGAGGAAGACAAACAAAAAGAACAAATGAATATAATTAGCATCTTACAATTTAATAATTTTCCTATGAAGATTATTAGAAGCATATTAAAACAAAACAGTTTATTACATTATAATAATGATTCGAATGAAATGCCATGGATTGGTACTGTAGTTCTACCATACCGTCATGGCACAACAGAAGAAATTCAAAGAATCTTAAAACATCACAGAATTAAAGTGTATTACAAAACAACGAAAACACTACGTAATACTTTAGTTCGCCTGAAAGAAAAAATCCCTTTCATGTCCACACAGAACTGCGTCTACAAATTAGGTTGTATCGATTGTGATGCCTATTATATTGGAGAGTCATCCCGCGAAATCGTGACTAGAGCCAAAGAACATATTAGGTACACAAAGAAACCTCCTAACAATCCTGTAGAATTGAACCAACTTCAAATTAAATCGGCAATAGCAGTTCATGCCATTTTCAACAACCACCAAATCGATTTTAAAAATATCAAAATATTGCAAAAAGGCTTTTCCAACTACAAAGAAAGGAGGGTAGCTGAGGCGTTCCATATAATGCTTAATCCTACTTCTCTCAATAGAAAGAAGGCCTTACCATACATCCTACTTGGACCATCTATCCTAACCATTCAGTCTGATCGTATTTACAATTTCACACTATCATATTACAAATTTAAACTCTATCCTTTCTTACCATAAAGGTCACACAGTTTTCATTCTTAAACAATGCACATATACATACACACAAATTTACATACAGATCACTTATGAATCACCTTGACAGAAATGACATGACATCAACTTGTTCAGACCTGTTTTTGATTGATCAAATATTATTCTTGCATTGTTCCATTGTACTATTTAAACTTGGATTAATTTTAATTTGGTTATTTATTCTCTGAAGAAGTGACTTACACTAAGTCACGAAACGTCAGAAAATCCAATTTTCTACTCATTGGGATATTACAAATATATTATTTTATTTATAACAATCAACCCAATGCTCAGTTTATTCGAAATTATCAAATCAAACCTTGGTAATGACACCTATATATAGGTTAAGCCCGTGTTGACGCATTTCATTAGCACAATGAGATAAATTTAGATGAATGAGCAACAACATAACTGAAATAATAATATATCAAGAATGATAATAAGATTAAACATTGAGAATATGACTTGAAAACATAGAATAAAAAGGTATGTTTGAATAAATACTGGAATTCAAAATCGACGACAAGACAAGAAGTGAATGTAACTGAATTATTGTGAATGACTCTTAGTCGCCAACATCCCAGCTATCTAGTAGACCTCAACATACATGATTATTATGAGTAACAACAACTAGCTTTTACCAACTTGCGTCATTTATGGCGTAGGCGAGATATCCGTCTATCAACCAAAGGACGGGTTTACTGCGCAGCAGTTCGTTCCGTCCTACTTTATGGCAGTGAAACATGGCCGGTAAGAGTAGAGGATATCGTAGGCTACTAGTATTTGATCATAGGTGTCTTCGAAACATTGCCCGTATATCATGGGGCCATCGAGTAAGTAACACAGTTGTTAGGAAACGGGTACTAGGTAAGGATGGCAAACCAATGATGACGCAGCGAAACTTCATCAGTTGAGATGGCTGAGACATGTGTTACGTATGCCCAACCACCAAGTGCTTCGATGTGCGATGTTTTGTTGTATAGGAGTAGATTGGAAGAAAGCTAGAGGCGGCCAAACCAAAACATGGCACAAGTCCATGAAGTCACTGACAAGTGAACTGAGTCATGTCGGTAGGTGTAGACTACCTGGTTGGGGACCGCGAGATGATATCAACCGATGGTTAGAGACCCTGAATGACATGGCTCAAAATCGTTTGCAATGGCGCAGGTGCATCCACTCTATGTGTTCTCCCAAATTCTAATCTTCTGAATCCTTCATGTCCCTTTTTTCCTCTTTCCAAATTTATTTCACTGGATTATACTCTTTAAATAACATCTCCAAACCCTAATCTTCCGATTACTGCTTATACTCTTATTACCTCTACCACTACGGGATTTGAATCGAAAACTGCACCTCTGTGCTAATGTGGTGTGGCAACTCGAACTGATGTACGTACGTACGAAGTTCTACGTTGTTACTGACTGACTGAACAACAAAAATCAACTGAGACCACTGATGGTATCTAAAATATGGGATTAATTTTTCTATCGGTGTAACATTTATTTTTTTTCTCTGGTTCGGTTTTTGTGAAGAACATAAAATATCTACTACAGAACAAGATACATGTTAGAGAAGTCCTGAAACAAAACCTTATCCAACTTTAAAGTAAGTTTCAACTCATATAATAAGATTGTTTGTTGAGTCCAGAGTGTTAATAATATCATTGATCGAATGAAATTATGCTGTCTTAACTTGCATTACTAAATTTTTATTTCAGTAATCAAAATATATAATATGAAAGTATACTGAGGTGAAAGAAAGTAAATCCTATCAAACAGTTAAATCTATATCTGACCCAAACACCCATAAATCTATTAAAGTTGTAAATTTTCTCCGAAAACATGTGATTTATGATGTTTTAGACCGATCCTGTAAATACTTATAACTAAATGACAGTTCTTATAGCCTACATTAATAGAATTCATGTGTCTGTTACTTAATTTCAGTTAGCAAATATTATTTAACTGATTATCTAAAGATTACACAATATATTCGAACAAGTTAATCATACAATGGGCTAAGATCTTATGCCTAAGACAATGATTCTGGAAACAATAAATTAAAAAAAAATTTATTATTAGTTTTAAAAATTCCTAATGAAACACATTTCTAAATGTTGTTATTACATTAGCTTTATAATTAACAAGGTAGTCTGCTTCATCAAACATCCATATCGAACAAAACGATAGTGATTTCTTATTTGTTTATTTTTTTAAATATACTACAAACCTTACTGATGCTGAGAGACTGCAAATTCGGCCAGATAAAAAGCGTATTTTGAAACAGACAGTTACCCATAAAAATATCCAATAATGGATGCCAATTATTTGAAAATATTCGTGACGTTCACGATAAAATTATAGTTATAACGATTAGACAGATAGAGACCATGAAAAACACACTACAGTAGGTCAGTCACAATCCCCACCCCAAATTCCCTGGTACAGTTCAGGATGGGGAAAGTCCGCTCTTCTTCTCGAAATGCTTTTACATGGTCATGAGTATACAACCACCGCCTTCTCGCGACAGAAGTGTTGTTGAGGAAATTGAGTGGATTTTCGGCGCTTTAACAGAGTTGGTGGGTATGGAGGACTCACCTAGGGGAGTTGAAGAACCCTGATTCCAAATCAATGGTGCACATAGGCTAACAAACGGCGTATGAACCCGTTGTTGGTCAACGGCTACCATGGGACTGCATCTCCTAACATCTCCCCACTGCCTTGTAGATTAGACCTGTAGGTTAAAGGCTCGGAGAGTGGCCTCCTAAGAAAACCACATTCATTGGTTTGGGCTCCCGGGAAGTATTACAGCCCTCACACAAATCGAACGATGAATTATGGATTACATATATTTGGCGCCTTTTTGTACCAATGTTTATGTGTTTAAATAAATAAAATAATCACAACACAAATAGCTCAATGGTAACACCTACGGTTAGAAAACTCGACATATTGGGTTAAAGTTTCGCAAGAAACCTTGTCGACGAGTGTCAGCTAGCAAGAAACATAGGTATACAGTTTCCTGTCAACTACCTTCGACCATCTAACACTATGTAAGTATGTCAACATATAACAATCGTCTTCATTTATAAACGGACAAAAGGAACAGACGAAGCACGGAAATAGACCCAGCACACATACAAGTGATCGCTTGTTTCATACTAGAAATTCTAAATTTTTTCTCCTTCAAAATGATGAATTAATGAAAAAGGAACATTAAAAAAACATTCCCATAAAGTTTACACAAATGACAGTAGAAAGTTTAAGAGGCGGACGATTACAAACTAGGAGTTTTCATCTATTTGACAAAATAAATTATGCCATAGAAAACACATAAACATATATTAGTAGTAAGTAAAGAGGAATAAAAAACAAGCGAGAAAAAAATAGACGAAAGCAGTGGAATCTAAAAGCAATTCATCTTTTTTAAGTACTACCAGCAACTACATCCGGTGAAGCTTTACATATTTCCAATAAATTATCCCGCAACTCGCACACTTCTGTATCGTAGAACTAAACCGATGGTCCTCAACGACTCATTGGACAATCGAAAAAGTGTCTAGTTATAGAACAATTTATCATTGCAATAAATTGAATTACATATAATAAATAGTTTTGACATGATAAACGATCCTTTATATGTTGAATTATTTACCATAGTGCACAAACGGCATAAGATTAAGAATTAAAAGTAGCAATAGGGTTAGAGTTATGCTTAGGAGTTGAGGTTGAAATCTGAGAATACTTTTTAACCACACAAATAACCTTGACTACATCCTGAATTAAACCTGATCCGCCTAACGAGCAGTCAGTGTAACAGATAAAATCTGAATAAAGAGTAAGGTGCTTCTTGTACATACAATGTTACATTTATTGTACGGTCGCACAACAGATGTATTCAGCAATTTGAGGCGTCTTAAGAACTAGATATAGCTTATTTTTACAGATACAAGCTCCATAGCATCCGAATTTCGCGTGAAAATTTCAGAGCCACAAACTTAAATCTGATTGAACCCTCGATAATGCAACTAAGTCACAAGCACAGCATCCGAGTCTTGGTGTGAGAATCAACATTAGCGTGATGGTACATTCACTCGACGAGTCACAAATAGAACGAAAAGTGCGTCCTGTATCCCACAGCTAGCGGTTGTCTAACGTTACTTTCAATACTTGTAACGTAATGACAATATCAAGACAGTTCGCACAGAATTCACATATGTCGAAAGCAGCTGATACTTGAAGTCCATTAGATCAACTGTAGGATCAAAATAACAAATGCAAATTATGAAATACTAGAAAATAATTCACAATAACCAATTAGAAAAATCAAAAATATTGTCATTAAACCACACGTACCGTAGACTACCATCACGATCACCAGCTGCTAGATGACGACCATCAGGACTTATACAAATGGTACGAACACAAGTTGGTCCGATATTGGTAGTAGCAGTAGTACAGTTACTACTATTAGTGTTAGTATTATTACTAGCACCAACAGTATTAAGTGAAGACGTTAAACTAGAAATCAACTGACAATGTTCACTGATTGATGGACGTGATGGTGATGCAGGTGATTGAAGTGCAGAATCAATTTGTCCCAGATCATTTGTACCAGGTACAAAACCTGGTCCACCTAACAGACCTATCCCACCTTAAAAAAAGCAATAAGAGATTTTCTTCTTACTGTTTTTATCAAGTGAATTTATTTCAAATACATGAATTGTGAAATGTTTCAATTAGTGAGTCCCAAGTCTAAATTTCTTTTGGCCTACTTTAGTTTGAACGCATTCAGACAGTGTGTTGTTGGTCTTCATACAAACATTGTGCTAAAAAGTTGAGTAAATAAACTGGCACATGGTAACTACTACTCAGAGACAATCATTAAAAAAATGTATGGAGTAATTGACGTACTTTAAAATTATCCTTTCTTGAAATAATCAATACAGAAATATTTACTCACTAACATTTTTGCAGAAAAAGTGTTCAGAAATTAATTAATTCTAATTATACATTTATAATAAATTGGTTTTGTTTGCAAGAATATTGAAAACATCAGAAAATTAAACAATTGTTTCTACCCTTAGGTCATGAATCTTTACATGTTAATATAGAGCACTATTGTGTTTATGTGTGATTTATGTACAAGTACATACTTAAATGTCTTTATTACAAAATAATTCAATTATTTTTTATTCACTGAACTATGCCATAGAGTAAGAGTTTTGTATATTATTAGAAATTTCCTTATTATGACCCAGCTACTCTTAATGTTTAATATTCTTGGGCACTACTTCACTCAACAAGTTTCCAAATTAGAATACAGCTGAACAGCAACGTAATTATGTTCCAAATAAGACATTTGGATGGAAGTATGGATCGCAATAAGAAAATCGTTAGTTTATCTATAACTTTTATATACGATTCTAGTCTTCCCGAAGTATCCATTAGCGCTGATTGGTTGTTTCCAACCAATCAGCGTGCCCCAACACAATCCTTCATGGAACATACTTTAATCCAATCTACGTCCCGCTAATAACTATCTGTGATCAATCTTTGGATATTAACATGAAGCCGAGAAGTTTGGTATAATGATCGCTAGGAACATTTAGATTAACTAAAGTATGTGCTTCCAATTTACGCATTTCGACTCAGTAGGTAACTACTGTTAACCACAATAAAATCTATATCATTCGCAGTTTCAACATAGACTGATTGATCTCACAAAATATTAAAGCTGAGAATACCAAGCTCCAACTGGAACAATGCTGTATTTAATTTCTAGAAACTCCAATTTAGTACTTTTTTTCCAATATAAGTAGTCACAGCACAAAAGAAATGAAAAATCAAAGGTAGACAAACCTTTACCAAAGCCATCGAAAAGACGACATGCAAATAAATTCAATGAGTGGAATAAAGATTTCATAATTATATTATATACACATATACATTTATATACTTTCAACTTGAAATATTCATTGGCATGATAACACTACATTCCACATGTTACTAAGTGAAATGTTGAGTTAAATCATGCTAAGAAAAGAGGAATTCAAAGTATCGAAGAAAGGGAAAGGTAGGATCATACTTTAAATTGATAATGACTATGGGAAATAAAATATATTTAACTCAGGTAGGTAATATGCAAAAAACATCGATCATTTTAGTCAACTAATGACTTCTATGGAACGAATGGGAAGCAAAGAATTATGAACAATTGCGTTATATTTTACGACTTCTTGAAAATAACTACTTTAGATTTAACACAAAACTAGATTCATAGCTAATGTAACTTCAATGACTATCATAAAATTTGATTATTGATTGGAATTAGTGGCATAAAAATTCAGCTACGTTGACAATAAAGCAACGAGTGTAATGGCTTAAGGGAAATGACTAAAATTTGAATA
Organism: Schistosoma mattheei; assembly: GCA_944470405.2. Classification (NCBI taxonomy): domain Eukaryota; kingdom Metazoa; phylum Platyhelminthes; class Trematoda; order Strigeidida; family Schistosomatidae; genus Schistosoma; species Schistosoma mattheei. Next base: position 17,767,454 of record OX103951.1, on the reverse strand, counting down.
CATTCAAAAACTGTATGCTTTATAACAAGGAGCCCAGTCAAAACATGATTAATTTCGATTCTGTAAGGGGCTGACAGTAGTAGTTGATGACTAGTTGTCTTTATATTTCTCAAAACATCACTTTCCACATTAACCACTCAACTAATCTTATTGTGTAAAAGATGGCGATTATAACAAATTTACTGCATGAAACGGATTTTTGAAATACAAACGAAACTGTTGGTGAGCAGTAAACTAAAGTTAGTTTAAACAAAGCTGTTTGTAATTTAAATTAAGAAAGACAAAACGAATGATAAATCCGAATTCATCATATGTATATTCTCTTTCCCCACATCCTCTGTTATCTTGGAGAAAGTGAAAATTTCTGTCATGTCTCAAAGAAAACTTATTCTTAGTTAAGAATGTTTACTTATCTAATATAGATTATCAGTAATTCAATATATCAATATTCTTGTTGGTTTTTAAAGAGATAAATGTATTCTGATGCGAAGATTTTTTGAACGCTACCGTGGCGTAGGTTTTTTGCGAGATAAACGCCACTGCTTTGATAAAAGTAAAGTTTTCTGAAGTATAAACGTTATTATTTCTTACTAGTCTTTCAGATGACTCAAAGAGACTAAGATAAAAAATCGGTGACAGTCTAATTGGTGTACCATAGTAGTAAAAAATAACTGTTTCTCATGATCACCTAGTGATGAAGAGTCAAGAAAAAAAGTGAGTATTGGATTGTCGATCTGCTATATGAGATTAAACATAAGAACGTCAAATCATCTAACAGAACTATAGGTACAAGTAAATTGCTTATTTCTTCTTATTCAGTGAATTTCAATGAGCTGAATGATTCAAACTACAAAACAGTATTTTAGTTTTTGGTCAGTTAAGTTTAATCTTTCTCTCTCCCGCCCGCTCGTATGTAATTATAGTTGTTCACATAACAGAAGACATTTTAGTTACAGACAGTTTGTATCATTTTATCTGTAAAATAAGGTGGGTAAGGTTAGAGACAGACACCAATGAATCAGCACCAAAATGCACACATATGAATATAAATAAATTGATGATTCATATAATTTTCTAAAGAGAAACCGAACACTAATGTCACCTGTAAATCCAAAACGTGGAGATTTATGGAACTGGCCAACCATAAATCTGATAAAAGTATGGATATGTGCACATGTTTAAATGTTAATCGAAATGTACGCAAACAAACAAACACTGATATTTGATGATAATGAGAATGATCAAAGAGTAAAACATACAGGTGGTACAGCAATAATGATTAAGGAATTTTTTTCGAAACTGAGATAACTAAAAAAAGTTAATTACAACCAAAACGGACCGCATAAAGATGGAATTCAAGGAAGACTTTATGCTTTCTCAGCAAGACGCCTTCGATACGTCTATACTGAATGGCTTTCCCCTAATAGAGATATTAGGCGTGGTAGTAAAATTGACTGCTACGCTTTGATTGTATTAGGAGTGATTATAAATGTGATCTAGTCAAACTAAATGGAGGTGTGGCTTAAATATTCTTTATGGTCGAACTATGGAACCGATTGAGGTTAAACTGAAAAACATCACCGAGTTAACTATATTCCAAGCTAGATGCGTTTCACGCCCAAACTTTCTATGGAATTCGATATATCGTCCGACTAGCTGAATATAACTGTGGTATTAAACAACTGGATGTTTTGTAAATACTGCGAGTGGTGATTGGACTTTAAGACATACGGACCCATGTTGGATTCTACTTTACGGATGAAGCTCAAAGCCTGTTTCTTAAGGTATATGAGGATGATAATAATCAATATGACAATGTCAACACTTAGATCGATGAGATTGTATTGTCAAATTGAGCACACTCATTCAATATATCTTGACAGGGAAGCACAGAAGAAAAAACTGGAAAAATCATTTGAGGATTAAAACAGTGCTGAGTTTATGGCTGTGGTGAAGCAAGTATACTTATTTATTGTGTGATATCAAAAGCCACTTCACATCACTTTATGTATTATTTGTATAAACTTTTAAATATTATGAACTACTTTACAAAATGGTTAGTAACTCAGTTGCTTTTACTGGTAATGTTGATGTTAAGATTACCAATGAATATTGTACGTATAGATGTATTGTAGCAGCACGCTATGATAAAGCTATACACAACTTTACTACTCGGTAATCATACTCATTAGGTTGGTGATGGGGTACAACGACATGTGTTTGAAAATTCAGTTGGTGAGATTGGGAGAGATTATTTAATTTGCTTTGTTTAATATAGGAAACTCCACCTGTAGCTCTTCTAGAGTTAATGCCGGTCCCAAGCCCGGATAAAGGAGGGTTGGGCATGGGGTTAACGTCCCCATACCGTAGAAAACAAACTCACTAAAAAAACGCTAACCAGAAAAAATAATCCAAACCATTTTAACTCTGCCCTGGGAGTTAGAAGGTCTTAATCTAGAAGAAATATGACGCCTCATGGTGAAAGCCGAGTTCCTTCGGAAGCCACGAGGCTGATGCCCCTTCTAACAACCAGAGCAAAAATTTTTATAGGTACATGGAACGTCCGAACAATGTGGGAGACCGGGAAGAGCAATCGAATAGCAACGGAAATGGGGAAATACAACTTGGCAGTACTCGGAATTAGCGAAACCCATTGGACCCAAGCTGGACAGAAAAGGCTAGCTACGGGAGAGATGCTGCTATACTCCGGTCACGAAGAGGAAAATGCTCCACACACTCAAGGAGTTACTCTAATGCTGTCCAAAGTAGCACGAAATGCACTTGTAGGATGGGAATCTCACGGATCCAGAATCATCAAAGTATCATTCAAAACAAAAAAGGAGGGGATCTTAATGTATATTATCCAATGTCATGCACCCACCAATGATAGCAATGACGATATTAAAGACCAATTCTACGAGCGGCTGCAGTCAATCATAGAGAAATGCCGAAGAAAGGACCTCACCATTCTAATGGGAGATCTAAATGCCAAAGTCGGAATAGACAACACTGGATATGGAGATATTATGGGACGACATGGACTGGGACAGAGAAACGAAAATGGAGGAAGATTTGCAAATCTATGTGTATTCAACAAATTGGTCATAGGAGGCACAATATTTCCACACAAACGTATACACAAGGCTACATGGATCTCACCGGACCACACTACAGAGAACCAGATAGATCATATTTGCATTAACAAAAAATTCCGAAGGACAATGGAAGATGTTAGAACCAGGAGAGGAGCTGACATAGCTTTAGATCACCACGTAGTTGTAGCCAATTTAAGACTGAAGCTAAAAAAGAACTGGACAAGTGGACAAACAGCAATACAAAGGTTCAATACAGCCCTCCTTCGAGATACTGACAGACTCAATGAATTCAAGATAGCTCTCAACAATAGGTTTCAAGCCTTACAAGATCTACTGAATGAAGAAGAAACTAGTATGGAGGACAACTGGAAAGGCATCAAGGAAGCACTAACTTCAACGTGTCAAGAGGTTCTTGGCCTAAAGAAACACCATCATAAGGAGTGGATCTCTATAGAAACTCTTGACAAGATCAAAGAAAGGCAGAACAAGAAGGCAGCAATTAACAACAACCGAACACGAACAGAGAAAGTCCAAGCACAAGCTGAATACACAGAAGCAAACAAGCAAGTAAAGAGGAGCATTAGAGCCGACAAGAAAAATACGTGTGTTAATTCTATCGAAGCGTCCAAGTAACCCCGATTGAAATACGCGCAAAATCGAAGTTCCAAAACAACGATTTGTCTACAAAAGCGGTTCTTTACTAAATAATACACAAAATTTAGTTACAAACCTCAACTTGTGAGGTGTCTAGTCGTTTAAACGCGTCCTTCAAGAATGAAAATAACAAAGGCCTCCTGTAAGAGTAACATAACGAATAATTACAACATATGATAGTACAAAGACAGCCGATAGCTGTATCTAAATTGGATAACAGTTTATGAGCATCGAAACTTGAACCGAGGGCAAAGCAATATGAAAACGGTTGTGTTTAAACAAATGCACAAAACTGTAGATAACGGCTACAGTGATTAAGATGCAGTAATTATAATGATAAATACAATGATAAGTACAATAAACGTTATAAGTATATGTGAACAATTCAGAATATTACAGAACAACTCGCGTTACAATGTAAGTTTGAAAGTTGTTAGGAATACGACTGCTTACTGAATGCAAATGAGCAGTATAAAACAATATACAGAAAGGGAATGAGCAGGAACAATGTAAAACAAACTTAACAACGTGGAAGAACTAGCAAAGACGGCAGAAAAAGCCGCTAGAGAAGGAAATATGAAACAGCTTCACGATACAACGAAGAAACTAGCAGGAAAATATAGTAAACTAGAGAGACCGGTCAAGACAAAGAAGGCAGGCCAATCACTGAAATTCAACAACAGCGGAACGGATGGATAGAATACTTCGAGGAACTCGTGAATAGACCGGCCCCAACGAATCCACCGGACATCGAAGCAGCACACATAGATCTTCCCATAGATGTCAACCCACCAACGAAGGAAGAAATCAGAATGTCCGTCAGACAAATCAAGAACGGGAAAGCAGTGGGACCTGACAACATACCACCTGAAGCATTGAAGTCAACTTCGAGATCAACAAGCTGATTCGGTAAGGATCGGTCATGCACAGACCGAATTCCGACACTACGGATCATCGTCGAACAATCAATTGAGTGGAACTCGTCACTGTACATCAACTTCATTAATTATGAAAAGGCGTTTGACAGTGTAGATAGGAGAACAATATGGAAACTTCTTCGACACTACGGAGTTCCTCAGAAGATTGTCAACATTATCCGGAGCTCATATGACGGACTACAGTGCAAGGTCGTGCATGGAGGACAGTTGACAGATGCATACCAAGCAAGGACCGGAGTCAGACAAGGCTGTTTACCCTCTCCCTTCCTTTTCCTCCTGGTGGTTGACTGGAATATGGAACCTCGACATCTGAGGGAAAACACGGAATACAATGGACAGCTCAGAATCAATTAGACAATTTGGACTTCGCAGATGACCTAGCCCTCCTATCACATACACATGAACAAATGCAGATAAAAACAGCCAGTGTATCAACAGTCTCTGCATCAGTAGGCCTCAACATACACAAGGGGAAAACCAAGGTCCTCAAATTCAAAACGAAGAACAGCAATCCAATCACTCTTGATGGCGAAACTGTGGAAGATGTAGAATCCTTCACATTTATTTATTTATTTGAACACATACATATTGGCACAAGATAGCGCCAAATATATATGCGCCACACAAAACAATGAGAATTCGAAGAGAAGGAAAAAAAAGGTAAGGAGGGTAAAAAAAAAAAGAACAATAAGAAAGAGATTGGTGTAAGGTAGTGTAATAATAATAGTGGCAATAATGGGGGAACGGAAAGGTACAATCAGAAGAAATCCTTCAGTTAAGGAAGATACAACCACTTTTTACGAAGAAAGTAAAAGAAGGTTACAGCAGGATCGCCACTGGCTTCTATTCTGAGCCATATCTGATAACGTCTCTAGCCACTGTGTAGCACCAACTCTCAGACCCCAACCAGGGAGTCGTGAAGGACCAACACAAGCCAGTCCTTTGGAGCTTTCTTTCATACCACGACACCATGTCATGCACTGACCACCTCTCCGCTTTTCCAACCAGTCCCAGAGTCGGCAAATAATGAACGACGTGGAATTCTCTGGGACGACATCCGTAGAACATGTCCAAGCCACCGAAGTCGGTGTTCCAAGATAGTAACACCAATTGAATTATCATCTCTGTGTCCGAACACACGATGCCGAACCTCTGCATTACTGACATGGTGTTGCCACTGGATGTCAGCAATCCTTCGGAGACAGCAATGATCGAACACAAAGAGTCGTCTAACGTCCTCAACTCGGAGAGGCCAGGTTTCACACCGACGCGTTGTAAATCCGACCTTTTACAGCCAGACTAACATCACGAAGGCGCCAAAGGTGGCCCAGATTGGCATAAGCCGCTCTGGCTTTCACTATACGTGCATTGATCTCATCACCAATGCCAACACCAGCACTTATGCAGCTACCTAGATACATGAACTTTTCGACTACTTCTATCTGCTCACCATCCAGGGTGAGTACAGGATTAAATCCTTCCAGTCTTATAGAAGTACTTTGCACTTCGAAGGTGCAAAGTATACCTCGGAGGCATCATCGATGAACAAGGAGGTCAGATGCAGACGTAAAGGCAAGGATTGGCAAACAAGGGTCGCATCCCTACAACTGAAGAACATGTGGAACTCAAAACAACTTTCAATCAATATCAAAGTCAGAATCTTCAATACCGACGTCATGGCAGTTCTACTGTACGGTGCTGAAACTTGGAGAACTACTACAACCATATTCAAAAAGGTACAAACATTTATAAATGGATGTCTACGCAGGATACTCAACATCTATTGGACGGATACCATCAGCAACAGCCTTTTGTGGGAGAGAACAAACCAGCTTCCAGCTGAACAAGAAATTAGGAAAAGACGATGGAAATGGATAGGACAAACACTACGCAAATCGCCAAACTGCATCACAAGAAAGCTTTAACTTGGAATTCCGAAGGGAAACGGAAAAGAGGAAGGCCAAAGATTACATTACGTTGGGAAATAGAAGAAGATATGAGAAAGCTCAATAGGAACTGTAAGGAGCTGGAAAGGATTGTCCAGGACAGGGTTGGGTGGAGAATGCCGGTGAGCGGCCTATGCTCCTTCACGAGGAGTAACAGGCGTAAGTAAGTAAGTAATATAGGAAACATGATTTCTTTATGTTTGAATATCTTATGACATCCTAGCATAAAGAAAGTATGTAGGCGTACTAGGTAAATCCTACACCCTCCAGTGACATTGACAAGTTAGCTAGGGGAGCCATAACTGAAAGTGACTAGGGTGCTTTCGTGCCATATAGAGGGATTTTGGACACCCGTGTAGAATCTTTTTGTATGTATGTATATGTCTGCTTGTGTAAGAAAATCACACCATGTGTGTGGTCAAAGAGACTTCTTGTTTCACACTGCACATAACGTTGTTCCTTTAACTCTCTGTATTAATGTGTATTATGGTCATCTTTTGGTTCAACTTGAAATCCCTCTTATTTTGTCTTACATTTTTAAACCTTGATTGTTTCTTTGATTCAATTTTGCATTATTTTACTGAATGTGCCAGTTTTTTTGCTTTACTTGACCCTATATTCTGACGACTGATATATTGAGCGATCAATTTCTTGATTGATTTAATTTACCCAAAAACGATAGAAACTTTGTTTTCTAATTAAAATGTTTACAATTAACATTGACAAACACTTTATCGTATGATTCAAATATAAGGGACTGTGGATCACATTGTTGTGATACCCCAAGATTACGACGAAATAAAAATGTTCAACAATCTTTGATTATTGATGGTTATTAAGTTGATGATTTCCATCAGACACAAATTCAAGTTTCGATGTCCGTGTGAAAAAAAGGTGATATTCAAGTGAAAGTATCTATACAGACATTCATCTGATGAATCGCAAGAAAATAGGTCACAAGTTTCCCTACAAGTAAGTACCTCAACTTAAAAATGATATGAAATGAATACAAAAACAGTAGTGGTCAGTAATTCATTAATTTGATATTCCAATCGATGCATATGTGCAAATGATCATGGTGATCGGTCAACCATATATATATATATATATATATATATATATATATATATATATATATATATCAGACATGCATTGGAAAAAAGCGATGAAAATATAAATTAGCTTAATATCATGCGAAATGAAATGAGATTGCAAAAGAAAAACACATGGATACATTTTTACACATATGAACACAGAGGTATGTATATGTAAATAAAATTTCACACATATATATGCATAAATATCTATATGATTTACCTTCTAATTTAGACAAGGTAATTTCAACTGGAGGATTATAAAAAATGGAACAGGTGAGTGATTGATTGAGAAGAAGAGAGAGAGAAAGAAAGGAAGAAACAACACAAACAAAAGGGAAAATAGACAAAATTATCAGTCTCTGAGATGAAAATAGCAATAGACGAGCAAGTTACCATAACAAAGATTTAATTCATTCATTTTACATCTTGAACTGGATTACATCAAACAAGCTTACAGGACTAGAGATACAGCTTACCTATTAAAACTACATATTACCTTGAGTAGTGAAAATAAGTGTTTCTAGTATTCATTAGGATCGATTGCGCGCTAGTATCGATAAAAACCATAAGACCTAGGAATTTCATTATAATTAGTGTCAGTTACTTTGAGACAATTACCGTGTGACAATACCGTGAGATCAGTAAGTGGGTATTTAACCGTTTATATAATTCAAATTCAACTAAATATTGATGTACTGCGACTATCAACGTTAATGCTATCGATGAGTAATCAATGACATAATTTCCGATTTCCTTGATTTTATAACGGAAACTTGAAGAAATTAATCTCATGGTTAGTTAATATTTTACAGCTTATTAGCAATCGAGAAATCTAAATTTTAAATGAAAAGGCACAAATAAACTACTAAAGAAAACCATTCTTGGGTGCTTTGATTAACAGAAAATAAAACACAACTTTCAGAAAAACCCAAGTATACAGGAGGATCGTATGCAAGGGTAAACCAATATCCTCCGATACAATTTACCAAGGATTGAGCGAAAAGTTTATCCTCACGGCTAAAAACATTCACTGATACATTGAAGAACTTCATAAAATAGGAAACTGCCACATAGGCAAAAAATTGTTCACAATAAGTTGATTATACAACTAACTTCAACGAAAATCACCTTATTAGAAGAAAAAAGAAAAACAATCATCTCAAATCTGCAGATGGATTCTTTTATATTAGGACTGTCTCGAAATCTAATTGCCAAATAGTATGTAGTAAGTTGAGATTCAACAGATAATAACTGAAACAGTGTTCACCTTACACAAAATGTAATCCAAACCTATATTTAGAAAAAAGCCTTTTTCGATTATTTTCTTTTCGAATAGTTTACATAACAGCATCAAAATGATATAAACAGTCTATACTCTGCCGAGTATTTTGTTGAAAATACTCCAAACTATAATTCTTAACATAAACAGAGATGAATGTCGGTTAGAAATAGAATCCTACCTTAGACTCTTCAGCGAATGTCCCTGTACCCTAGAGCTAACGATTAACCAAATAGGATGGAACGCGTGCTCTGGATTCCACTGCTAGCCAACATCTATCTCTACTCGTGATGCTTGTGACTTAATGACAATATCAAGACAAACCGCACAGGATGTACATGTGAAAAAGAGACTGATCAATAGTCTGAAATACCAACGGGAAGACTAAAACGACCAATACAAATGTATATAGAATTACAATAGACATTAAGGGATATTCAATGACCTATATTTCCTAGCTTCACTAAGATGAAGATATACGTTTTTATAGTCAAACTGACCGGGAGTTTAAAAATAAATCACCAGTGATATGGGATGTAGATCGAACTATAACGCAATCTGATTTAGTTAAAAATGTAAATTAGCGAATTCCCAGTTCAGTAGTTTGAAGTTAGAGCCAATCGTAAGACTGTCGTAGGTTTGATATAACAAGAAACGTTGAACTATAATGAAATAGTTGTCTAGTTTTTTATAGTATCAAACGGTTGAAGGTTGTTGAAAGAAAACCATGAACTTAACTACCGTGTTATTTGATACTCATCAGCAAAGTGTACCCGTAAACTTGGAGCGACAGATGATCTATGTGGAACTCGAATCCGCATCACCCAGCTTCAGAATTTGAGATGTTATCTCTGAGCTATTAAGGGAGGGAATAACCTTTTACATGGCTAAAATGAGACGCTATAAAAAGGTGGATTTGGAAGAAAACAAATATATATTCACTATGATGAAATAGATATTTTATTTTCTAAGATTTAATATCTCAATCTCCAACAAATTACTAAACTGTATCACTGGAAATTTTTTAAACAAAACCGCCAAGCCTAGTTTTAAATAACAAAAACACAAATTTAGATTCATATGTGGAACTTACTTGAAGAACGATCAATAGTACATAGATATTTGTGACTTGGATCAGTGTATATGATGCCAGCAAGTTGCTAAAATAAACAGTAAAACACTGACCATTTATTCAATAAAAAGTAAATTGAATTGATTAAGGAAGGTTTATAACTGTACAAGTAGATTTTATGGCAGTTTGTATCGTCACATGCAGAAGTGAGCTGGTTTAATCAGTCTGTTCTATGAATGTTTGCATTTAAAGGTTTTGTCAGCTTCATTTGTCACTGTATTTCTATTTTGAGCTAAATTCACACACTTTCTTATCCTTACTTAATTTACAAAAAATGAAATTGAGTGAATATTCTAGAACTATTGCCTTCAGTATTTACAAAAAGAACCCCACCCTCTTACCAAGATTTTAACTCTTAATTTCCTTCATATTACACACAATTTATTTAGCATCGATTAACAATTCATTTTCCAACATTATGTTAGCAATCGGAAATGATCAAACATAATAGTTTCTATGTAGTTGAAGAAAAAGCGATGAATTAGTTATATTCTGTAAATAATATCATTCTTGCTTTGTGTAAATCTCTATAAACTCTTTATCATCATAGGCACTGCTTAAAAATCATTAATTTACAGCAATAGACAGCATGTCGAAATATGAAATGAGTGGTAATAGTTGATAAGAGCCCCTAGACACCGATTCGGTGCTAGTTGATAATCGTCTACAAAGTGTACCTGAAATCGTAAGAGAATTGATGCCCCCTGTGGAATTCAAACCTGAATCATCCAGCTTTACAATCTGGGACATGACCACTAGTTATTACTTTTGTAAACGTATCGAAGCATCTCGATAAAAAATTTATTATAGTAACAGAAATTAAATAAGTCTATTACTAAATAATCAAAAAAGTTGGGAAATACAAATTATTAGTTAGTTAATATTTAACATTCATAATTATAGTCACGAGAGTTTATGTTGATTGATGGATTAATACAAATATTATATAATGTGACATAAATAGATACAAGTCATGTAAACCTTCTGACTGTAACAATAATCGATAAAAATATATAAAACAATGTTATATATATAACTATTTTTTCGAAAATACATATTTTTCTTTAACTCTAATGTTTCTTTCATTAACCTTTTAAACCATTTATTCAAAATCTTTGAACTCCTTGGTTAATGATATGATAGATCAATGCTGCCTATTATATGAAAAAAATCCTTATCAGTATGAGGATTTATGGAGAACGTAGTGGTCTAGAAGTTAACCGTCCACGCGCAAGGTTGAAGGTTATGGGTTCGAGTCCTGAATGAGGGATCGTGGATGCGCACTGTTAAGGAGTCACATACTAGGACGAAACGTCTATTCAGTGCTTTCAGGATTTCAGTGTTGTTCTAGCTTAGACCGAATGGTAGTTTCTACTGTGAAAAAAAAGATTGCTTTACAACTATCAACCATATAACATATGAATATTGAAATCCATTCATATGACCTATATGAACGTTTATAATGTGTGATAAAATATAATTTCAGCAAATGTGTTGACCTATTGTTGATTTGAACTGGAAAACGTTTGACCAGATTAGTTATTATCACTACTATAAATAAAAAATTTTTTAGAAAAGAATCACGAACACTTTTTTATTGTCAGGAGAGAAATTACAATTTAAAAAAAGAGAGAAGTATTGTCACGAATCAACAACCACAGTAAATTTATGGATAAAATTCAATTGTAAAGTTGTTTATTGAGATTATACAAAGGAAAAGTCAGTCAGTCAGTCAGCTACAACGTAGGACCAGGCACATATGTGCATCGGTACAAGTTGCCATACCTCATTAGCACAACAAGATGAATACCGGATTCATAAAAGTAGTTAATTCAGTGGTGGTAATATATAAAAAAAGATTGCATATAAGGACATAGTACAGGAAGAAAGAATTAGTTGGTATATATATATATATATATGGTTCATTTAAGATATTCTATAGAGGAAAATAATAAATAAAGCCAATTTGTTTTATGCGACTTCATTAAGAAATAATGATTATGAATGAATAGAAATCAATAAACTTTGTAATATTTCGTTGTTTTATAGACTTTCTCAACGGTATTCAACGAAATAAATATATACAATTAATAATCAATGAAAATAGAACATTTGGAAGAAAAGATGGTTGACAAACCATGTAGGAAAAACAAACTCTAAATGAATGACAAATCTATTGGGACACAGGGTTTGGTTGAATCAAAGTAACGCAACCTATTTTGCTAAGTGGAGGGACGAATAATAACTAATAATCAACACCACTGTATGTTTTTTTTTTAATTAAAACATACTTTTAAGAAATTATGCATTCACTTACTTCTGTACACTCGAACGTTGTAGATCCTATAAATTCTGAATTGGCTGGAACACTTGTTGACAATCGAATTCCATTATCAGTACCATTATTTGTTGTCGACTGACAATTTCCAAGAAGATTCCAAAATCGAATAGTTCCATCATCAGAACATGTGACAAACATATCATTCGACCACCAAGATTGTAAATGATTTAATGGAATCGTATTATTATTGTTATCGATGTTATTATTATTCTGTCGCCATTGTTCCGGTAAACAATCCACTGACCAAATACCTCGACTATGGTAATAATGCGATCGACGTTTATTGATTGTTGTTAAGTCATGTATATCCCATATATGAATGCTTTAACGAACAAAATAATGACAAAAATTTCAGTGGAAATATTGATTGTACTCATTAGAACAAACTCGAAGAAACAAACCAAAAAGGCAATTTTTGGTTGAATATTTTCAAGTGACTAAACATCTCCTTTGTTTTAATAAAATTATCACGGATAAAACTATTATAAGTATAGTGTTGTGGACGAAAACCTGGAATCAGTGGACGGCCGTTCCGCCGTAGTACGGAACTCCGCAGAATTGCTCACCCATGGTCCCCAACATAAGAATCCAACCCAGGATCTTCGGTCACGCAAGCTTAAGCCTAAACTCTAAATCACTGAACCGGCATCAAACAGTGTTAATATCTAAAATCAAACAATCCACGACACCGCGCGACCGTCCACTATTGTATCGGACGAAATCTCAGCACGGATTCGAAAAGCTCGTTTGGCTTTTGCCAACTTACGTCACCTGTGGCGAAGGCGAGATATCCGTCTATCAATAAAAGGAAGAGTATACTGCGCGGCAGTCCGTTGTTTTATTTTACGGCAGCGAAACATGGCCATTAAGAGTAGAAGACACTCGTAAGCTACTAGTATTTGACCACAGTATGGCAACCTGGACCGATGCACATATGTGCCTGGTCCTACGTTATAGCTGACTGACTGACTGACCACTATTGTCTTCAGTGAGTAAATATTTAACAATCGACACGAATGAACTCAACTGTTTACGATGTCTACCTTAACTCAAAAACCTCCACAAAACTATACCGACAATTATCCTGTGCTCATTAGAGATTAGCTTCAAGATGGATTTCCTGGAGTTCTAATGAGAAGACGTGACCAGTCGAGTCCGATCCGCGTCCAGTGGAGAGAGGTATACACTTCAGACAATTGATCAAAGCTCAGTCGACTGGATTGTGAAGATCTCCATATCTCAAGGAAATCACAGAATACAATGGACAGCTCAGAATCAATTAGAAGATTCGGACTTCGCAGATGAACTAGCTCCTCTATCCCATCACATACACACCAAAAAATGCAGGTCAACACAACTAGTGTAGCAGCAGCCTCTGCAACAGTAGGCTTCAACATACACAACCGAAAAACCAACATCCCCAAATACTACACACAGAACACCAACCAACCCAATCACAATTGATGGAGAAACTCTGGAAGAGGTGGACAATTCCACGTATCTGGGTAGCATCATCGATGAACAAAAAGGATCTGATGTAGACATAAAGGCGAGAATCGACAGACCAGGGAACACATTACAAAAGTTGAAGAACATATGGAATTCAAAACAATCGTCTATAAACCAACATCAAAGTCACAATTTTCAATACGAACGTAAAAACAGTTCTACCGTACCGAGATGAAACGTGGAGAACTACCACAACCATCGTCACCAAAGTTTTTTACTTACTTACTTACGCCTGTTACTCCTCGTGAAGGAGCATAGGCCACTCACCAGCATTCTCCATCCAACCCTGTCCTGGGCAATCCTTTCTAGCTCCGTCCAGTTGTAATTCATCCTTTTCATATCTGCTTCTATATCCGACGCAATGTGTTCTTTGGCCTTCCTCTTTTTCGCTTCCCTTCAGGGTTCCAAGTTAGGGCTTGCCTCGTGATGCAGTTTGACGATTTGCGTAATGTATGTCCTATCCATTTCCATCGTCTTTTCCTAATTTCTTCTTCAGCTGGAAGTTGGTTTGTTCTCTCCCACAGAAGGCTATTGCTGATGGTATCCGGCCAGTGGATGTTGAGTATCTTGCGTAGGCAGCTATTTATAAATACTTGTACTTTCTTGATTGTGGTTGTTGTAGTTCTCCAAGTTTCAGCTCCATACAGTAGAACTGCCTTGACGTTCGTATTGAAGATTCTCACTTTGATATTGGTTGAAAGTTGTTTTGAGTTCCATATGTTCTTCAATTGTAGGAATGCGACCCTTGCTTTGCCGATCCTCGCCTTTACGTCTGCATCTGAACCTCCTTGTTCATCGATGATGCTTCCTAGGTATGTGAAGGACTCTACATCTTCCAGAGTTTCGCCATCAAGAGTGATTGGATTGCTGTTCTCCGCTTGAATTTGAGGACCTTGGTTTTCCCTTTGTGTATGCTGAGGCCTACTGATGCAGAGACTGCTGCTACACTGGCTGTCTTCATCTGCATCTGTTCGTGTGTACGTGATAGGAGGGCTAGGTCGTCTGCGAAGTCCAAATCGTCTAATTGATTCTGAGTTGTCCATTGTATTCCGTGTTTTCCTTCAGATGTCGAGGTCTTCATAATCCAGTCGACCACCAGAAGAAAGAGGAAGGGAGAGAGTAAACAGCCTTGTCTGACTCCAGTCCTTACTTGGAATGCATCTGTCAGCTGTCCTCCATGCACTACTTTGCACTGTAGTCCGTCGTATGAGTTCCGGATAATGTTGACAATCTTCTCAGGAACTCCGTAGTGTCGAAGAAGTTTCCATAATGTCCTCCTATCTACACTGTCGAATGCCTTTTCATAATCAATGAAGTTGATGTATAGTGATGAGTTCCACTCAACTGATTGTTCGACGATGATCCGTAGTGTTGCAATTTGGTCTGTGCACGACCGATCCTTACGGAATCCAGCTTGTTGATCTCGAAGTTGGGCGTCTACTGCATCCTTCATCCGGTTCAGCAACACTCTGTTGAAGACTTTCCCTGGTATTGACAGTAGTGTAATGCCTCTGTAGTTTTCACATTTGCTCAGATCTCCTTTCTTTGGAATCTTGACGAGGTGTCCTTCTTTCCAGTCCATTGGCACTTGTTCCTCCTCCCAAATCTTTTTGAATAGAAGGTATAGCATGCTTGTGGTTGCTTCGATGTCTGATTTCAGTGCTTCAGCTGGTATGTTGTCGGGTCCTGCTGCTTTCCCGTTCTTGATTTGTCTGACGGCCATTCTAATTTCTTCCGTCGTTGGTGGGTTGACATCTATAGGAAGATCTATGTGTGCTGCTTCGATGTCCGGTGGATTCATTGGAGCCGGCCTATTCAGGAGTTCCTCGAAGTATTCTACCCATCTGTTACGCTGTTGTTGAATTTCGGTGATTGGCTTGCCTTCTTTGTCTTTGACCGGCCTCTCTGGTTTACTGTATTTCCCTGCTAGTTTCTTCGTTGTATCGTGAAGCTGTTTCATATTTCCTTCTCTAGCAGCTTTTTCTGCCGTCGTTGCTAGTTCTTCCACGTATTTCTTCTTGTCGGCTCTAATGCTCCTCTTCACTTGTTTGTTTGCTTCTATGTATTCAGCTTGTGCTTGGACTTTCTCTGCTCGTGTTCGGCTGTTGTTAATTGCTGCCTTCTTGTTCTTCCTTTCTTTGATCTTGTCCAGTGTTTCTATAGAGATCCATTCCTTATGATGGTGTTTCTTTAGGCCCAGAACCTCTTGACACGTTGAAGTTAATGCTTCCTTGATGCCTTTCCAGTTGTCCTCCATACTAGTTTCTTCTTCTTCAGTAGATCTTGTAAGGCTTGGAACCTGTTGTTGAGAGCTATCTTGAATTCATTGAGTTTGTCAGTATCTCGAAGGAAGGCTGTATTGAACCTTTGTAGTGCTGTTTGTCCACTTGTCCAGTTCTTTTTTAGCTTCAGTTTTAAATTGGCTACAACTAGGTGGTGATCTGAAGCTACGTCAGCACCTCTCCTGGTTCTCACATCTTCCATTGTCCTTCGGAATTTTTTGTTGATGCAAATATGATCTATTTGGTTCTCTGTAGTGTGGTCCGGTGAGATCCATGTAGCCTTGTGTATACGCTTGTGTGGAAATATTGTGCCTCCTATGACCAATTTGTTGAATGCACATAGATTTGCAAATCTTTCTCCATTTTCGTTTCTCTGTCCCAGTCCATGTCGTCCCATAATATCTTCATATCCGTGTTGTCTATTCCGACTTTGGCATTTAGATCTCCCATCAGAATAGTTAGGTCCTTTCTTGGCATTTCTCAATGATTGACTGCAGCCGCTCGTAGAACTGATCTTTAATGTCGTCGTTGCTATCATTGGTGGGTGCATAACATTGGATAATATTCATTAAGATCCCCTCCTTCTTTGTTTTGAATGATGCTTTGATGATTCTGGATCCGTGAGACTCCCATCCTACAAGTGCATTTCGTGCTACTTTGGACAGCATAAGAGCGACTCCCTGAGTGTGTGGAGCATTTTCCTCTTCGTGACCGGAGTATAGCAGCATCTCTCCCGTAGCTAGCCTTTTCTGTCCAGCTTGGGTCCAGTGGGTTTCGCTGATTCCCAGTACTGCTAAGTTGTATCTCCTCATTTCCATTGCTATTTGACTGGTCTTCCCGGTTTCCCACATTGTTCGAACGTTCCATGTACCTATAAAAATTTTTGCTCTAGTTGTTAACTCCGCCTGTAGCTCTAACAGGGTTACTGCCGGTCCCAAGCCCGGATAAAGGAGGAGGGTTGGGCATGGGGTTAGCGTCCCCATCCCGTAGAAAACTAACTCGCTAAAAAAACGCTTACCAGAAAAAATAATCCAAACCATTTAAACTCGTCACCAAAGTACAAGTATTTATAAACAATTGACTACACAATATACTAATTTTTCGTCGGTCACATACCATCAGTAACAACCTACTGCGAGAGAGAAAAAACCTGCTCCCAGTTGAAGAGAAAATTACAAGAAGAGGTTAAAGGTGGTTACGATACACATTGTGGAAACCATCAAACTTCACCACGAGGCGGGTCCTGAACTGGAATCCTGAAGGCAAACGGAAAAGAAGAAGGCCAAAGGACACATTGAGTTGGGAACTGAGAGCAGACATGTGAAGGATCAATAGCAACTGGAAAGCATTGCCCAGGACAGAGTTGAATAGAGAATGATGGTGTGGTCTCTGCTCCTTCATGATGGGTAACAGGCGTAAGTAGGCAGTTTAAGTACTTGAAGAATTAACCCTTGAGTTAGAAAAACGCTTTCATGCTACGTACATGTCGATGCACAAGATTATATATATTGAATAATAAGAGAACAAAATAGTAATTAGATCAGTTATAACTGAAAATGTTAGTCATTAGCTTTGACAGATTCTCATATGACTGAATCATGATGTTTATCAGATGATTTCAACATGAATATGTCAATTGTAGTTGGATGAGCTAATTTATACTGTTTAGCAATTAATATATCACATTCAACATTAAAAAAATAAAAGCGAATTCTTATGAATCAAAATGACAAAACAAATACAGTCAAGCAGAGTTGTAGTCTTGTCCGGTTATCAATAACAAAATAAGCATGTATAAAATACTTCAACATCATTCGTTCTTACCTATGATCATTATAAAAACAAATTATACGATTACGTATGCAATCCAATTTAATTGCAATAATATCAGGGTAAATGGGTTCATTTACATTCAGCCCAGTTGAAATAACATCTGGAAAAAGCTGAAAAGCAAGATCAAATTGTCATTATTGATACTATAAGTAATGTTGATACTTGTAACAAAACGTCTTGAAGATAAGTCTCAATATGAATTGACACAAGTCGAAGAATTGATTGAAATACAGAAAACACTAGAAATAGATCTTTAGATACTGGAGATTCAGCCAATTGTTTAAAAAATGATAGTGTTGATTATCAAACATACAGATATCAATATTTATGTAATGATCCCAGTTATGTGATTATTGAGATAAAGGATTCTGTTTACCCAATCTTTTCTGGCACAAGTGCGACCTGAACGAAGTACTTCAAAAGCATCTCCAGACATAAATTTTGTTTAATACTGAGAGTAAACAGGACTGGAATCCAGGAGGCGCGTTCAATCCTAGTTGAGATATATTAGTTAGGTGTACAAGATGTTCGAATACCGATGTAAACGTCAAAACTGGGATGCAGATATGTTTAGTTGATACATCCCAGCGAAGACGAAACACACATCCTGGACTCCACTGGTAATTGCAACCCATCTTAACTAAAACAAAAATACTGAGTTCGTTATCATTCGAATAAGCAGTTGTATGTGCATTGAAAAAAAAACTATCCTGTCAGTCTGTCAGCTACAACGTAAGACCAGGCACATATATGCATCGGCCCAAGTCGCCACATCTCATTAGCATAACAAGATAAACACCAAATTCATAGTAGTTACTTTAATTGTAATAAAAAACACTTCATATTAGGATATGATACAAGGAGATAGAATAAGTTCGTAGAAGAAGGATATGAAGTAATCCTAACTTAAAGGCTTAAGGGAAGACAAAGAGTGTATACACCCACACCATTGTGATTGATAGTGAACCCAGAGTCTCCAATCACTGGTTACAGTAGTCGCGTGGACCGCAACCAAGTAGTCTGAATCTACCAACATGGCTCAGACCAGAAGTTAGTGACTTCAAGAACTGATGCCACGTTTTGATTCGACCACCCCTAGCTTCCTCCCATCGGTCTCAAAAACACCGTAGTAATCGGTAGTTAGACATGTGATACGTGGCCCAAGATTTACAACCTCATCAACTGATTTACCATCATTTCCTAATACTCTGCGTCTAACCTCACCATTACTTACCCGATGACCCTAGCAGATGCGAGCAATATTTCTAATACATCTGTGATCAAATACTAGTAACTTACGAGATTCCTCTACTTTAAATGGCCACGTTTCGCAGCCGTAAAGTAGGACAGAACAAACTGCTGAGCAGTACACTCATCTCTTAATTGATATACGGATATCTTGCCTTCGACATAGGTGACGTAAGTTAACAAAAGCCAAACGAACTTTTCGAATTTGTGCACAAACTTGTCAGAAACCAAGTCGATAGGGATGATAAGTTGTCGATGCATTTGACTACTTCACTCCTTATCCTTAGTTCAAGTGTTGACACAGATCAGTCCTGAAGCAACAACTTGCATTTAGAGAGGGAGAAACGCATCCCAAATATCCTGGAAATGTTGCTTAGGGCTACCAAAAGACTGTGACTTTTGTCACTGTCTTCACCAACTGCGTATTCTAAGTCGATAAGTGGACCTCCCGGTAGGAAATCAACCCCACTGAGAAAAGATGAAACCAAATGTTTAGTGCTTCCTGTATTTTGTTTTTCAAATGATTTTTTTTGAGATTAAACTTTCCAAAACAATTAACTAGTTAAACAATCGAGAACTATGCAAACTATGTCTTACTATGCCTTAACTTCCAGTTACAAACAGTAGAAGAGCAGGTTTCCTACAACTCTCTATTATTTTTGATTAGACAGAACTATTAAATTTCCTGGTTATATATAGCAAGTAATATATCAAACAATAATGTACCATATAATTTGTAAATAGCAGTACGTTTACCAAACGAAGATATTTTTGCGTCATTAGAAACAAATTAACTCTACTTATAATTAAAACATTATCATTTTTGATAAGAACTTTCGTCTAAATTTGAACGAATAGTTTCACAATATTTTGACTTGAGAAGAAAACCTAACATAATTCACAAGCCAAACAAAAGTTTACAACTGGAAGTATATAGTAAAACATTTTTCTGAGAAAACAATCATGAGATAAATACTCATGAGAAATTAAACATAATATTTGCACACAAAGAACAGGTATTCAGTTTTTATATTTCTAGTTTTTGTTTCCGCCGCCTTTCCACATAGCAACAGTCATAACATATAAACGGACACAAATAGTTAACGGTAAGGAATTTTTCCGACCTAATTGTTTACTTTGTCACATACATGATTAAATCTATGCGACAAATAACTTTAAAGCTTTGTGTGTGTGTGTTCACATAGATTTATGAAATCACTGCGATTTGAGACTTTTCAGGGGAGTTAAAATAATACCATTGAATACAACAAGACATGAAAGTTAGTTTTCACTTTTTAAAAAAAATAAATGAATCGACTAAATAGTCAACCAACACTTTTGATTGGTGCTAGAAGAAAGTGTAATTGTTTAGAACAATCCATAAATTTAAATATTCTGACGAATATAATCGCTTAGTATAATAGGAAAATGTGTACAAAGAAAAAACAATTTATGTAAAGAAAGAATTCTTGAGTATTTAAACAAAAATGTAGATTTATGATAAACTCAACTCAACTAGATAATCACTAAAATGAGGCATTTGATGAATCCATCTATTTCAATAGAAATATATATATATATATATATATATATATATATATATATATATATATATATATAGCTTTGGCTTTTCTACCATTATTTGACTGGTTGACGCGTGAAATTTATGTCTCCTGGAATAAAATCGCTGTGGAAGACGATAGATCTTCTCTTTACAGCAGAATTCCTTGTGTCCCTTATGGTGACATTTAGTGCAACAGTAGTTTTTATATGGACAAAACTTCGTGTAATGTTTGTCATTCACTGCATAACCAGCACGGTGATGGAGACTACTTGTTTGAGCTGTCCTGCTTTCATGTAAAACAATCTTTTTTGTACATTTGTTACTTGCGTGTATGGTGGCCAACAACTGTTTTGCACCATAGAAGTGTTATGTTTCAAGTTCACTAACCTCTGACATTCAGTGGTCACTTCTTACAGAGTTATCTTTGGACATTGTTCAATTTTACTCAAAATTCTGGTTCTGATATCGGCATCTTCAGGCGAGTGCAAGCTACATACAAAACAAGACAGTTAAACTTGTCTGCTGTCATTGCCAACAATTTAAAACGCTCGCAGTCGCGATTTACTAGGCCGGCATATTGCACCCAGTCATCGGCGCCAGCATTTGCTAACTCGAAATATTGGTAATGAATATTGAACAAAGATCACTGTTCATCAAAGATTTGCAACAAAATTTCGTTCATCTCCATCTGTGCCAAGTTTGCGTAGTAGAACTCTGACTTTTGTGGCACCATCGTATTTCTCTAAGTCGACCGAGAATACAGCTTAATATTTCTTGAACCAGGATTCGAATGTCAAACTGGCTAAACCACCAAAATCAAATTCGTAGATAGAATTAATGTAGTCGACGTGGGGTTTGAATGAATCATCTGTAAGCTCCTTTTGATTTCGATTAATTTGCTGGGTCATGCACAGTTGAAGATGAACGCTACACTAACTTCATTCTTCCCAAGAATCTGAGGGACCTTCCCTATGATGTGATTTATACATGGAGCAAGTGTGCTTTTGGTGGAGTTTTGTTCTCTGAGCTGGATGGTTTGATCGTGGAGCTTTCATCGTTCTTCTGAACGACATCATCAGCAAAAACTTCAGATAGACTTCTATCTGATGATGTCGTTCAGAAGAACGATGAAAGCTCCACGATCAAACCATCCAGCTCAGAGAACAAAACTCCACCAAAATCATCCACCTGAGCTACAAATCTTCTCCACTATCTCAGCAAGTGTGCTATTAGAGATTCATAGTCGACAAAAATGGAAGAAAACCTGATCCAGAAAACGTCGAGGCTATCAAGATCATGCATCTACGATAGATATATCAAACTTAAGTTCCTACTTGGAGATGGTTAGCCATTAAGGTGTTTACCCTCTAGACCTGCATCGTCTGCGTGCCCCGTTGAATTGTTTACTAACACAGAATATCAAATGCATCTGATCAACAGGATTTTAAGAAGCATTCTAAAACTAAAACAGCTCCTACCGTCAAACCTTCTACTTACGCACTATGATCCAGTCCTTCCTATTGTGATCGCAGTAGATGCGTCAAATTATGGAATTGGAGCAGCGATTTCACATATCTACAAAGATGGATCTGAGAAAAAGGTTGCCTAAGCTGCATGATCACTGACAACGACAGAAAGGAACTATAGTTAGATAGAGAAGGAAACTCTCTTCATTAATAACCATAATAATAATAACGATAATAATTCAAGTTTAAATGAACATGTAGAGCCAACGTAAGAAAAGAATATAAAAGCGTTCACAAACTACAGTGAGATTAATATACAATCAAAATTGCTTGTCAATTAATTCCACTGCTAAAATACCACAAGAATTCCTCGACAAAGTGTTTATAAACAGGAAACTTTGTAAACATTCAGTCTAACCAGGAAGAACTGTGAAGATTTTAGTAACTTTGAATAAATTATGTAATTAAATTATAATAATAAGAAAAAAATATATCCATCATGTAATCAGGTAAGATTTGTTTAAATTGATAGTTTTTCCAATTTCATTCCGTAATAAATATAGTATCGCATTTTTTTCCAATGAAAACAGATTATATTATTTAGTTTAATACGCATACAGGATTGGCATGGAAACAGGAAGATGCACAAAAGCGAGTAAGTAAATATTGAAGAATATCATGAAAATATGTAAAGAATGAAATACAAAATTAATGGTGAGAACATATACCTAAAATAAAGGCAACAAATACATGGAAGATGAATTCCAGAAGCTTCTCTTGATATTTTCGTATTGTTCATCCAGAACCGCTATACCGATTATTTTCTATTAGTCTATTATATAATTTTAATATTTGAATTCATGAGTTGATCTAAGCTAGACCACCATTGAAAACCCGGAAACACTGGAAGGCTGTTTCGTCTTAACATGGGACTCCTTAGGTGGAGACAGTTATCCATTCAGACAATGGATGAAGGGTTGCTCAAGATCATGCATCGACTCAAGTTAGATATTAACACCGTTGGATGCCCACTCAGTGGTCTAGAGGTTAAGCATTCGCGCGCGAGACGGAAGGTCCTGGGTTCGAGTCCCATGTGCGGGATCGTGAATGTGCACTGCTAGGAAGTCTCATATTAGGGCGGAACGGTCATCCAGTGCTTCCAGGTTTTCAACGATGATCTAGATTACATCGATTCATGAATTCGACTATCAAAATTACCACAATCTCCACAAACCCCCCTTCTGATATTGTATAATTCTCACAACCTCAAACGATCGGACAGACATTACATTTTACAACAAAATCAATATATACATATTTTCTGTTAAAAAAGAAAATATTACTGTGCATCAGGAAGACAACACAACTTACATGTAAACTGGAACCCAACGAATGAGGTAAAGGAAGTTTAGCTATAAATTGCAAACTTTCAGCTTCAAATAATAGACAAACACCGGTGGTACAACCAACAGTTACCCATGAACCGCTTGTTGAAATACAGTTTGCTCTAGAAGTCTAAGAAAGAAAATAAAAGAAATATGACAATCATAAGTAATGACAGAAACCTAGACTACAATGTATGGAAATCAGCCTGTGACAAAATGATGGCTGAAAAAGTTAAGTTTCAATAGATTTTTTAAAGCTTCCGATAGAATATTTCAATACAGGAAATACGAGAGGACTATTGTCATCAAACTTTTGTTTCTTTAGGCTCTAGCTTATAACTATTCTATTACCATATCCAATTTAATTAGGATATACATCAGTGAAGTTATGATTTAATTTTATTGAAAATGACAGTTTTTTAACAGTCTTACGTAAATCTGTTCTTTTTTGAACTAGCAAATATGTGCCCGTTTTAATCTTACAATTCAATTAATTAATTGGTAATCTTTTTACCTATTTACATATTTGTTTATGATGAATGTAGTTGTCTGTCTGTTTATCGATTTTTCATGATAAATGTATCCTCTTTAGATAAACTGAGTCAACGATTGATGGTCCCCATTAATCCACATCACCCACGATTTGAATTAACAGACAAATAAATGCACATACAATAGGATTGATCGTTACAATAACCACACAACGACGCATAATAAATAGCTTACAATCTCTTTGTTTCATACATGTAGTCTGCTGAACCAATTTGTGTGAAATTTATACATCCTCCAAAATATTTTACGTTAAACGTTTATATGCGAATACGTAACAAAAGGGTTAGATTCACTTGGTATTGTTTGTTTGAATCTGCAATCGATAAACCTTTTATTGGCATATGTGCATTCTATGGGGATTGCCACGATATCACCTTACGCCTATATTTGCTTATAATAAAAGGATTAGTTTAAGAAACATACACAAAATAAAGTCGATAAGAAGCCAGATTTATCAGAGATTGTACACAATTTCTAAATGTTATAACCATAATCTGTGTTAGTTTTAAAAGGAAAAAATCGATAGTGTTTATCATGTACGAACAGATATAAAAGTTAAAAGTTGTGCATAATACAAAGATATAACTTAAATTCACCAGTCTTGAGATGGTAAAGATTTGTAGCTCAGGTGAATGATTTCGATGGAGTTTCGTTCTCCGAAGTGGATGCAGGTACATCCAGCTGACGAGTCTCGAAAAGGACGAAACGCGCATCCTGGATGTCACTGCCAGCCACCAACCATCTTTGCTTCTTATGTGAAAAAATTTCGCTGGGAATAGACTACTTTGTAGAACGAATCCAGTGGGATTAGCAACACTTATCATTGATGTAAATGACTGACTTCCAACTTCAATACAATAAAGATCAGACGAGAGATACAGAAATAGTTAAGAAACCTTGTATGACTGAATAGGATATGGGATTCAATAGAAGTAGCGGCTTCATATTACTTAACGTATACATTTTTTTATTGGTTGAACGTCCTTTTTAATATTAGTACTAAACCTTGAAGGTAAATCCCATTACCAACTGTTATCAAATAATGAATGAAGATGTTTGATCCTAATTTGAAAGTCCTAGTAGTAGTACACACTCAACACACAGGATAGTGGCCTGTATTTTATTAATCAATTGGAGGGTGCTATAGAATGAGTCATAGATATACATTGGATGTAAATTGTACCACATTCCAAAGAGAATAAACTAGAAAACTTAGTCTATTAGATTCTAATCTAGGGGTTTGACATCTGGTCATCGATTTTCAACTTCGCATGACAACGTATAGGGATATTACTGAACGGTTTCTAACTATCAACAGTTTTTTTTTAGTTGACGTCAATTCTTAACAAAAATCACCCTTAAGCTAAACAAATATACATTAATTTAAAATGATTGGCAATTAATGTTGATTAAGCTTAGAAAGAACATAAAACACATTAGTAACAAACAGATACAAATCAATAGTTTGTACCATTCATTTAATGTTATAACGAAATAAGTTGCATATATTATTGACTATTGAATGTAGTGAAAATAAAAAAAAGTTACAGTTACAGTCATTTGTTAATTGTACATTGGATAAACAATGATATAACATGAATGACAAAGTTTTATAAATTAATTGAAAAAGTGTTCGTTGGTTACCTAGGGAATACTAGTTTGAATGCTGCACTGATTAAAATGATTATCATTCAAATCTAGTCGATAAAATTAAAACAAACTGTAAGTATACATAAAAGAAACAAAGGATGAAGTGTTAATTTTGTTACTAAAAAAAAAGGAATCAACTGACGTCATCTACAAATATTCATCAATAAAGCATAAAAATAAATTCATTGGTGTATTTTATACGTATTAACTGATAATTTAATTAAAGCTCTAAACAAATTAATAACATACATTGGATGAATGATTTAAAAAGAACAATGTACGCAGTAGACAAGTATAAAATAAAGATAGGTAGATAGACACACATAGAGAGAGTAAGAGGGATAACGATGAACAGTTCAATAACTCACTTTTAAATCAACCCATTTGTCTAGATCTCTTTGACCATTAAATTGTATTAAACGACCAGCTGTATTTACGACTAATGTCAAAGTAGTAGATATTGTGGTTGATGTTGTTGTAGAGCCGATACCTGGAGACGGTGATGATGATGCTGATGCAATTTTACCACTGTTATTATTTGTTACATCTTCACGATCTTTTCCTTCGCCTCCTGCTGTAGATTTCAATTTAGCAGAATGAATTTGAGTAGAACCGGGATTAGAGGAAGACAAAGTAGGCGAAGAAGAAGACAACGACGAAGACGAATTAACACAGCATACATCAGTAAATACACTGTTGAACATATCGCCTAAAATAGCATTTCTTCCATGAAGTGGTAGAGTTTCACGAATCTATCAGTTAGGATGAAAAAATAAAGGTGAAGAAAAGTGCAGAACAATCGTATACGTAATGTTTGTATTGTTGCTACGATTATAATGAGTGTTGACTTACCCTAACTTCGTACATATCACCTCACATTTCACTTCATTTGGTGTAATACCAGTTTAATGAAGACATTATGTTTAGTTAAACAATATATTGCTACGACATACGCATATTAATAACAAATAGAGATGCTCGAATTTCAGCCCAAAAATTTTAAAGTACCATATGATCATCGTGATGGAGACTAGTGTTTTTGTCTAATCTGAAGTCAATGATAACAGTGGAATAGATTACATGAATTAACATAATAAGTGAAAAGTACAAATCGGTAGTGCGATGACAGGCGTACTAGTTGCGATAAGAATAATAAAGGCTTGAAACAATGTTTCATAATGGGAAATAAGTCAATTGATTAGAAAATATAGACACTGAAATCACATTCCAAAAAAAATCATAAGATTATGTAATAAGCATCCAGATTATTGGACCGTGAAGCGTATATTTGAGAAAAGAAAAGGGTGGAAGAGGGCGAAGAAAAACAAACGAAAGAGTATGGAATATAATAATAAATAAAATCAGTTGATAGGGTCGAGGGGAAATAAAGGTGTCAAAAATTTCTTAAGAACACAAAGATTTGGATTATTAGCTCGAATTTCTGTAGCTACTGCTATTTGTAAGAGACGAGATCGAACCCCATTGAGGAAACTAATAGGAATACGACAAATAACTTTAAATAACCTATTTGTGTTTACTAAGTGACTGCTATCGATAAAGTGTGATAGAACCGAGCTGCGTATTGTCTTGACATTACCTTTTCCAAACCACGAAGGAAGGTGTTCATTAACTATTTGGCTCAGTTGCCTGGTAGTGCGCCCAATATAGCTTTCTCCATAGGAGCAGCTATATTCGTAGATACTAATAGAAGTGGCATGACGAGGTAACTTATTATTTAGTTGAGGAATCACCACAGATCGGGTCGAGTACAATAGACAGATGTTAGCTGCATTAAACGTTCTCATAACTGCTCTAGTCAGTCTATCACGTAGCACATCACCAGCGACATCTCCATTGAATTCCAGTTTCAGAAAGAGGGGTTTCTTAGTAGCTGTTGATGTCACTATTTTCTTGTTTGTTACATGCAAGTATTTCCTTCAGGAAACCTTGTGGATAACCCATTTCCATCAACATATTATGTATAAGCTCTAATTTCTTATTCAATGACACTATGGGTTATTTTAATTATCTGAAAAGCTCTAATTCCTTATTTATTGTATCAAATGAACATATCTTCCTAGCTCTATTTGCAAGAAATTTGACTAGGTTTCTATTATAGTGAAAGGGGACAAAGCTCGAAAAATGTGTGCATTGGCTTGATAAAGAATTTTTCCCATACACACTTCTACTGATAGAACCGTTTTCTTTTCTGTTTAACAAAACGCTGAGGAAATGTAGTTTATTATCGAGTTCCTCTTCACACGTAATTGACCGGTTTACTAATTTCATATATGCATATAAATATTACTGTATATTAGAGTGAAGCCTGATGAGGATCTAATCGAAAACAATATTGTTCGCTTATATATGTTGTTTTAAATCACAATATGAGAATTTTTCAAATTTTATTCTGAAGTCATCAATGCGTACGGGTACGGAGTACTAGAGGAAAATAGAAAAGATAATCCAATATATCTTAATTATTAATAGACATTCAAACAATACTACTAGTGCCATAAAGAGTCATACATCCAAAAAAAATTTAAAAGATAATCTTCTTATTCAAACTTCAATAAATCTAATGATTTAATGAGAGTCACTCGATAAAGGAAAGTTGTGTAGAAAGCGATATAGCTGGAAAAATTCTACAGATGTTTTACCATTGCAAATAATTCCTTACAACATCAAAAATACAGAACATTTAAAGTCAATTGTATTAAATTCATTTTAATGAAATAAACCGGGAAAAACCTACTAATTTATCGTAATGACGTCGATGAGACATTATCAGAATGACAGAAAGCTGAAGAACTCGTTAAAACACTTAGAGACACAATTATCATGTCAATGTATGGGATTTGTGGAGCGTGTAGAATTTTCACCGTTCAAATTACGAACTGATTCTTAGCTAGATCACGAGTTGAAATTCTGAAAGAACTGAACAGCCATCTCGTCCTACTATGGGACTCTTCAGTACTGCACGTACACAGCTCTGCACTCGGGAATCGATCTATTCAAGCATAAAAAGCATGAATTTCTAAGAACGTTCCTACTTCCAATTAATAGTAATTTGGACTCTTCAGGGAGATCAGTATTCATGTAATGTCAGTGAATGAGGAGTGTTTCCAATAATTCAGAAAAAAATCCATAATTATGTAATTAGTAAATCAATATTTTTCGTGTGATTAGTTCCCTTGACAAATGTGAAATAAAACAAGGTCCACGATATTTGTAGACTACAGTGAATTAATTAAATATTGTTCATTTCTCTCCACTTAAATACAAGTTAATAAGCTAAGTTGATTTAAAATATTAACATGAAGTTTTTTCAAGAAATGAATCATCATGAAAGATCATCGAAATGTTTAAGTGAAACGGTAGTTTAATGACAAAAATTTATAGCTTCCCATCAGGTAGGTTACACGTACGAATCTACAACTACCTAGTTCGGGGCTTAGATAACCGACAATCTCTAATTAAAAAGTAGCTGGACGTTCAATACATAAATCTATGCTTGGTACATTAGTTAATCAATTAAACCATTGAAATTCATTAAAAGGTAACATCGTAATAACGATTTTTAAAGTAAAGTTCTTCGAAAAATGCCATTTTACTTCTGATTATTTACGTCCAACTGACAATTTTTTTTTTGAATATTGCCACAGTTAAGCAATTTATATGAAAGTAAATATAGTGACCAAAATTACAAAAACACTTACTTTACTGCGTTTATTTTCTAAATACCAAAAACGAACATAACGTACACCAACTGTAACAAAAAATTGTCCCATTGGACTGAAAGCAATTCCATAGATCTATTAATAGGGAAAAAACGGAAAAGATTTATAAATAAAATATTTGTGGAATAAAAACTATATTAATTGCTATACAAACTGTCATTCAAGTTTAAAAAAGATAACTTCACAAAATATTGAACTCGGTGTATACCAACGAATGGTGAATAGTGCATTAACTAATATATATACTCAATGTATATGAAGGGTTGTAGATTTCATGAATTTAAATTTAGAACTAACTTTTTACTTTTACTGCTTATATTAGTTTTTTGTAATATATCCTTGTGAACAATTAAGAATTGGTGCTACACAAAATCTTTCAGTTTTTATTTAAGAGTTACTAATCCTAAAGAATCCACAGATAAAAAACAATATAATTCGTGTTTTTAAATGTGCAATACAATGGATGGATAGTTTAATGATGAGCGTACACTTAACGATTCACAAAGCTAAGCTGAAAGTTTGAACGTTACCATTACACAATTAAATTACAGCATTGAAGTAGTCTGTAAAGACTAGTAAAGTAACCTTGGGAGAGAAATGCCGACTTTTAAACAATAAAATTCTGGTGATATAAATCAACATCTTAATGCAAAAAACAGAAAGTCTATGAGTTTTGGTTCGGATTAGGAGTTAGAGTATGGTTTAAAAATTACAGTTAGTATAAAGTGTTAAAGGATAGGAGTAATGATAAAAAATCGAGTAAGTAAATTTCAAGTATGGATGAATATTTATCTAGATCTTTGATTTTAAGTATTTAAAACCGTATAGATTATCTTAAAAATGTATGGATCATGCAACGCTATCCTTAATATTTCTCGTGTTTATCCGTTTTAACCATTTTATTGCCTAAATATTGGTTGTATTTACTCAGACTTTAATAAAATACACGCTGTCCATCACTGTGTGCTGAATCTAAAGTAAAATTACAAGGTTCACCATCTTAAACCTCAATGCCCAGACAGTAAAATACAGTTTTACCAACTACACTAGCATTAATTTAAATAAGAGCACACAAAACGTTTTTCTCAAAAAATGAGATCCTACAAATTTATACTTCACATTTATTTTTCAAGAAAAAACACTTTGAAAAGCTACAGAAATTGTTTAAATTACTACATTTATAATAATGGAATAAGTAAATAATCAAAGTTTAACGCTTTTTTACCAGTTTCAAACATTTGTTGATGTATGGAAATGCATAACCGAAAAAAAAAATGATTTACAGAGTTCCATTGAACTAGATTTCAGTAGAGGAATTCATTGTTAAACAGTTTGACGTAATTTGAATAAAAGCTGAATAATTAATTGTCAATTTATGGAACGATGCACGAAAATGAGGTCTGACAGTCAACTCTTAATTGACTAACCTACAAACTGAATTCCTTTAATAGACTATGGTATTTTATCAAGTTTATTATGTTCGTATTCACGATGTATGTCATTTTATTACATGAAGAACTATCCACCTGTCCAATGGTCTTGCTATTGAGTTCTAATCATTCGTAGACAATAATACGGTCTTTCGAGTAACCATTACTCGGAAATATCATATCACTGTGTTCATTTGTCGATTAGCATTCTACAGATTGATTTTAACAAACAAAAATCTCATCGCATCATATCATCAAACACCTCTCCATAACAGTTTGTGCATAAATAGCTGAAATAACACTGAAAAACTAAGTATTAATGAACTAAAATGTATGAGTTTTATCAGTAACAGCTATAAAATCCTAAATTACGTTAAAAATCAAAGTTATGTACAAAACATATGACCAGATAAAAATAGGTTTCAATTCAAGTTGCAAAACTTCACTCACCACAAATAGGAGTAAAGAAATCGAAAGAATAAGACGGATATTAGAAAAAACCAATCATAGGAAATATAGATCAGAGGTATGAATAAAATTAATAAATCAGAAATATGCAGTAACATAATCCAAGGTTTAAAATGATGATACAGAATGACAACAAGGACAATCGATTTATTAAATTACTACGTCTGACAACAACATTACTCATTTGTTGGTGATTACACCGAAATTGAAATGTGCTTCGAAAACAATAACACTTTGCAAAGGAATGAAAATCGAGTTTTTTTATTAGTATCTGTAATCGGAGCCAAAATTTTACCTTACTATACTATCCTTTTCTCGCCCCCTCAATCTCTCCAGAAATTTCGTGCAATTGGTTTTATTTTATGAGTTCGAATAAATCCAAAACAATAACTGAGGCTGAATAATACGAATTTATTATATCTCGTGGTTCCTCATCAGCTGCTTACAACCATATATGTAATGAAATGTAACATTGAGGTAAGATGTAATGTGAAGCAATTGATAATACTGCCTTATCTGCCTCCTTTCTATGTTTTTTTGGAACTCGATCTCCAAATGGTCTCACATCTGTTCCTCTACATTATATCTCACCTCAAATGTTACATTTCAATACATATATATGGCTGTAAGCAGCTAAAATGAGAAACCATGAAATATAATGAATTCATATTATTCAGCCTCAGTTGTTATTTTGGCTTTATTCTGAAAAATAAAAGAGTACATACTTATTGTCTAAGTAGTTTGATGACATTGATTTCATGAAGAAGTGTATACAAAAAAATTATATAAGTGGTTTGCAACTCATATTGCTTTTTTAACCATTCTTGCTTATCAAATTTTTAGGACATTTCTATGCCAAACAAAGATAGATGAAGGCAAACACATAGATAGAATAGAAAGTTGATTTCTGACGAAAACTCTATTGGAAAAGAAAATATGATAACATAAAACCATTGGGTTTGAAAATTATCCAACGAATTTTCAGAATATAAGTTCAATTATAATTCAGTCGAGTAAATTCACATGATTTGACCGTAAAACATCATTTTCAAGGTTAAACCTGGGTTTAATACAATTTTTTCGTGAGAATATTCTGAAACGAAAGAACTAGCTGTTTATATCACATTAATATTTTAATAAATTTGAAATGTTATTCTATACATTTCAAGTTTCTATAACAAGACAGATAATCTTGAATTTACGCTTGTCAGTCACCGCATTTAGTCAATTGTAGTACAGTACTAGATAAAAGTACATTTTGTGTCTATTGAGCTGTCGATTCATGTTTTCTTTATTCCTCACTACCTTCAAGATTCACTCATCCACATCAACGTTATTGGTTAAACTCTACAACATTACGTTTTTAGGTCAGATGCAAAACTATAGAACGTTACATTAATTAAGATAATTAAAACCTATAATTAATTGATGGATGCATATGTGTATCAAGTTTAACTACATATATTTTTGTATAATATTTTTAGGTAAAGTAACTAATTTGCTGAAAAAACACCGACTACTTTCTTCATGTAACAAATAACAAAATCAAACGAATTGACAGCTCAGTGATTAAGGTGTACGAATTCTGACTAATAAGTCACAGGTTCGAACTCTATCCCATATACATTGGTTTACGTAACCCTGTAATATCACTAGCTGTTAGGTCTAAAATGTGAGTCGAAGTTAAGTACACGAATTCGTACTTCATAAATGAATTGAATAGATGAATAAAATGGAAAAAGCGATGAAATTTTTATGAAACAAAGACCTGAAAACTAATATTTTTTTAATACAATCTATTTTCGCAGAATTGCATACGTATATAAGTAAAAATATGTCGTGAAGACCATTTTATCAACGTATTTCACATAAAATGTTTATGTATTAACAAACTAAAATGGAAAACAAGAAAAAAGGGATACTGAAATTTTAAAAAAACTTGAATAAAAAATAAGCATGTTACTTCTTATGTGTTTAATAATAGTAATACTAACACTACTACTAATAGTAATAATAATAACAATGAACTAAGACATACTCGGTTGAAGTAAAATAAGTCATTCTAACATTCATTCACAAAAATAGTTTATTAATAAGGTGTAGAGTTTATCATCATGTTACAGAAGTTCTTAAAACTAACACACATAAAGGCAATCACAAGAACGTTGTATTTTGAACAAAAAAATATTGACTCAAATATCTATGCCGTGTGACAAGAGAGAGAAAATTATCAAATAAATAGGGGAAATATAAATGGATAGAAATTAATAAAATATACTAACAAGATGCTTAAGATTGAACTCATATTATGTCGGTCGATCTGAAATTGACATTTGAATTATTCAAATCATGATCTTTAAAATGTTTCACAAGGGATTCATTAATTGAAGATGCTTCGAATCTTAGTTATTTTCATTACTGAAGATTTCTATTCTAATTAATTAGCTTAACTTCCCAAATAGTATTTAACTTGTGCAAATCCAATTCAATGATATTAGGAGTAGGTAAATTAGTTAGAATATAATGTGATAATCTAATATATTATCGTAACCTGAAAAAGTTTTCACAATTGATAGTTATCAATAGATATGTCAATCTGCATTGTAAGTGCTTTTTTTCAACTAACAGCTGAAATAAAAAATCTAGTGTATGTAAATTAAGTCAAACCAAACGGACAAAACGTAGTTTTATTACACAAGGATACAGGAAAACTAATTATGTTAACAATAATAAATATATTTTTTGTTATTTCCCAATAAGTAGAAAATTGTATCTCTGGCGCTTTGTGACTTAATGCGAGCCACTTCTTCGGAGTAAATAAATAACCGGATGTTTGCATGATAGTTTATATAAGAACTCTATGTAAAATAAGTGTGAACAGTTCAACATATTAGAATTCAATAGATACATAACTAGTTGGTATAGAATAAATGGAATGCGGTTAGCAGTGAAATCCAGTCGCCGTGTTTCATCCTATTTAGGATGAGTATCCTGGATTCCATTGCTAGCCAAATTCCATCTATTCTATACTAACTCATGTTATAATGGCTAGATCGAGACAATCTGCATAGGATTCACATATACCAACTAAAACTAATTGAATTTCAATCAACGTAAAAACGACAGGATGATTCAATCCATTCCAAATCAAATTAAATACCAAAGCTAGTCCCTTATTATCAAGTAAACTGACAACTCCGGTAAATAACATATTCTAACTGTCTTTTCTTTATACCTTTTTTCAATATCACTGGTTACTATAACTACAACCGATTGTGTACTACAAATTCAGTCAGTCAGTAACAACGTAGAACTTCGTATGTACGTACATCAGTTCGAGTTGCCATTCCACATTAGCACAGAGATGAAGTTGTCGATTCAAATCCCGTAGTAGTAGAGGTAGTAAAAGTATAAGCAGTAATCGGAAAGATTAGGGTTTGAAGATGTTATTTAAAGTACTACAAATTACAATATGATGTTAGCCTAATCGGAATTCTATTTATTAAACGAATAAATCGAATACTATGCAAATAAACATCTCTACGAGTACAAATGTAACTATATGACTGGTATAAATAGTATTATTAATAAAACTTATCAATTATCCAGTAAATTATTCTATAATCTGTAAATAAAAACACCTTATTGCTAAGATGTTTCTATAATCTTATAGAGAGGAAAAATAGAATGATAAGCATAAAACTCACGATGATAATTTCTAAATCAATCAATTAATAAGGAGGCTATATTCACTACAATTATTTAGGCATATATTTAAAGACAATATTATATAAATTGATTAATAGTTATGCAATTTTACAAACATTTTTAAAGTTGACTATCCTACTTTTTCTATTATCTGTAGAGAAAAAGAATATAAGTGTTTATTAGTTAAATACAACTGAATTATTATATTTCATTAGCTCTTATTAAACAATGATTAGAAACAGAAAATGAATTTTTTTATTGATTATGAACCGATCAATGTAAGACTACCATTAAAAACCTGGAAGCACCGGACGACCGTCTTTCCCTAGTTTGGGACTTGTCAGCAGTACACAGCCACGATCCTACACGCTGAACTCGAACCCAGGATCTTTGGTCTACAAATATTTCCTATTATTACTTTATGATCGTATACACCAAGCTGACTAGATAGGAAATACTATCCACATAAATTTTGTGTAAGATTCCTTTTTTTAAAAAGAAAGAATATATCAGTCAGGCATAAATAACGTAAAACTTGTTAAATGTGTGTATCAGTTCAACTTGTTACATCTTATCAGCAAAATAAGACAAGATTATTCAGATACATCTTAGGGTAGTAGAAGTAGAAATAGTATTGATGGTAGTACAAAAGATCAACCATACAAAATATGTTTCGCGAAGAAAAAATGAATTAACATTACAAAAGAGTGTAATTATAAGAGGAGTAAAAGATTGAATCCAAAAAATATCATATTAATTCAACGAACTAAATACATTCATTGATATAATCAGTTTCCAGATTGGATCCATTGTGAATTTAAGCAAGATCAAGCACACAGAACAAGATCCAAATTTATAATTTCAACATAGAATACTTGATTTATGAAAAAATAAAACAATGTAACATCACGAGGCTCAATTTATAGACAGAAAGAAAAGTGGTGTTACAGGTTTGCGTATCAGCAATCAATTTATTTATGAACAATGCTATTAAACATAGTAGATGGGAAACTGTTCTGCTAGTAATGTATATCACTAGTTTTCTTTAAAAAGAAAGTCACACATTCACATTTTAATATCGAAAAAGTAAATATTGAATATATACAAGATTACACAAAGCAGTAAACAGATATCATTATATGATAAGAAAAATAGTATACATATGTTAGTCATCAGTTGACGTAAAATAATCAATTGTTTCATAGTCTAGAAGATACACCATTAACAAATTATACAAAATACGACACATGGTAAATAATTAACTAACTAATTGTGAACGAGGTTGGAAAACATGGACTATAAACCATACTTTCTCATCCGAAGGTGGGTTCATATGACATATATTTGTTCAGGAACCCGGAGTATATACACACGGATTGTTGTGAAAGAAAACTCAGGTGGGGAACAACCAATCTACTTTTTAATACAAAATTAGAGTTCATTGGTAAACTGCGAAAATCATACATCCAATACTTCGTTTGCAAATCCTTCATCAATTATCTCAAGCTTCATCGTTCCTTCTTTGTTATTGCAATCCTCTCTGTTCCCGTTCTCTTTGATTCGACCTTCGCAACCTTCTGCTGCCAGGCCTTACACTTCTGACTGGTGTTATACACCAATTATGTCTACATAAGTAGCATACATCACAAAATGGTGCAACGGTCTTTTCTTACGAGAGTTTTACACTACTCTAAACTATTTCCGATATACATTAAATTAAAATTGTCAATTTGAACTAGTTTTTGATCCATCCATGGTATTATCACACAGTTTTGTACTGATAACCATTAGAAAATATACTAATAACACTATTTTTTCATCATTTTAATACTCAGTCTGAAAAACATTTATCAGATTGTAGAAGAAATTAGTAACATTTGAACAGACTAGAATTTTATGAAAAAAATTAAGCATTTAGCATGCATAGAATTTTTGCTAGTTTATCCTTTCTCATGATTGTAGCAGTGTAAAATGATGAGGACTCACTGTTATGATATACATTAAAGGAAACAGTAATTATGTCAATTCAAGAAATCTCATGGAAGTTAATTACGATTACTTTCAAGAGATGTGATCTATTCGGATTGTATTTTTCGAAAAAATAATTCAGCCAAGATACAAGATAATCATAACCATAACAGTAAGAAACTAACTATATATTGTAGCGAATAGAAAGATCAAGGTTTAAAATAACAAAAACATCTATTTGTTAAAAGTAGTTTTTCTCTCAATCTAACTGATTTTTTACTTCGCAAAAAAATACGATATATCCCCAATGCTAACTTGATACGAAAGTAAGACTACTCAGAAACATATCCGCGAATGAGTATGCGTCAATGCATAAATAAAGAGTGAAAACAACGACGAAACACTTATTAACGAGTGTTGTCAAAATAAATCAGATGTATGTAATAATTTTAATTGAAATGATTGATTTCTTGAAAGTGTAGAGACTAGTTCCAGTATAAATCGATACCTGTTAAGAAGTTGCTAAGATGGCAGGTGTTACATGATTTGTTTCAGTTGGTTTCGGAACAAACTCAAAAGACACATACAACCATTTGGTTGAACACAGAAAATTCAAACTTAATAGTAGATGCACATTCTGAGGCTTATGAAAATAGGATCAGTACGCTAATGATTTTATCATCAATCAGTAATAATATTATTGATTAGTGGTGAGATATTTCGGTTGAACTAATGAAATAAAAAAGAGACAGATCTATACAGACATACAAACCAACAGAAAAGTATGTTGTATTGTACAACCACAATGTGAAATATAAAACCATTAGTTTAAAAAAAGCAATAGCTTTTTTTTCTAGGTTTTATGTCTGGTGTGTTATACATGTACAAACTGATCTTTGAAAAAAAATACAAAAAAGCCTATCAACTATTTATTCTTAAAAATTGTATCACAAAGGTATACATAGAAAAACATATCGTATAGATCATATATTCATGAAAAGAATGATAATCTTGATGCAATTTCAAAGAGTTGAGTAGTATGATGGCTTATACTAGGACGAAACGAATGAGAAAGAAACGTCTCAAAGTTCTAGTGAGAAGTCGTAACCAGTGGGGTTCAATCTTGTTGGGTGTGAAGTATTTATCCACCAAAGATAATGGAAAATGGCTGCACAATATCGTGGACTAATTGAAGTTATAGATTAAAAGTGTTGGGTCCTGATTTGGTGGTTTAAAGGTAAAGGGTTCACACGTGAGACAGAAAGTCGTGGGTTCGATTCGTCAGTTGGGATATCACATACTAAAACGAAACGGCCCGTTAAGTCTTTCGGATTGGTTTATGATTTTAGCAACATTCGACAATCTCCACAACCCTATATTTCTACATTTCATACTGTGGTCATATAACGTAACACCCATCTCTATTCATGCATTTTGTCGTATAGAGATAGATCTTATGGTGTTGTCATTTAGAAGGATAAAGAGAAATTCACGAATAAACCATCCAACTCAGGTAACACAATGCTAATATCCTCGTCCTCAGCTACAATTACTCCCCCATCATCTCAATAATCTAGATAATGTCTAAGCAATTAATTGCCGGATATCATAGAGCTGGAAAGAATGGAGAAATTATTATTAGATAAAAACTAGAAATCTATCAAAAAACCATGAATGTATAGATATTTTAAGTCATAAAAACGGTTGGTCATATATTACTACAATTGAAAGTTGGTAACTGCAAGTGATGTAGCTTAAATGTAGCGGACGTTTTGAAGATGCATTTATTTGTTACCTTTTGCCAAGGTTTTGAACATAATGTACTAATTAATGATTTTGATTCGTCACTCCTATTTGTTTACCTTGTATTTTCATCGTTTCATTTCCACTCCATGTCGTTATCAATATTTATACGTCCAACTGTTCGATTTTAGTGTTATTAGCGATTAGAACCTATTAGGTTTGCTTAAAATGACGAATAGGTACTGTTTTATGAATTAGATGAACCGTAAACTTCATGAATAAGTGGGTGTAACATCTTGACATATAAAAAATGCTATCGCATCTGTAACGCAAACAGCCTCTGGTCTATGTTTGACAACATGGAAGTTTCTTTTGATGTCAAATACCAATCACACATAATTCAGTTTTCACACCGACATGAGGATTTTATCGTGGATTTATAACAAGTGACAGAACAATTGAGAATCACCTGATGCTATTTTCAGACTTCAATGTTCATATCATGGACTGAATTCAAATTGACCTTCCGAAACCAGAAAGCACCGGACAGCCGTTTCGTCCTAGTATAGAATTGCTCAAAGGTATCCATCCATGATTCCACCTCAGGGGAGTTAACCCTTGACATTTAGATATAGCGGCGAGAGCCTAACATTTAAACCACTGAATTGGCATCCGGTAGTGTACATGCCCAACTTGAATCAACCAATGATACTGCGCAACCATTTTCTGATCTTATTCGTGGGTAACTGTTTCACTTTAAGCACAATGAAACTGCACTAGTCACAGCTTCTCGCTAGAAATCCGGGGATTTACTCCAGAAATAAGTTATTGGTAAATACAGGAGCATATATTTTCGAATGGAATAATTCCTCGTTACAACAGACAAAACTATAAAACCAGTAGTGAGATCTGTGGCTAGTGCATATACGAAATAAAACTATCACGTAAAATAATGACAAACAACTAGCATAATAACATACTATAAAATAAGTGAATACCATTTCAAATAACAAGTAAACCTAATCAGTAGTTAATTTACTTCTCAAGATAAAAAAGAGATAATCACAGCTCTGCCGAATTAAGAAAAAACAAAAACAAACAAACGAAATACACTGGACGAATTACGTGGAGTGGGATTTCAAAACTTAACCCAATAACTTAAAGCTGAATTCTTCATGCAGCAGATCACATTACCCAGAGCTTTTATCAAGAGGACGCGATTGGTTTAACGGAAACAATTATTATTATAACCACTTGTACCAGTGATTGTTTTACCGTACTTGCTTGTTTATCTGTACTGAAGACATTCTTCCTTCCTTTGATTGTGACCTTGCACGAATTCGGTTAAGCTCAGTAACCACACATGTAATCCTTTGGTACGATCTCAGTATTCTTTCGATACCAACAAATACATCTCGACTACTGCCATCAACTGCCTTCTGATATTTGGCTTACGGGAGATCTTGTCGGTTAACTGGCATTTAGTCCTCCTATAGTGGTGATCATAGTCAACCGCGACACGACGCCACACTACACCTACATCCACTACCTTTTATTATGAAATTTATCACGTAGGACGTGGTACTTAATCCAATTAACCTGAAAAGTTTTATTTTGAAGCTAGCCATATTATCTGACAAAACATTGGTTAACAGAACGTGGGTTCTGAACTGGTGATCTGTTTATTTAAAATTAGAATGTCTGAACTAATGAGATATCTCCAAATAGTTCGTAGCTATACACATCGGCTCTATTTATTCCGAAACAGAACTATTCTAAATGGATTTTTATATTCGGAGTTTCCTTATTTATGCAAATACATATACATTGATTGATTTGTTCATTTAAGGTCATTATTATGACAACTAGATGACGAGAAGTATCA
The DNA here is from genome assembly GCA_944470405.2 of Schistosoma mattheei. Lineage (NCBI taxonomy): Eukaryota > Metazoa > Platyhelminthes > Trematoda > Strigeidida > Schistosomatidae > Schistosoma > Schistosoma mattheei. The sequence goes on along the minus strand of OX103951.1, from coordinate 17,726,541 downwards.
TTTTCTCATCCAATAACCACCAATTTGACTGTTTCGCATTAGTGATGAACTCCTAATCTAAAACAGTTTGAACTGAAACAATTAACAGGACTGATTTACGATCTAAAAGATGTGATTGGTAAGAAACACAACGATTTTAGATAATAACGGAAACCTACATAAAATTGGTCATATACAATGTTGACAATATGAGGAATGGATGTGTGCAGGAAACTAATGTGACTCCATTTTTTTTACTGTTTGCCCTAACGAAAATATTTCTCAAACTTAAGAAATACCTACATCTTAGAAAAAGGCAAAAAAAGCTCTTTATGTATAATTCCAACGTAGCACAAGAAAAAACTTGATGCCAACTGCATTAAACAAAATGATAGTATTTTTTTCTGATGGGGAAATATAAAAAGGAAGGAGACAGTAAGCAGTAATATTATGGAGGGGTGTAGTAATAAAAAGGCTGAGAAAAACCTTCGAAAACTACTAATACATACCGTGTACTAAATTTATTTTGCCTTCACTCCGAGTCTTGGCAAAGGGAAACAATATACTCCTTTACAATATCGAAGGTCCTGGGTTCGATCCCTAGTGGTAGGGTTGAGGATGAACGCTGCCCAGGAATTACATGCTAAGACGAAACTGCTGCCTACTGTCCTCTGTTTTTTTCAGTGGTGATCTATCTGAGATCAGTTTCTGATTCAAACTATGAAATTCGACAATCTTTACGAAAACCCCGTAGTCACTCATTTATGATTTTATTAAAACTTCATCAATGAGCACCGAGTTAAATAAAAGGAGTAATCGTGCTGACACAAAGCAACTGAATGAATTATTCGAATTCTGACTAATTCATATTTAGGGGATTTCCAAGCTACTTATCACTTGCGTATAAATAAAGCACTTAGATCGACTTACTAACGACTGGTTTTCAAATGCGTGAAGCGATGGCTTGATGATTGAAATGTTTAAATTTTACTCACTAAATTGTGATTCCGAATCTTGATCCAGCATGACAGCGATGCTGCATTCCCACAAGGAGGGGTGTGGTTAGAAAAGGTCGACCCTAAAAATGTCACACCTCACCTTACCTCACGGATTTCCGTCTCCGGCGGTAAGGCCCTTTGAAGAACGGAGCTAACACGTCAAAAACCTTCCACAAAAGGCCGTGCGCGACCGGCCTCAAGCAGTTGTCCCTTGGGCTCTGCGGTCACGCTCCCAGGTCGTCAAGACCAACACTAATCCAATTTCTCAAGAAATACCCTTCCACGGTGTGGGCAGCCGGGAAGTGATATCAGCCCTCATACCCGTAACAGCACGAGACCAAGTGGTCACATTCAAATCCTTCCTACACCTCCTAATACCTCTCTTATCTCCATGACTAACCCTCCTCACGTCTCTTTATCACCTCGCACCGCTAGGGCAAACGATTCGAGTACGTGGAACGCCATTCCTGGTCTCCTGAAACCACGCTCTAAACTACACGTAGGAGCTTTTAACGTACGAACACTGTGCCAAATAGGACAGCAGGCTTCCTTAGCTAAACTTTAGAATCTCGCGCCATCGATGTGTGCTGCGTCTCCGAAACGCGCATACAGGATCCGAGTAGCGTCATTCATTTGACCTCACCATGCCAAAATAAAGAACCGACTCGATTTACGCTTCGTGTATCTGGAAGCCCTGATTCTGCTTCCCGTGGCCTCGCCGGCGTAGGTATAGCATTGAGTCCTAGGGCAGAACTAGCTCTCTTAGAGTGGATCCCAGTAGACAGTCGTTTGTGCGCTGTCCGACTGAACGGAACAGTAAGAATCCGGAAAGATAGGGACACTCGTCGTTGCCTCTTCGTCGTCTCTGCCTATTCTCCCACTGACTGCAGCTCAGATGATGTAAAAGATGAGTTTTACAGAAAGCTTCCGACCTTCTCCGAAAAGCTAGGCGCTCGGATGTAGTAATAGTGGCCGGTGACTTTAATGCTCAAGTAGGTAAACTAAGCGATAGGGAAAGACACCTAGGTGGATCTTATGGTGTCGTGGCTCAAAGAACAGATAATGGCGACCGTCTGTTGCAGCTATGCTCAGATAACCGCCTGTTCCTTGCAAATACTAACTTTAAGCATAAGGAAAAACATCTTTTAACATGGCGACCCCCTAATTCGTCCCAACGTTGGACCCAAATAGATCACATCGCTATCAGCCACCGATGGAGGGGCTCGATAGAAGACTGTCGCTCATTCTGGAGCACATGCCTAGATTCAGATCATGCTCTAGTGCGAGCGCGTATTTGCTTGCGTCTTACTGGACGTAGGAAAGACGCTGCAAGGAAACCTCTTAGGGCCTACTTAATGATAGTCAAGCTAAGAGTATATTTCAGGAACAACTAGGAAAACAGTTAGGCAGCCATGTATGTGATGCCCACCCCGATGCAGCATGGAATGATATCCGAAAAGCTGTGGAAACAGCAGTGATATCTGCTAGTAAGGTAAACCGGAAGGTTAGGGAGCAACACTGGATCTCAGCAGCATCTATCGCACTGATAGATGCTCGGAAACTCATTCCACCTGGCTCTGAACATAATGAAGAGCGGAGTCAGCTTAAGCGCAAGCTGACAAGAAGTCTACGCAATGATCGCGAACAGTGGTGGGTAGCGAAAGCAAGAGAGATGGAAAAGGCAGCGGCAATAGGTAATAGCAGACAATTGTTCAGACTCGTTAAGGAAACCGGAATTAGGAACCGACCGTTAGCGAAACAATCTCAGAGAAAGATGGACATATTATTCATTCTCAATCCAGGAGATTGGATCGATGGGCAGAACACTTTAGGGATCAGTTCAACTGGCCTTCAGCCACACTTCGGTTTCCCACGATCTCCAGTCAACCTGAATGGCAAGTTAATGTAGGTCCTCCGTCTCTTTACGAAGTTGAAAAAGCCATAGGAAATCTGAAACGAGGGAGAGCAGCAGGCCCTGACAGGTTTACTCCTGAGATTTTTAAGGATGGTGGTCCAGTATTAGCAGTGAGATTAACTGAGGTCTTAGGTAGAATTTGGGAACTGGACGTAATCCCATCTGACTGGTCTCAATCACTGATTGTGCCAGTCTATAAGAAAGGACAAAAGTCCTCTTGTGACAATCACAGAGGAATCAGTTTGACTAATATAGTGTCTAAAATATTAGCTTCAATAATACTTCGACGCCTAACAAAGCTCGTGAAGAGCAGACTAGAGAAAACCAGGCTGGTTTTCGACCTGGACGTGGTTGTATAGATCAGATATTCACACTACGTCAGGTTCTAGAACACAGACACACATTCAGACGCCCCACAATGGTAGTATTTCTCGACCTTAAGGCGGCATTCGACTCTGTTGATCGTGAGGTTCTATGGCAGTGTTTGTCACTGAAAGGAGTACCAAAGAAGTACATTAACCTTATAAAGGCTCTCTACTCGAACACAACTGGTAGAGTGAGAGCTTATGGCGAACTGTCATCAGAATTGATTACCTCAAGTGGTGTTCGTCAGGGCTGTCCACTCTCCCCATTCTTGTTCAACTTTGTGGTCGACGTACTTTTAGAGATAACACTCTCCTCATCTAAATTTCCAGGGGTTGAACTTCTACCGGGAGGTTCACTTGTTGACTTAGAATATGCTGATGACATAGTTTTATTTGGTGAAGACGCTGACAAAATGCAGAGTCTTCTGACCACTCTAAGCAACAATGCAAGCATGTTCGGGATGCGATTCTCCCCCTCGAAATGCAAAATGTTGCTTCAGGATTGGGTTACATCGACACCCGAACTAGTGATAGGGAGTGAAGTAGTTGAGTGTGTCGACCGCTTCACTTATCTTGGAAGTCTCATCAGCCCTTGTGGTCTGGTGTGTGACGAAATCTCAGCACGGATACAGAAGGCTCGACTAGCTTTTGCCAACTTGCGTCATTTATGGCGTAGGCGAGATATCCGTCTATCAACCAAAGGACGGGTTTACTGCGCAGCAGTTCGTTCCGTCCTACTTTATGGCAGTGAAACATGGCCGGTAAGAGTAGAGGATATTCGTAGGTTACTAGTATTTGATCATAGGTGTCTTCGAAACATTGCTCGTATATCATGGGACCATCGAGTAAGTAATGCAGTTGTTAGGAAACGGGTACTAGGTAAGGATGGCAAATCAATTGATGAAGTAGTGAAACTTCATCAGTTGAGATGGCTGGGACACGTGTTACGTATGCCCAACGACCGACTGCCTCGACGTGCTATGTTCAGTGGTATAGGAGTAGGTTGGAAGAAAGCTAGGGGCGGCCAAACCAAAACATGGCACAAGTCCATGAAGTCACTGACAAGTGGACTGAGTCATGTTGGTAGGTGTAGACTACCTGGTTGGGGACCGCGAGATGATAGCAACCGATGGTTAGAGACCCTGAATGACATGGCTCAAAATCGTTTGCAATGGCGCAGGTGCATCCACTCTTTGTGTTCTCCCAAATTCTAATCTCCTTATTCCTCCTTGTCTCTTTTTTTTCTCCTCTCAAATTTATTTCACTGTATTATACTCTTTAAATAACATCTCCAAACACTAATCTTCCCGATTACTGCTTATACTCTTATTACCTCTACCACTACGGGATTTGAATCGACACTGCATCTCTGTGCTAATGTGGTGTGGCAACTCGAACTGATGTACGTACGTACGAAGTTCTACGTTGTTACTGACTGACTGACTGACTGACTGACTGACTGACTGACTGACTGACTGACTGACTGACTGACTGACTGACTGACTGACTGACTGACTGACTGACTGACTGACTGACTGACTGACTGACTGACTGACTGAGACGTTAGCTAGAAACAGTTGTTCTGAGCTCCTTGGTTTGCTACGAATCGCTAGTGGACTGTTCAAATCTAATAAATCTTGACAAACAAACTAAATGAAAGATAAATAAATTATCTAACAAATTAAAATTAATAACACTTATATGTATGCAAACCACAACTGGTTAGACTTAAACTGTTTAAACACTTATATCTGAGATTAATTAATTCAAATATGACAACAGTCATAATAAGTGCAGAAGTTTTAGAAATTACAAAGCTATTTAATTAATTCTTAAGAAATCTCACTATTAATAACTGCTGGGGAGTTCCATAGTATTTCTTGGGAAAGTTCAGGGGGATTCAAAAAACGCTTGGAAACACTTAACCCTGTAAGGGTTGAACAGAAGCTACTCATAAACACCTAGAAGCTGAAGAGCCATGTGCCACGTTTCTAACAGGATATTTGCCTATAACGTTACTATATTTAGTGTGGTTACAGAAATCTTCAGAAGCCAAAGGTTGTGCGTAACTCTATAAATACTCTTGTTTTTCTGTATATAAACTAACCTTGGAATAAAGCGTATTTTTTTGTACTTTGCTTCTTTTCTCTTGTGTTCAATTTACCGTGTAGATTTAGCCTGAGGTAATGTTGTGCCGGAAAAACAAAAGCGCTAATCACTTGTACTCGGAACGAGGGACCTCGGCAATTCCCACGATGCGAAAGTAAGAACACAAGACTGGTATAAGTGAAGATTTATTAGCCCAAACACTATGACAACGACGAATCAAATATAGTCTAAAATACACTGGTTTATATATTGATTGTCTCTCTCAAACTCTCACTCTCTCTCAGCTACAACGTAGGACCAGGCACATATATGCATCCGTCCAAGTTGCCATACCTCATTACACAACAAGATCAACACCGGATTCATAAAAGTAGTTAATTCAGAGGTGGTAATATATAAAAGAAAGATTGCAATAAGGATATAGTACAGGAAGAGAGAATTAGTTCGTAGAAACAAAGATATGAAGCAATTTGAATCTCTTAGTTTAAGGGAAGACGGAGTGTATACACCTACGCCATTGTGATCGATTCTGAGCCATGTCACCAAGAGTCTCCAACCAATGGTTACGAAAGTCACACGGACCCCAACCAAGTAGTCTGCATCTACCAACATGGCTCAGACTAGAAGTTAGTGACTTCAAGCACTGATGCCACGTTTTGGTTTGGCCGCCCCTAACTTTCTTCCAACCATCTCCAATACCGGATAGCATTGCACGTCGTGGTAATCGGTGTTCAGTCATACGTAACACGTGGCCCAACCATCTCAGTCGATGAAGATTCATAACCTCATCAACTGGTTTACCATCATTCCCTAATACCCTGCGTCGAACCTCACTATTACTTATCCGGTGATCCCAGCAGACGCCAGCAATATTTCCGAGGCATCTGTGGTCAAATACTAGTAGCTTACGAGTGTCTTCTACTCTTAATGGACATGTTTCGCTGCCGTAAATTAAAACAGAACGGACTGCCGCGCAGTAGTACACTAAACCAACTAACATCAAAGATGATGATATACTAATAGCAAAAATATATTTCATTAATCTTCCTGCAATATTAATTTTACTACAATACAACAGACACGGTACCATAGATAGACTACAAAGTTCCAAAAACAACCAAAACATTAGTATATCACCACTAATCAATGTTAACAATCTTAATAACGCTATTAATAATATTGATATATATACCTTTACCATAACTAATCTAAAAAAACTACCGATTAATAAATGCTTAAATTAGTAGTGAAACACTGAAACCTTCAGTATCTCTTCAATTATAAATCAATGAACAAGAACGACGAATACCTCATAAATAAAAAGAATAAATTAAAAAATGCAAATATGGTGTTATTATCAAAAGAAATACATAAATCACCGATAGCTAATCCTACACATTGATTGATTAAATCACATACTCAGTTATAACAAATCAACTACTGAGCATAGTTCATCTCAAGTGAATGCAAGAATATCGTACATTATACAGAAGAAAATATCATACTGGAAAAACAATCAAATACTACACTGAATGATCCTCATATTGAATCAAAACGGATGTAATGTTGAATAAAACTTATAACGATTAATTCAATCGAAAATTGACTTTTCTTTCCATCATATCAAGCAATAATTAATCTACTGGGTATAAACTCGGGTCCTAGCAGGTAATTAGAGAAGGCTACGGAATCGCATCGAGTGTTCACTTAGCAGACTTATCAGCAACCGATTTATTTACTGTCCAACTAGCAAAAACATTTAATAATACACGCTGGCTTATTTGAACACCTACTATTGAGATTCTGATATGAAAAAAAGACACTTCTTTAAAAAAAATTATACACTACCTTTGTCTTGCACGAAGTTTCAAAAGGCTATGAAATAACAATCGATAGTAAAAAAAACATATATGTCAATAACAAAAATCATTATTTACCCGACTTGTAACTTTTGCACTGGCCACTCGTTGTCCACTCTGTCTATCCCATACATACAGAGTATGATCTTCTTGACTACCAACGCTAACTAAATATTGATCGTTCGGGCTGAAACGTACAGCTACGACACGAAAATGATGACCACCGAATTCAGCTAACTGACAATGATCTGACACATTCCATAGTCGAACCATTGGTTGATGACCTGACTAGAAATTATGATAATTTAGGGAAAAAATACTATTAAAACTATGATTAAACGGGTAATGATCAACATAACGGAATAACCAATGAATACATCGTCTTATTAGTCAGCTATTCTGATAAAAAAAACATTTGAACTAATAGACTGTGTTATACTTAGTTCATTATAAAAGTAGTTAAATTACTTTGCTTTCATCTTTGAACAAAGTTTAAATACAGAAAAAATGACTTAGAAAACACCCTGAATGGAAGAAAAGCTCTAGTAAAAAACCCTTTGTCCACTATAATGAACCTTATGCTGTAAGTTAAAAGTAACTTGGAGGCATCTTAATTAACCATTTAATAGAGACGAAATATCATATTGCCTAGACTGTAACGCTGATAGAATCTAGTCAGTCGAATCGCAATGTGACTAATTGATATAGCTGTGGTATACGTTTGGTGTTACGCAGCTGTAAGTAATCGGTGGGGAACTTCAAATCTATGTTTGGGACTAATTGGTAATTGTCGTTAAAAATGTTATTAGCAATCCTGAGGAAGTTGATGTCCCCCCACGAGGAGATAGCTTAGTGATTAACGTACTCAGCTCTCAATCAATAAGTAAACGGTTGAAACAATTGCATACCTACTTCGGTTTGGGCATATGAGTAGTATCACTATCCCTAATACAATCAAATTAACTACGAGGAGAATAGATGAAGGAGTTATATTGTTCAATATTATACGGTAATGATGTCTAAGAGAATTGATGCAATGATAGAACAATAAATCCTATTCAAATCGAATATGTCAATTGAATGACACAAGAAACTATAAATCGACTCAGAAGGTAGGTTTGAATAATTGATTTTCGTAAACAGTAAATCATATGAAAATAAATAACTTGGTACTTTTGTTGAGTAGAGTAACTAAGATGCTTGAAAGTGTATGATTTCCTATATGTGAGTGAAGATATTAATAGCCGAAGCAAAACAAAATTCTCAGTCATGGGAAGATTAGAATTAGAAATTGCTGACAAAAAATAAACCTTTCTTTGTTAAAAAAAATTCAGTCTCTGACAATCAAAACTATTTTAAAATAGTCTAATTTATAAGTTATTTGTGCAGTTCCATTATTCTCAAAACAACTATTTAGTGAAGAAGAAAACAGCTATTTTTGTAGTATTTTATCAATCACAGGATATTTATTGGTGAAATGAAACAGATGACTTGGTTGTGACTATTACAATCTTTTCAAAAGTTGAAGTTAAGAAATACTATTAAAAATATTCCTGTATGATTTTAATGATCTAAAGTAAAAACTTCAACGTAGGTAGTAATATTTTATCATTATAAATTTAAATGGACAAAATTGAAAAAATCGATACACAAAAAAGAAAGTGTTTCTCTGGCAACATGTGTACCTTTAAACGACAGAATTTGTTTTGTTTCTATTCTACCCCTTACCCCATTCACCCATAAGCCTACCCACTCGTTATAGCTTCGCATCAATTTGAAATAGAGAAAGTATGGAATTTCTCGCTACACAGGTATAAGACAATACTTCGGTAAAAGATTATTTCAAATAAATAATACGAATTCCTAAAGTAAAAATAATCTGTTCAGAAACTAACAGTAAAAACATATAGCTACATTATATGTGCAAGATTCTCGCCAGTTAGTTACAAACTTTATGCAGATTAAAGGATAACATAGTGATATATGAGCTACGAGTCACGTTAACCATAAGTCCGAATAAGATTTGCAAGTAGTTGAAAAAAACACCTAATATAATAAGAGTTTGTAATGCCCTGTTTTAAATGCCGTTCTCCCCTTACTCAAATTCATGAAGAAAATAAGTTGTACAGATTTAGGTTGTTTGCCACCCAAATAGAAAATATTTCAAAACGTTGAAGATTTTTAATTTATAACTGAAAAAGTATGACTGTTCGTTACTTTCTCAGAATAGTATATTTCTCTTTAAACGTTAACGTTATCCACTGACTTACCGATACCAGATAACCAGTAAACTTGTTCAGTGGATAGGATGTTTAAATTATCTTGTTGAATACGCTCAAAACTGAATTCCGATCTATCTTTGTTAGCATATAAAAATCGAACGAGGATTTTCTCAGTGTAAACGTCAACATCAGGATCCAGGCACACTTAGCTGACGAGTTTCAAATGGGACGAAATTTCCAACCTGAATTCCACAACTCATAGTACATCTATTCTATGGAAAGAACTTGTAACAAAACAGATGTATCTAGGAAATTCGCACAATATGAACGTTTACCAACAAAGACTGATCAGAACCCTGTCTAGAATATCAATAACGGAAACATTTAAAGGATTACTAGGTGGCTAAAACTTATAAGACATTCATAATATACTATCATTTTGTAAAAGACATCATAATGGAATTTTACTGATTTTGATTACAGTCCAGTAGGACACTATCATATTATCTACTACAGAATTAAACCATGAAAATTAACATTTTAATCAATCAAAATCCATGATATAATATTACAGTGGGAGTCGATAACACTAACAATAACTATGTGAAAGAAAAATATCATTTTAACCAATACAACACTGAAAAAAAACAAGAAAAGAAATTTTCGACCTGGAAATGTTGCCTTAAATATAAAGAAAAAAGAGTTATGACAAAGAAAAACAGTCCATTAAAAAGAAATAACACTAATCAAATAATCATGACCGTTAATTTTGAAACGGATCAGTATAAGTTTTAACTTTGTATATTTAAAAATTAGGGAGAAAGGGTTTTCCAAAAGACTTTCTTATCTCAAATAGTTTTCAAGGAAGAGAAAAAAACAGCTATCCATTTGCTGTTATATATTAGGGTAAATTAGATTAATGTTGGCATATCAATGAAATAATTGTATTGATATTTAAGAAATGTCCTACTTTTTATGAAGAAAAAAGATTGATCTTGAAATCCAGTAGGAAAAAACACCGATGAATTTCAACAGGGACTGATACCAGCAGAAAGAATCACTGGAAACCGATGAACAATAAGATACTTTAATTCACTTGATATTGTTTTACTTGAATCTTCCCATTGATGTTTTAGGACTGAAATTGATCAGTCTCTTATTGGCATATGTGCATGCTGTGCGTATGCCTCGATATTGCCTTAATTTACAAGCATTACAAGCAAAGATGGATAGTGGCTAAGCAGTGGAATCCAGGACGCGCGTTTCGTCCTGTTTGGGACTCGTCAGCTGGATGTACCTGCATCTGAGTTGATGTTCACTCTGGGACTCGAACTCAGTACCGTTCGCTTCAAACGCCATCGCGTTATCCACTTAGCTACTGAGCCTAATAGCCACTTGCTTGTGCAATGGGGTGAAGTTTAATTCACTTGATATTGTTTTACTTGAATCTTCCCATTGATGTTTTAGGACTGAAATTGATCAGTCTCTCACACCATTGCACAAGCAAGTGGCTATCAGGACTCAGTAGCTAAGTGGATAACGCGATGGCGTTTGAAGCGAACGGTACTGAGTTCGAGTCCCAGAGTGAACATCAACTCAGATGCAGGTACATCCAGCTGACGAATCCCAAACAGGACGAAACGTGCGTCCTGGATTCCACTACTAGACACTATCCATCTTGGCTTATAATAAGATACTTTTCCTACTCCAGTTTTTAACTCTTAAGTAGTGTACATTAACAAAGAAGTGTGATATTGAATCCATAAATTCCAGTCAGCTATGGTAAGATTGTAACTGTAAGCTATTAATGACAGTATTATTTATTTGTTTTAACACATAGATATTGGTACAAGGAGGCACCAAATACATATGCGCCACACAAATCTCATTCGATATGTGTGAGGTCTGTGATACTGCCCGGGTCCCCAAACCGAAGCAGGTGGTTTTCTTAGAGGGCCACACCCCGAGCCTTCGACCTGAAGGCCTGATCCACAAAGGCAGTGGAGCATCGTAAGGAGATTCATTCCCATGGTAGCCGGTGACCAACGATTGGTTCATACGCCATTTTTTCCCTCAGGATACTGGAGCCCATGTGCACCATTGGTTTGAAATCCGGTTAAAGCACCGGACATTCGCTTTTCGTCCTCTCATTTTCGGAAACAACACCACCGCCACGAGAAGACAGTGAGTAGGACTTCCCTGGCAGAGGCTATATACGCGTAGCCATGTGAGAGCATTTCGAGAGGGAGAGAGGACTTATTTAATAAGACAAGATTATGAAAGGGAGAAAAAAAGCATAAAAATAAACAAAACAAAGTAAGAGCTCTGTGCAACAACCTAAAAACTAGATAATCAATATGTTTTTTTAAAAAGACTAGCAATTTTACTAATGACTATTTATGCAATGAATTTAAACCTGTAATCTAATTTTCTTTTTTTCATCAGTATAGGGGGTTATGGAGATTGTTGAGTTGTTAGGTCTGATGTTTAATTTCACTGAAATTAACTCACTAATATTTGTATATGTTACCCGCATACAATTTGCAAAACATTAAGACAATGGAGAATAAGAATAAAACAGTAGTCTATATCAGACAGCAATTTATAGTCTAAGATTTAACTTGTAAATCACCGGGTTAATTTGTCATTATATTCAAACAATAAAAATTAATTATTTAAATATGATAGATAAATATAATGCATGTTTACATTAAAAGTAAAAATCAAACCATAGTTAATCATTTCATTAAATGGACTGACGATAACATAGAAACAAACAAATGAATAAATAAGTATGATTCACTAAAATAGTGAGTTAGAATGATGATTAGTATCACTTATCATTACTACATATGACTATATTTGACAACGACTGGTTACGTTTAAACCAATGCATTATACATCATCAAAACCACCAATCATTAAATATAAACTTATTTGACGACACATTGAAATTAATGAAATAAATACAAACACGTATTTCTATAGTACCCAGCATAAGATAAAAATGGTAGAACGACTGTAAACATAAGCTCACTTATCTATATAATGATTTATGGTGAAAATTTATAAAATAGAATAGTCTACACAATACTATGCAGGCGTTATTATAACAGTCATATTTTGATATCATAAGGTTTTAATGATTAATAATTAAACTTTACACACTACAATTCCAGATTTTGCTGTGTTGGCGATAGTCGGATCATAATCTAGAAATATTTCTTTTTCCTAAATCTCTCTATGTTGATCTCTTATTATGTTATTTTTTTATGTTCAATTCTAAAGAATATATACTTATGCACAGGCGTATTTGTAACTGAATTTTTCTAATCACGGGTCTAATAAACCTTTTAGTCAAGATTTCATTCCTTTCATTTAAATTAGTTAAGAATATAGAAGAAAAAAGGCTACTGATCATGATAATTCAGTTTAAGGTTATCTGATCTCACTACCAATCATATATCACTCTGACTATACATGTTTCTCACTTTTTTAATCACCCAATCCAACAGCTGAATCCCGAAAGGCAAAAGTTGATTAACTGAGTGATAACTTTTTGATAAACTGCCATACAACGACAAAAGTATTAAAAAAAGATATATATGAATGAAAACACATATTTGTGAACTAAACTAAAAATGAAATAAATCACTTCTGTGAAAAAAAACTCAACTAAAGTTTGCTTACAGACAACAGTAAAGCAATATTTGAATAAAGTCACATAATAATTAAGCTATAAAATGAAGAAATTCATTCGGACAAAGTTAACCACTTTTGTAAACGTTCAAATATTATTTACTTTTATACGTGACAAGAAATATTTGATTCTTTGACATAACGGGGGCTATTTGGAACTAACAAACCACTATTTTATGATTATATAATAAAGCGTACAGAGAGCAGTGGAAAACTGTCTGAAATATAATCCAAAGGTTATAAGGAATACATAATTAGGTCCAGTATAAATCCATTTTGTATAATGTGTTCTTCTGAAATCCTAATAATACACGAACCATGAAGAAATACTAGACTTAGTGCAGTAAATGCTTCATTTGAGTTCATCTGTGACTTCAAGAATATAAAACAATAATTTTAAAACCTATAAAAATATCTTTAAAATGACTCATATAACAATATGTAGAAAATAAATCTTTAATAAAACGGAAACAAATATAAAACAGAAATTAAAAAATACTATGTAGTAGCAATGTTCAAAAAGTATTGTTTTTGCATTGTTAACCAAATTCATTAAGAAATAACTTCATCGGTCTTATAAATTGGATCCAGCAAACTTATAATACTCCATGAAGGCGATGGTCACATGCTTGAACAACAAAACTAGTCGTTATCAAACGTATACAACACGGATTACAAATACTTTATTAACTGATTGAACATGATTTTCAAGACACTCAAAGTCTGATATAAACATTGGTCAACACACCAACCCATCAAAACGTAAGATTTGGAAGGCATTGCTAGGAAGTTATGCACCAGCATGGTCATCAGTAACGGATGCTCCTAATTATCAATAAAACAGTAATAAACAATAGCAAATGTACGGGTTATTTTCATTATGCATTGGTGTCATCCAACGTTGAAACATCTTAACAATGTTTACTCAAGACCATCAACTCTTACAGTTAACACAGTACCATGTGTCAAGATACAATGGTGCAAATTTTTCATGATAAAAATTATCTTGAAATTATGTAAAAACCTCCATTCAATATTGAAGAAAATATCTTAAGAGACGTATTATACAGAACAAAACGATTTCTGAAGACTAGAAATTATTGAAAAGTGATATACATACGTTTATTTATTATAACTGTTATAAGCATTAGAAAGATCATTACTATGGTCAATAGTATTGAAGGAATAATTTTAGTTCAAGGTCATTTATCCATTAAAATCTAAACTAGTGCGAGAAAATGCAAAGTACAGATTTAAGGCTACAAAAGGAACACTAAAAATATGAAATAAAGTTCATTGATAATAAAACAAAAATCACAAAACAATTATCAGACATTCAGTACTGAAATGTACAACCGCTAGAGTAAACTAAGCAGAAAAAAAACCACGGATTGTAAAACGATTATGACTGTGTACTTTTCACAATTCAAATATATATACAATTAACACATATCCGTTCATCGTATCTAAGTATATATGTATGATATTGTTGATAAGTTTGGGATTATCTTAGTAATTTTCATAGTACATAAAAAAAACTTTGTTGTATTGCGGAGAGTGCTGAAGGCAGTTAAGAGGGTGTGTGGGAAATCTTTTGATGTTATTATCAATATGGTTGTGAATAGGCATCTAAAATCTTGCAAACTCCTGGCAGGTATTATTTTATCAGATACTAACCATCCCCTTCACTCTTATCTTTCTCCTTGTATATCTTCTGGTAGAACGAGACGTAATTACATTAAAATCCATGCAAACAAGCAAAAGTATGAAAGTTCTATAATATCTTACCTAGCAAATATACTCTGTGACGAACAGGTTGTTAGAGTTAACCTAGTCAATAAATTGCATTCTTAACATGTCTCTAATTTGAAAAGTTGTACAGTTTTTTCAGATTTTTTTAAAAAAATTTTAAACCTTTTTTGTCTTTGTTTTTTTGTGTAAGAAACTTGTTGAAATACCCTGTGCTGAGAATTCTATATTGTACCAAAATATAATATTGAATAAAGCCATTAATTATTAATAATAATCATAATTAAATGGAGTAAAATGCAATAAGGAGTTCAGGTTTACTTATTATTAATCGCCATAGGACAATTAATTGTATTCAATTTCTCCAATTACTGCTGTTTGGATTTGTCCATACGTGTAGCGTTTCGGCTGTTAGCCTCTCTTTGTCTGAACTAGAACATTTTGGAGGATTCTTGTGCCATT
The DNA here is from genome assembly GCA_944470405.2 of Schistosoma mattheei. Classification (NCBI taxonomy): domain Eukaryota; kingdom Metazoa; phylum Platyhelminthes; class Trematoda; order Strigeidida; family Schistosomatidae; genus Schistosoma; species Schistosoma mattheei. The sequence goes on along the minus strand of OX103951.1, from coordinate 17,711,184 downwards.
TGAAACCAATTACGCGGCCGAACTCTTCTGAGTACAGTGCTATCGCTGACCTGTTCCCTGGCTTTTTTCAGGTTTTCTGATGACTTAGAAATGTGCTTCAAGCAAAGTTTGTGTTCCTCCACCCTAACATTCAGCTGCTTTGATGTTTTAACTACATATATAGCATTACAGTCACTATATTTGATCGCATTAGCACAAGTTTTTGTTCCCCCTTGAGCAATGAATCTTTGGTTGTTACCAGTTTGGGTGACATAATAATAACAATCGAAGGATAAAATAAGTAGTGACTGCACTGTACTTATAACTAGTTCAAATTATATGATTGATATAACTAGTTCAATCACCACAGACTAAAACAACTCATACAGACATCAAAAAGGACAATGATAGGATATATAACAATAAAAGTACAGTTATTATTGAGTTTAGGGCTAACCAGATTTATTAATTGATTTAAATATCGTATTGTTGGTACAAGTGCATTTAATGTTTATCTTCGTTTAAAACCTTAGTTTTTAAACTAACTTATTAGCTTTACTACTATTTCACTAGTCTATATTTTCTTCTTGAATAATATCTTTCAAGTTTAGTTTTTGTATTACCATCAATACTGTTGCTATCTCTACTTGCCTCGAAAATTTTATTGAGGTTCGATAATGGGGTGTAGCAAGTGGAGCAGATGTATACATGTACCAGATTCTACGTTGCGTATGACTGACTGACTAACTAACTGAAAAATTATGTCGAGTTTAAAAGCAATTTCTTATCAAACTAGGATAGTGTTTTCTAAGAATCAATGATTTTTCAGATGACGTTGGTTTGTAATGCAAATTACTTACAAACTATTTAACTCTTACAATTTCTTAACCAATAGTTATTATATCAATGAAATTCTCTATCTAACTTTATAAATGTAAACATGATAGAGAAACACATTACAAATTTATGAAGTAAAACAAAAAAACAGGATTGATTGAACTGTAAAATTTGAAGTACAATTATGAAGAAATTCTATAAATTTATTTTGATTCAAAATAAATTAACTAACTTCTCCTGTGGCTAAATATTTTCCATCTGAACTAAAATCCACTGCTGTAATGGCTTTACGACTTTGACTTTGTATAAATTGTTGTCGTTCATTTTCAAATGAATGAAGAACTGTCACACACCTATTTACAAATGTATACATTATTATTATTAGATCAATAGCTTGAGAAACATGATTTTAAAAATTATTCATCTGAACAACATAATACTTTAATGTTTTATTCTGTCAATTAGTATTAGTCTACATAAATTTTCATACTAATTGATGCTATTATCCAACTACAGACGTTTAAAGGGTGATTACAAAGAAAACATTTCACTCATTGTTGCATAATACATACAAAAAATGACCACCAAAAGTAGAAGATGGTTTTAAGCTGTATGTCATCGATTATAAGCATTTTTAAAGTCCTGACAGTGTGTGATGGAAGAACAGTGTTAGTTTTCTGTGTGATGAATTTCTTAGTGTTGATAGGACTGTAAACCAATTTCGAACAAGACAGTTGAGCTTACTCACGATCAGCTGATGTTATATTAGTGTCCTGAGATGGTTATAGGTTGATTCGATAAAATATTAAGATGACTGAGTTCACTGGACTGAAATTCCACTTACACGACGGTTTCAAGAATCCTGGACAAATAAACTTACCAAAACAAAGCCATCGATCGACTAAATGAGTATTTGATTATGTGCAACAGAATTACATGTTTGGAAAACGTTAGGCTATAATACTATACCTGAATTACTTATCAGATCATGATTAATTAAGTATACGAATTAAAAAACATAAAGTACTCAAAGGTCCTTCACTTCTGCTTAACACGATCGGTTAAAGTGGGAGTGAATTGAAAAAAGAACTACGCATGGTTATACTTTTAGCGGTGCGAAATCTGACTCCAAAAAGAATGAACGATAAATGAGCCATGAACATAAGTCTTATATTATATTCCGTATATTCCACTTAGACTAACACTGTTTAGGCGACGGCGGTAATTAAAATCTAAATACAAATTAGGTTTGATCCATTTATTTCATGTACTTGTTTACTCAGACAGACATTAAGATGAGAAGCGAAGCGGAGTGGGGGAAGAAAGCGTACCAACTCCACTTTATGGAAGGTGACTCACTATTTATGGTCAGAAAAATGAGCTAAAAAGATGTGATGAATGGAGTAAGCCATAGACAAAATATGTTCAAGGCCAGGGTTGCAAACGGATAACTGACAAATTTGTGGATAATGATGCAAGAAGAATAATTTAATTGGTCGTTTTAGATGTGATATAGTACTAAACACTATAAATACGATGTAGTATTAGTCTACAAAGTAACATCCTATATCTGAAAGTTATGAGATAATCCAAGCTTCTTTTCACAGGATAGCAGTAATCGATGGTTGAAATTTGAAGCGTTTTCTAATTGATCCCCAAACTCGAACAACTTGAAGCAGAATAGAAGCTTTATCTTTACATACTTTCTCTGAAAATGCCATCAAAAAACACGAGTGCATATTGGCAGTGGAAATTAAAACAAGTGATTAAAAACAATTTTTAGCGAAAGAGAATGATATATTATGGCTTTTATTATATCTTATAAAAATAAAGTTGATTTGAATATTGCACTCCCTAGTTAGGCAAACTATGAAATTTATTAACTACAAAAAGTAAAATATGTTGCAAACTTTATGAAATTTGTGCTACAGAATAACATCTACAGAAAATATATCATATAAACGATATAAGTACTAAAATGCAACTCACCCAGCAGCATGAGCAATAAGACCAGTTTTATCAGAGAATGCAACTGCGCAGTTATTGTTCAACGTAAAACCTATTACCCGTTCAAGTGTAACCTGAGTATTAGGCTAATTAAGATGAAGAAGTAATGAAATAAGAGTTCCGTTGAAATGAATTTTAAAATATCGTTAACAGTCACGATCTGACACGAAACATCTCGATAATACAACAGATATGATTGGAGAAAAGTTGAGTACAAAGATCCGCAATACTAACGACCATCACATAGCATATCTAAGCACATGGTGACACTTGGTTACATCTATAAATAGATATCTAAGAGTACACCAACTGATTCCATAAGAATACGCGCTTTAAATTCTTAAGCAAAAAACATAGTATACTGAAAGCGTATAAAAAATAGATGAAACCAACATGAATTCTTTACTCTACCAGGTATACTATTTTGTGGTGGAAATAGTGTGACAAGCTGAGATTTAACCTATTATATGGATCGAGTAAAAACCTCAATGCAAAGTGGTAATCACGAAACAAAAAATTATTTAGTTCGGAAATGATGGGTGTTTACCAACTTTAAAACAAAAAGACAATATTTCCTAATAAACTTTATCTCTTTTTGGGAATGTTACTTTTAGTGATTACTTGGACACGAAAAGCCCGAACACATATTTTTTGAATCTATTTATTTGATAAAAAAACTTAACAAGCACTATAAGCTTATGACACACCACCTTCAAAGTAATAAACTAAGAGGTAAATGTCCGATCCAGAATTCATTTTTTAACTAATAGTTGATACTTGCTAAATTTGGATAAAATGATAATACAACATTACTTTTGATCTGATCTGTCTACTTTTCTGTACTGAAAATCACTAGCCTGAAGTAGTTCATGGCATAAAACGATCTGTAAATATCAGGGATTTGTTTGTTCTCTAATTCTTATGAGAAATCCCCGTTATATGAAAAAGTGAGTCCTGAAGTTGTTAACAAATAAATGTCTGAAAACAATGTGACAACAGTGAACCACCGCAAATTCTATAGTTCTTCATTTCGAGATACATGAGTTATGTATTCGATCGTAAACAGTGGCTCCACAGATTTGAGAGCGAATGCAGAATGTTTCGACATGATATTTTCTAAGACACACTTACCGATCTTAAAATCTTTGACAGAATTTTGCACAAATAATTCTGATTTAAAAACACGTGGTCAGGGATCATAGAGGTTATTTACAAAAATCTTTTGGTTTGTGTACATTTTAAGCGGGATGACATTTATACCAAGCTAACACTGAGGTTTATAGAAAGGAATAAGAGGCGGTCATTTAATGGGATGGACCAATATAGTGAAGGGTAGTTTAGTTGTATTATTACTCACTAGCTCGTTAAGATCAGATACTCTGTGGTATTATTTCTGCCAATTACACATGTAGATCATAAGACGATTGAGATCAAAAATCTGAATGAACGGGATTGGTCTGAGAGCGCCAAAGGCTAGCATAAACAAATTTCTAAGTCCCTAGTTTATTCCCCGGTATACGTAGGTAATAATTCATACAACCGATAGGAAGCGATTGGTAGTTCTTTAAATCAGTTCTGATTGGACTTAACACGAAAAGATAGAACTTTTGGATAAATAGTGTTGCATCTGAACAAAACACTGATATGAATACATGTTTACTTATCTGATCAATCGCTGGGTTTCAATACACTGAACTTGGTAGTACTTGGCTTAACATACGTTTTCAATTTAAAATATTAATAGGTTAAACTGCTTTAGCTGACAAATATTACTGATCTGCTGAGTTACATATTTACTTCTTTCTGACAATTAGTAAAGTTTTTAATACTTTTGATTGAAGAATGAATCTGTCTTTAGTTCCGAAAAATCAAGACTAGCCAGATCAATAAACTAGCTACCAATCACTTAGAATCGAAGAATCTTCACATCAAAATATATTAACTTTAAGAACGAGATGAGACAAGAAAATTAGAAACTAGATAAATGTGCAGACTTCACTATTATCCTTTAAAAAACTTACTTGTATCTTGCATGATTTAGAAATCGTATGTGAGCGCACTGGGCGTTTAGACATATCTCAGTTATTTTAACCAAACATTCTACTAAACCTCTTGGCATTCTGCAATCAGAAAACAAAAACATGATATGGTCTAGATATCAAGGGATGACAAAAACTTAAAGAAATAGTTAAATAATAGTGGTTTGTGACCAAGAATTTTAAGAAAGACTTGTTGCATTGAGTTATTAATTTTTTAAAGTTCAAAGCAAAACACTGATTAGGCCGAAAATCCGTTTAGAAAACAATGCAGAGAACGAATAAATAAAACACCATTAAAAAATAAATACTTGAAGAAAAATTGACAGATCCTTGGTTGCGATTGATTTTTGTACATTTCATATGGCGTCTTAAAAAGTACGGTGCAGATGGAGAACTGGTAAGGGCTAAGGTAGATAGTAAAAACTTGACAGAAATACATGGTCTATTGTTGTACTTAGTTACCAACAGGAAGTTAAAATAGTATCGCTGATTTCTGTACATAAAAAGTCCGAAGGAAAATACTACTGTAGATCTTGAGTCTAAAATATCAAAAACAATCGAAAGAATGAGCGACGTATACGGTGATCACTCGAGAAAAACGACCCTATTCCAGCTGATCAAATGCAAAAGTTAAACCGCTCTATTACTGTATATAATCCCTTAAAATTCAAAAGCGCTAACTTGATTTGAGAAAATCGCTTTATAAAGACTACTGATGATGTACACAATCGCAAATCTAAATAGGTCAGTCAGTCAGTCATTAACAACGTAGAACTTCGTACGTACGTACATCAGTTCGAGTCGCCACACCACATTAGCACAGAGGTGTAGTAGTCGATTCAAATCCCGTAGTGCTAGATGTAGTAAAATTATAAGCTGTGATCAGAAAAATTAGGGTTTGAAGATGTTATTCAAGGAATACAATCCAGTGAAATAAATTTGGAAAGAGAGGTAGGACTGAACTTAAGATGTTCGAGCACTAGCAAATAGAACGCTGTCACACGCCCCATTGACTACTTGTACAAGCATTAAAAATAAAACCCCTAAAGTTTTCACAGAGACCTTATTTAATTCGACGGTTGAACAATATGCTTCTATAGAAGTATACTAAGAAGTCACCAATTGATTATAACCTAAAATGATATTTCGCGAGGACATGGCGCTTAAACTCTTATATACCAGAAAAACGAAAACTAATATATTGGAGCACGTAAAAATAAGAGGTTGATTATGATTATGGTAATCTATACCATAAAAACAATGTCCTACAGTGGAGCGTCTACTCAAAAGTAACGTAGTAGTTTAGTGCAAGCGGCGATTTGGTTAGGTCTGCAATACCTTTTCTCATGGTGTCCAATCTGACCAAAATCTAACTACATTCAGAACACATCTAAAGCCTTTTATTGAGAAGAGCAATCAACTTATAAACAGATTAATAGTTGAAAGTCATCAGAATGAGTTGCTGGTAAACACGATTGACCCTATAAATAACCGTGGTCTATCAGTCTTCAGTAATTAGAATAGGAGGTCTATTAACCTATATTATTCCTTGCAGTTTGTAACACTGTGGAGGTTCAATCTCGTTTTCAATATATCGGCAGAATGTGTTGATATTATGTGTTCCGAGAATTTCAGTAATTCATTACTCAGCGTGAGAAACGAAAATCCAGACTTAAATTATTTGATCTCGGTTTTTGAACTTTCTTCGAATGTCCTCTCAAATGACCAGTCCTAGACGAAAGTGAAAGATAAGGCGTATTAATACCGAGGTCAATGTTCAGTATACTCACTTACGTCTGTTACTCCTCGTGGAGGAGCATAGGCCGCTCACCATCATTCTCCATCCAACCCTGTCCTGGGCAATCCTTTCCAGCTCCTTCCAGTTGTTATTCGTCCTTTCCATATATGCTTCTATTTCCAGACGTAATGTGTTCTTTGGCCCTCCTCCTTTACGCTTCCCTTCAGGATTCCAAGTAAGGCTTGCCTCGCGATGCAGTTTGACGATTTGCGTAATGTATGTCCTATCCATTTCCATCGTCTTTTCTTAATTTCCTCTTCAGCTGGAAGCTGGTTTGTTCTCTCCCAGAGAAGGCTGTTGACGATGGTATCCGGCCAATGGATGTTGAGTACCTTGCATAGACTACCATTTATAAATACTTGTACCTTCTTGATTGTGGTTGTTGTAGTTCTCCAAGTTTCAGCTTCGTACAGTAGAACTGTCTCGACGTTCGTATTGAAGATTCTAACGTTGATGTTGGTTGAAAGTTGTTTTGAGTTCCATGTGTTCTTTGATTAGTATACGATGAGCCAATATTAGATCACTCCGTATTCTACGGTAAGATGACGGAAATAAGTTAAGATGTCTCAGTCTGCCTTCATGAGATAGGCCTGATAGACCTTTTACCATCTTAGTCCATCGTCGTTTGACTGGTTCCAGCATATCCACCTCATACTTGAAACAAGGACTCACTGCTTGAATCCCATATTCTAAATGTGGTCACACATAAATCGGGTATAATAATCTAGACATTTCATCATCTAAATACTGAAAAGACCTACGAATAGAACATAATACTCTATAGCCTTTCGCAACAGCAGCCTTACAGTGACTAATTGTTTTGAGATCACTGTTTAATATGACTCCTAAATCTATATAGTTTCTTAATTTGGGTAGCACAAATCCACATGTTCTATGGTGATACGATTCATCATAGTTATTTAATTGCATCACCACACTCTTATTAGGATTTACTTCTAGTGACCACCTATCCAACCATATCACTATTGAGCTAAGATCATTCTGTAATACTATCCTATCCGACATACTGTGTATGGGTCTCCAAATTTTTATGTCATCAGCGAAGAGTAGACCGGATGATTTTGCTACAGTTGGTAATTTATTTACATAAAGTAAAAAGAGAAGAGGACCGAGGATTGTGCCTTGGGGAACTCAACATTCTATAGGTTCTCACGAGGATGGAGCTCCATTTCCCCTGCCCTTTGCTTCCCGTCATGGAGAAAATCACATATTCGATCTATGACTGTATAATGGATTCCAAAACGTTCCTTTTGAATTTAAGACCAGAATGAGAGACATTATCGAAGGCTTTACTTAGGTCTATGAAAATCACATCTACAAGAATATTTCGATTTTTGCAGCAACCCAACCTGAGGCTTTTTTGGTATCATTTCTTGCCAGTATTAACGGATCTTCTTGTATCGGAAGTGATAGAATTCCATCGCTTCTCCGAGTTCGCCGTTTTATATAAGAGAATAACTGTTTCGGAGGATAATTACAATCCCTAACAAATTGTTTTTCATATGACCGTCTAGTCTTACTTGTTATTGCTCTACAAGCACTCCTAATCTTATGATAACTGGATCTGTAATGTTCTAAGTCAGTGGATATAGGCGTATACCAATGCTTTTCCCTGAGTCTAAGAAGTTTCTTGACTTGTTTAGTTATCAATGGTGGACTGTTATTCGGTCTGTAGTATTACGGTCTACTTCGATATTAGTACTGCTCTAATAATAGACTAATCCTAAATTGTAGATTTGTCATGATATAACTGTCTAATATATAAAATCTTACGTGGATGTCACATCATTGTCTACACCAACTCACTGTATTATAACAATTACCAATACATGGTGGAGAACAAACTTAGGCTAGAGATAGAACAAACTATTTAATATAAATAGAGGATACAAGGTAACATTCAGCAGGGACCACGCCTGCATGGCTGAGCCATGCCATCCGATCAACTCGAATTAATTCGATTCATTCTTCCCGCCCTATCCATCCTTTGGTATTTCTCCGTGTCAAATATTGAATGTCTATTTCCCACAATGTCTCGTATTGGGGCCCAGTTCCACTATATATATATATATTATACCAGATAACTCTAAACAAGTTTAGGACAAAAACTATATTAGAATAGAAAAGAGGACCGACGAATGTGTTAAACACCGACCACAAAGAGGCACCTTAAGGAAATCCGGAGGTCGGAGAAGCAACGTGATCTTCTGTTGTGGTACGCTTGTAGTCACGACAACACCTACATCCGAGTAAAACCTGATATGTCTTGAAGGCAGAATAAAAAGAAAGACGGCACTAGCTGACCCAGGAACCCGTCGACAAAACGGTGAGGAAAATCAACGATTAGTGGCTTTTCGGATAGTCAGGTTTTTGAAGCGAATGCTATCAAGGCCTGCGTGGATAGACTGTTCTCCCTAGGTGAGTTATATGCTAATGCTAGTAATCTAAGAAATAAAATTCTATGAACTGAAAGTTGTAGTGACTACTTTTATCAAGAGAACGCGATTGGTTTAAAAAAATAATTATGATAGCCAGCTGTACCAGGGATTGTTTACTGTACTTGTTTGTTTGACTGTACAAAAGATATTCTACTTTCCGTTGATTGTGACCTTGTGACTGGCACGTAGTCCTCCTGTAGTGGTGATCATAGTCAAACGCGACTCGACGCCACACTACAAAGTATTAATGTACACATTAGGCCCGCTCATCGTGTCTGTGACAGAAACTTGGTTAGTCCATGACTTTGGCATTGCTCCAGGATTATCCGGATCCCACTACATAAGAAGTGATAGACACAAATATCGGGAAGGAGGTGGCGTCCTTTTATACATATCGATAATATAAATATCCGCTCCTCTATTTGAGAATCCCATGAATGTGGAACTTGTGAAGTCATTAAAAGCGATCTCACCATCGGACGTCGTACATTTATACTCGGTGTCATCTATGGTAGTTCAGTCTGCTTAGCTGATGACTCAGCTATGGAGTGCAAATAGCAAATGCTTAATATTAGAAGACTTTAATGAACCTGATATTAGTTGAACTGAGATGACAACGGAAGGGTCTATAAACTCCTTTGACAGTAGGTTCCTGATAACAGTAATGGAGCATTCATTAGTACAGCATGTATCCTTACCAACACGTTTAGGTGCAAACCGAGGTTCTTCTCTATCGGACTTGGTAATTACTCGTGCGACCGAGGATATTGCCAAGTTAAACAATCTTCCACTGTTAGTGAACAGCGACCACGCTGTTTTGTCATTCACGTTTAGAGCTGGTGACATGATATACGATCGGATTACACCCCGCCCAAATGTATGGAAAGCTAACATGTCAGCCATTCAGGGGTGCACTGCTAAGACAAATTGTTCAGTAGATACGACCTCATCAGTTGAAGAATCATGGTCTACATTTAAAAACAAGTTTAGTTCAGTTACGTCCCCGTTCATACCGTACTTGGTACCACGTAGACGTGTAGTGGAATTGGACACTAACCACACAATCCTCAGAGCTGAACACGAGACTACTCGGATAATAATTATTCAATATTTAACTCGGAGAAATACCAAAGGATGGATAGGGCGGGAAGAATGAATCGAATTAATTCGAGTTGATCGGATGGCATGGCTCAGCCATGCAGGCGTGGTCCCTGCTGAATGTTACCTTATATCCTCTATTTATATTAAATAGTTTGTTCTATCTCTAGCCTAAGTTTGTTCTCCACCATGTATTGGTAATTGTTATAATACAGTGAGTTGGTGTAGACAATGATGTGACATCCACGTAAGATTTTATATATTAGACAGTTATATCATGACAAATCTACAATTATAGGATTAGGTCTATTATTAGAGCAGTACTAATATCGAAGTAGACCGTAATACTACATATTCTCCGAGCTTCGCCAAACCATGCGTGTATGTAATTTTGGGATCAGGATCGTTTTACCTCAACAAATTACTCACAGTAATATTCGATAAGATCATATTCTTCTCAGTTACTCCAGGGTCGAGTTTTTTCTTAATATCGGACCTCGGTAGTGTATTTTGTGACTCTTAACGTGATGTGTGCTACTTATATTGACACAAGTAGTATATGATGTTAGTCGTGAACAGAATGTCTGGCATCACAGAGACAAGAGGATCGAACAGTAAAGCATGGAACAGGATGTAATTTGTATGAAAATGCAAGAACAATGACTTCTGGGTCATTTTGGGACAATTGGTGGACATTTTGCAAATCGAGCATTTTTTTATGATTGTCAGATTTTATCAACAAGTCCTGTAATTTTGTGTTAAATACATTCGATTGTTCACCACTGGTGTTCATGTTCACTACACTAATGGGAGTTCACCAATGATTCGCCAATGAAGTGCGTATTACCCACAGCTTTTTTCGCTTTATTTCTAGTTCTACGTAATGCAGTCCATTTTCCATCACTCAGGACAGCTACACAGGAACTATTTGGAACGGTGACGGTTTTATCTGGGCTCTCAGTTTCCACTAGTGATGCATGATTACCAGTGACAATATCAAGTGGCACTTTACTCCTCGTTAGTTTTGACAGAGATTTCACTTTCTTGTCAATCACAGTTGGATGTTTGTCGCATTCCGTAACAGCATGTACTACACTGACACATTCTTCACTGTCAGTACTCGTAATACCAGAGCAACCACCATCGTTCTTCTTACGGGCCAAAGCTGATAAGCTCATAGCCTCCTGAATTAGTAACGTCTTATTTGCACAACAAAATATACAAAGCCAATGAGAGTTAGGCTCCGAGCAACTTTTGTTTGAGGTGGGAATTTAACGGGTGAAAAACTACTACGCGGTACGTTTGAAGTTTGCGTTACGATAACACGTTATCTAATTTATATTGTTTAAATATCGTTGAATCCCAGTTTATAACTCATAAATAGCTTTAAAATCTATACTCAAAGCGATATGGGTCGACTGTCAAAAAAACGAGCCCGGAAAAGCCCTAATACTTCAGATAATAACAATTCTGTTATTACCTATTCCCCATGTTCTGCTTTTGAAGTTGATAATGTTGGGATAGGTCTTACACCACATCTGATGCTGGATGACTCTGTCTCTAATTTAATAATGAGTTGCACATCAAGATCAAAGAGTATCGGTAATATTAAGAGTGAATTAAACACTGTCTTTAAACAACTAACCGACATGCGTTCTAAAGTTGAGTCACTTGCTAGCTCTTTATCAAAGCATGATGATTTGAAGCAAGAAATAAAGACATTATCACCCCTTAAGCTGCTCCTGTCAAAAGATATCGTTCCTGCGGAACTTGATGACATCATAAAAGCAGAATCTGTTATCGACTTTATCGCTAATGAAGTTACTAAGCGAATAGTCTCTCGTAATAACGTGATTATCTATATTATACCTGACAGAATCCTCATTAAAACTGTAAGGAATTCGATATTAAAAGCATCTAACCTTCAGGATAGTCGATGCCAATGCATTCGACTTAATAAAAAGCACCAGAAATACTCGTGCCCGGTCTTGTTCAGATTCGACTCCCATATACTAGCTGAACAGTTAAAAGAATCTGAGAGGCTAGTCTGCGCGCTTACGAAATTTAGAAACGCTCGTATAGTCTCAGATAAGACCACCAATCAAAGGCTTACCCAAAAACGTACCTTGAACGAAAATAATGATGTTGAGATCACAACAAACCACGATGCATCAGCTGCTGGATCCACTGATGCAGCTACCTTATCTCATGTTCTCCAGCACTCTTATATACCAACAAAGAATGCTAATTTGCCTGTTATGTCTGTAGTGACATCTGATAGCCAAAGCACATCTATTGACGTCACTAGTCCGATATTACCCAGTTTACCATTAGAAGCCCATAAGCAAGTACTTAGTTCTAATGCTACAACTCTTAAAAACGCTGTCAAGATTAAAATACCTTTGCCACGTAAGAAGAATGTAAGTACAGAACCTTCTGGTTCTAGACCCAATATCAAAAATACTACGATGACCTTACCAAATAAAAATAAGACTGTACTTCCCGACACCATGTCTCACCTTACGCATCGTAAGGGAGGTTTTAAGGGCAGACTTGGTTCAAATGTCTCACAAGATGGCCACCGCAATCATTATGTAAGCAGGCCTAATATTGGACAGACCAAAATGAACCAACGCACACTACGGTTATCCTCAAACGTTTTAAATAATAAACCTGTAAGACGTAACTATTCTCAATACTTTCCCATTGGGCAAGATGATTTACTAGGTTACTCAACATCAAACGTTTAATAATAACCTGTAAGACTAACTATTCTCACACTTTCCCATTGGGGTTACCAACATCAACGTTTTAAATAATAAACCTGTGAGACGTAACTTTCCTCAACACTTTTCCATTGGACAAGATGGATTACTAGGTTACGCACCATTAACCCAACCCCAACTGGCAGGTGCCTGTCTTAACTGTCCGCCTAATCAAGTTCAACAAATTAACCCACTTTATCAAAATAATGATTTTTTTGGCCTTCAGAAATCCCTGGTCCCACTAGCAATACAGTTTGTTCAAGCGATAGCCCATACGATCAGTCAAACATAATAAACCATAGTCTATGCAAATCCAAACTACATAACATCAATAGTGAAGCTCTCGGTTTTTTTACACTCCACACTCCCTTCTTAAACTTATTACTTATCAATGCACGTTCACTTCTGAACAAAATTTCAGCCTTGAGAACATTAGCTTTTCTAGCCAAACCTTCTTTCATACTTATCACTGGAACATGGTGCTCTCAAACAGTATCTAATTCAGAATTAAATATCCAGAACTATCGACTCTATCGCTGCGACAGAGAAACTAAGCGAAGAGGTGGTTGCACTATATATGCTTTGGATACCCTAACAACTAATAAAGTTGAAGATAGTGTCCTGAATAGTTTACCAGAATCAGTCTGGATATCAGTCAACACCCTGAATCATAGTCTACTACTTGGATGTATATACAGAGCTCCTGATAGTTCGAATAGTGGGAATGATCTTATTATCAATGCATTCATACATGCATCCTCTCTAAACTTTAATGCTAAGGTTATCACTGGGGATTTCAATTATCCTGGGATCAACTGGAGTACCGGTAGTTGTCAGTCATGTAATGATGAGTTCTCGGCAACCATTAACATGCACTGCTGGTCACAGTGGGTTCGTGCCCCAACTAGAGGCGATAGTATACTCGATCTAATATTTAGTAGAGATGTTATCCCACTATCTGTAAAAGTATATGATGAATTTGAAAGCAGTGACCATAAGATAGTAGTTTGCGCTCTCCCTATCTATTTCTCTTATAACCCACCCATTCAAAAAACCTGTCAATATAGAGACTATAAGCATGCTGGCTGGGACCTCCTGCATTCATTGATTAAACTTTCAGACTGGGAAACTTTTTTTCATGTAATAGTCTCATGGATGCTATCGACGAATTCTATCTGATCATTAACTCTTGTTTAGATTCCAGTGTACCTCTTAAAACGTACAGGTTTAGTAAACCTTACGAAATATATATACCAGCTAAATATCGTAATAAACTAAAACGCCTACAGAATCGTTATTTTAAGTCAAACGACTTCACAGCAGTTGCACAAATAACAATAATTTTTAATCAAATTAAAGAGAAACATAGGTTAAAAGCCATTAATGAGGAGCTGTTAGCCCTTAATACTAACTCGAAAGTACAAAACTTAACTCTCCTTTTCAATAAACGCACTAAAGCAACTCGAAATGTTGATATACCGTGCATCCAGCATAATAGCACTTTTATATACGACTCTAAAACCATGGCCGACCTTTTCAGTAGTATATTCGCGAATGGTGTAGAAAACATAAGTGGCTATGCTTCAAGAGTTATGTGCGTGACTAGCAACTCAATAAAATCTATCTCCTTCACATGCATGAAAATTAATAAGGCTATAAATACCCTTAAGCTTTCGAAAGGTCATGGAGTAGACGGGATTTCATCATTTCTCTACAAATATGGTGGTCCAGATATTCCACTTCTTCTTCTAAAGCTGTTTACTCTCTCTATGGAAACCGGTTCTTACCCTTACTGTTGGAAAACCGCGTACATCATACCACGTTACAAATCTGGAGATAAGACTGACATGAACAATTACCGGCCAATAAATATTACTCCAGTTATTTCTAGGATTATGGAAAAAATTATAAGTGATGAACTTTCCAACTATTTACTTGCTGGAAAATTTATCAATGATACTCAACATGGATTTCTTAAAAATCGTTCTTGCATGACATGTCATTTTGACTTCTTTAATTTAGTCTATTCTCTACGTAGCCAAGGATATCTAGTCTTAGTGCTATATCTGGACATTTCTAAAGCCTTTGACATGGTTAGCCACCAACTTCTTATAGGTAAGCTCGCATCTTATGGGGTTCAAAATCCTTTGCTTGCTTGGCTTGATTCCTTTCTCAGCAATCGACATCAAATAGTTAAAATTAACTCTTCATTGTCTAACGCTGTCCCTGTTAGAAGTGGTGTAATACAAGGTAGTGTCTTAGGTCCTTTGCTCTTTTTAGTGTTTATCAATGATATTTGTGAAAGTTTTTGTGTCGGTAAGCCCCTTCTATATGCAGATGATCTTAAAGTAGTATATTCATTTTCTCCACATGAGCTGAAAAATATGCAAAATTGCATCAGCATGGAGCTTAACAAGGTAGCACAGTGGTGCTTAAAATGGCAACTGGAGCTTAATACGGCTAAATGTGGATGGATATGCTTCGGCAATACATCACTCAACCTAGACATTACCATAAATGTAGAAGTGTTATCTAGGTTACATACAGTAGTAGACTTAGGACTTAGATATTCCCAAGACTTGTCGTTTACAGAACATATATTAAAACAGACCTCTAAGTCTCAACGTCTAATAGGTTACATAACTCGAAATCTTTACAACACTGAGTCACGTATTCTAATGTACAAAGTTTGTGCTCGACCTCTTCTGAATACTGCACGTTTATTCTTAGCAGTGCGCTCATAACGGATAAATTAAGGCTGGAATCAGTACAGAGACGATTTACACTTCGTATTCTTGGAGCTGATTGTACCTTAACTTATAATTCTAGATGCAATAAACTTGGGCTAGACCCTTTATGGAGGAGGAGACTCAAACTAAATCTTATCTTTTTCTTCAAACTACTTCATAAACTATCGTTTACATCCGATCACGCGATTCAATATGCAGAAACCTCTCATTATGACATCCGTAATTCATTGGCACTAGTGAAACAAACTCATTCTAAATCATCTCTTTATATGAATTGCTTCACCTATAAACTTTCTAGACTCTGGAATAACCTACCACAATCTATACGCACGATAAAATCACTCCCATTATTTGTTCGCTGCATCGATGCATACTGCTCCTCTGAAAATGCATTGAATGGTCTAGCGCCTTTAAGTATATCTCATTCCACAAGTGATATTTTAGGAACCTTAAATGTTTAGCCATCTTTATTAGTGAATTCCCTTAGTAAAACCACCCACTTGCTGTCAATATGTTAACACCGCCCCTAGCAACTTTAACTAATTTGAATAACATAACCAGTATATCACTGTGTCACATAACACACGCATT
The DNA here is from genome assembly GCA_944470405.2 of Schistosoma mattheei. NCBI lineage: Eukaryota > Metazoa > Platyhelminthes > Trematoda > Strigeidida > Schistosomatidae > Schistosoma > Schistosoma mattheei. Next base: position 17,694,861 of record OX103951.1, on the reverse strand, counting down.
TAGGTAGACCGGATTGATATATTTTGGTAATTACTGCTTTGTTGTTCCGTGCCCTCTGTTTTCGTTTTAATTTCTCTAGTTGTAGATAATTATCATTATTTCGATCTGGCACACGAATTGACCTTAATTACACCGTTCATAAATCAACAGGCTGTCCATTTAAGAAATATTAAAAATTCCCGGCTGATGCATTGGATCCCTGTAATATATGTACTACTTAAACAACTACTGAACTAGTATACTTGAAACTTTCTTTTATCACATGTTTCTTCTGCACGTATAACGTTATTATTCATATCAAATTGATCATGCCTGTAAACTGGCGTGAACTCTGTAATTATTATTATTTTTCAGAATATAAATTATTATTATTATTATTATTATGGTACCACATTTTACACTCATTGCACTACATTCCTTCCTCCACAGTGAACAAACAGTTTGGTTGTCCACATTTGTGAGTACTACCAATCTTTTAATTCAGATTAAGGTGTAAAACACAATATGATCACAGTATGAACACAAGTGTCAGTCACTGAGTAAAAGGGTACCACAAGGCAAACTTTAGCAAGATCTCAAACCTTAACTAAAATACATAAGTTAACGCAGACCAAGTACAAGTACGAAATGGTAGAATCAAGATCAAGATATATTCAGCCATAGTCACGAAATTATCTTAACTCGACCACCACTGAAAATCAGAAGGCACTGGATAAGAATTTCTTCCTAGTATGGGACTTCGCAAATTATTTACGGCTTATCGATAATCATAATTTGCCGAATAAAAGGCCCAACCTGTGCCAACTAAAAGTTTTCTAATTTTCAACTGCGTGTTATCGAACAAGAAAGAGAAGTTAAGAGTCACAGCCTGGTAAAAATATTCTTTTGGCACGATCGTGAATAGCTGGAGTGACAGCTGTTATTTTGTATTTTAATAGCACAAGATTATTTGCACTTTCATATATTATCATGGTTTTTCAGTTTATATGCGTTTAAACGTGCCGCATATTCTCAAAAAAACATTCTTCCCGATGGAGCACTTTTTCACTTCTATGTTATATTTGGTATCGGAATAAAACCTTGTCGTTGTGCTTAATTGTTACATGTCCATACCTGGTAATAATAGTACATCAAATAGTTTGAGTACAGCTATTGTCAACTTGAACTTTCTTCTTCAACAGCGGCTGCTTTTTCCATGCTTATAAAGTTGGGAGAATCTGAAAATATCCTTAACAAATATCAGCATGTAAGTGATTAATAAATATCTCAGGGGCACATTACGTGTAATAATTACATTCATTTACGTAGAAGTGGGAATAAAAGAAGGAGTTGGAAATGATTATTGGTCACCTTTAAATGCACATTCGAATTTAAGGAGAGGGCCACAAGGAGTCGGTCATTCTACGAAACCGCTAAAATAATTCCTAATGTATGAACAGGTGGGTCCTAGTACTTTGGTTGTCGATCGGTGGTTTTAATTTCTTTACGGAACAGATTACTAGGTTTGATATCACAAGATGATTCCTAATATGTGAGTTCTACAAGCTCCATGTTAAGAAGTGAATTGGGCAGAAGATTCTTCTCAATGAAATGAAGAATTATCTTCTGCACGCCAGAAGACATTCATGTAGGATAATGTGGTGGAATGTATAAAGGAATTGTCTTATAAAAAATCATCATCAATGGCGTGAGCGATCTGAAATCTAGGCATACTAAAAGTAAGTATGTAATGAGATACAATTCCGATTAGTGCTCTCTCAATGAAGCATTTACTTCGCTAGGTCACACTGAGTTGCTGGGTTTTATCTAGGAGACAGAATTTTAGTCCTATTTTTTTCCGCTAACTAGCAAACTAAACTAGGTTGAAATTGTTCAAAACACAGAATGAATAAGGAAGTGTGAATGATTACCTCCTAGTTATTTTTTAAATATCCGTCTTTCCCATCGGTTACTAGCTCTGGTTAATAACCGACGAGGTGAAGACTATTTGAGAGGGTCTGAGAATATATTGTCGCCGAAAGTATCGAGGGAGTAAACAACTGTTTGACAGGAATCCTCAATAGGTCGGTAGGAATGTCTTAGCCCGATTCCTTGTTTGTACATGATCAGTAGAAATCGGTAAGTGTTAAATATCAGCATAGAATAACACCTAAAGTCGACTTCGAGAAAGACATCTTTTTGCAAGTTAGTCTTACTAATAACACAAATTTACTGGTCGTCAAATATCGTTGTAGTTGTATTCAGGCGGATCGTCGATTTTTGAATGAGGTCACGAGCCCACCAGCGTTATCTAACCACCGAAAATGTGGGAGCACTGATGTTATGCCCGATAAGAATAATGTGTGGTAATTTTTGGGATCCATCTGTGGACCAATACTATACTTATACTTTTACCGTATAATTGTCAATTAACTAAATTATTCTTATTGATTAAATGTTCAAGTATTTCAATGGCAGTCGACTGACTAATTTATCGATTATATGCTTAAAAATCTTCCATGGCAATATCGATTATATATATATATATATATATATATATATGCGTTTTGAATTCCGTTTGTTGTGATCGCTCGTTCTGCCTGTTTCGCAGAATATACTTCTCATTCCAAGCTTGGACTTCTCCTTCTAGTAAGCGGGGCTGGGACGCATCAAATAGCTAGCTTGCTGGTCTTTGGTCACCGAGTCTTGTTTCTCGTTCGCACATTAAGTGAACTCGTGATAGCTTCAAACCTGGCAGCTGAACGGCCGTATCATATTAATATAAGAATCCTCAGCAGTGCGAGTTCATGATTCTGCACGGATTATTCGAACTCGGCGCCCTCAGTCTCGCTTGCTAACTATCAACCTTTAGACTACCGAACCGGCATTCAATTGTGTAAGTGTTTAACCTCAACCAATTCATAATGTCGTGCGATCATCCTACATTGTCTCCGGTGAGTAAATGCTTCACACCTGATATATTATTGTGGACTGATTGAGGTCATGAATTGACACGGTTAGATGTCGGCTGAGTGGTCTAGAGGTTAAGCGTTTGCAAGCACGAACGGAGGTCCTGGGTTTGAGTGATGTGCTCAGGATTATTATCGCGGACTGTTGAGAAATTCCAGTGCCTTGAGAGACGTAAATGTTCGAATCCATAAACGACGTCCAACTTAACTATATGTGACCATGCTCTGAACTGGTTTACGTTCCGTAATAAAAATATGCAAAATAAGCTGTTCATTATGTATAGACTGCTTATTCCCTTCGTATCAATCAAATAGCTACTGAAATCAGGAGATACAACTTGGAGGTGCTCGGAATCAGTGGAAACCCATTCGATCGAAGCTCGACAGGAAGGATTAGATTCGGGAGAGATGCTGTTGTACTCTGATCATGAAGAAGAAAACGCTCCACACACTCAGGGAGTTGCTTAGATGCTGTCCAATGAAGCACAGAAAACACTTATAGGATGAGAATCTCATGGATCCAGAGTCGGTCAGCTACAACGTAGGACCAGGCACATATACGCATCGGTCCAAGTTGCCATACCTCATTAACACAACAAGATGGACACTGGATTCATAAAAGTAGTTAATTCAGAGGTGGTAATATATAAAAGAAAGATTGCAGTAAGGATATAGTACAGGAAGAAAGAATTAGTTAGTATAAAGCAAGATATGAAGCAATTTCAATCTCTTAGTTTAAGGGAAGATAAAGAGTGTTATACACCGACGCCATCGTGATCGATTCTGAGCCGTGTCACCGAGAGTCTCCAACCATTGGTTACGATCGTCACGCGGACCCCAACCAATTAGTCTGCAGCTCCCAACATGATTTAGACTAGAAGTTAGTGACTTCAAGCACTGATGCCACGTTTTGGTTTGGCCGCCCCTAACCATGGATCCAGAATCATCAAAGCATCCTTCAAAACAAAGGAGATCACAAAGAATCCTATCCAACGTCATGCACCCACCAATTATAGCAATGAAGACGATAAAGGCCAGTTTTACGAGGGGACGCAATCGGTCGTAGTGAAGTGTCAAGGAAAAGACTTGGTCATCCTGACGGGAGACCTAAACTCCAAGGTTGGAATGAACAACGCCGGGTGAGAAGATATCATGGGGCGACATGGACTGGGAGAAAAGAATGACAATCGCAAGAGATCTGCAGATTTACATGCATTCAACAAAATGGTTATGGGTGGTACTGTATTCCTCTTCCCCCACAAACGCGTACACAAAGCTACATGGGTCTCACTGGATCACATTACAGAGAACGAGATCGGCCATGTTTGCATCACTAAAAAACATTCAGAAGCTCAATGAAGGATGTGAGGACCAAGAGAGGAGCTGACATAGCAACTTCAGATCACGACCTGGTGTTTGTCAAGATGAAACTGAAGCTAGACAAGCACTAGACAGATGAATCAACAACCTTAAAAAGGCTGAATGCTGATTAATTCAATCGGTATAAGGAAAGGATTTCAATAATGTGATGTTGAACCGGATGAAAAGTTCAGTAGATATCCAGCTTTGAAATCAATGAGCCGGATTCCGTAAGGATCGGTCGTTCACAGACCAAATCGCGACACTACGAACCATGGTTGAGCAATCAATTGAATTGAATTCGTTATTATACATCAACTTCTTGAACTATGAGAATGCGTTTGAAAGAGTGGATAGGAGAACTTTATGGAATTTTCTTCGACACGATGATGCACCTGAAGAAGATCGTCAACATCATACGGAATTCATACGATGGATTACAGTGCAAAGTGGTGTATGTAGGATAGCTGATAGACGCATTCCAAGTAAGGACCGGAGTCAGATATATGACTCCATGACAGCAAGCGTACATCTTAATCGAACTGACAAAATTTCGTTTAAGTTCAAGCTTACCACTTCGAAAGACGTAAAACACTAAGAAATGTCATTTACTAGTTTATTCACAAGTAGTTTAAGATGTTGATCACCTATTTTCGAATGAAAAGCACAACAGACGTGCTTTACCTACTATATCGTCACCCTAGATTGTTCAGTGACAATAATTCAGTAAAGTGATAATAGTTTAAGATAACTTCAATAAAGTGGCCGAAAATTAGATTTAATGGTCTATCCGCATGAATTCCATACTGAGACACTTACTACAAGTACCCATATAATTTAATAATTTTGCCATCCAATGTTGATGAAAGTTTAGCTTCTGAGCTTGGCGTCAGTTCGAGGTTTGTAGACCAATATTACATACAATGACAGTACAACTTTATTCATCTTAAACTTCATGTCATCTGTTGATCTCAGTATTATCTTGAGACCAACATACAAGACTGTTTTAGTGAGTATATTTCTGAAGGTGATGCGGTTAAACCTTAATCTATCAGGTGACTCTCAAAATAGAATTTTACACACAAGCACTTGATTTCAGTTCGTACTTATCAGGGAATCATCACTGGTAATTTTGTCATTTTACTATTTCGTACAGTTAGTCGCCATAGAAGGAGCAGTAATAAGCATTTGTTGCAAAAGCCTGCTTTTTAATGTGTACATTGACTTCACTGTTCATATCCAGCGATCTCAATGAACACCATGATAACACAGGAATCCATACAACCGCCAGTAGGTGGCTTTTAAGGCATACCCAAGAAGCGGGCTTTGTATTCTAAGGAACCGATATATATTTGTAAGTGAGCGCTTATGTATTCGATTCGATTTGCTTTGATAAACTTTCTTTGCCACTCCTAGTTGTTCCATTCAGTAACTGGTCAAGGCTCTTATGTGAGACATTTGTACGTTACTACCAGACTATAACACAGCATGTTATATAAATTTATAATACTCAGTTAGCAGTTCTGAGTTACTAAACGTCGCAGTTTAATGTGTCTACTCAGCCTACGTTGGAGTCGAACTATTTAACCTCGCCTCCAGGGCGCATTTACGGATGAAAGGTCGACTATCATGCTGCTTCAAAATTCCTTATGAACATAAGCAATCTTTTCTGCAAGATAGTACACTGGTGATAAGTGTAAAAACTGCATATGGTATATGATCCATATTGTAGGTATGTGTAAGATTTGTTCTATGTTTTGTGTGAATGTGTGCAAAAATCCTTTTGTGTCATGTTTTGTGCGACTGTAATGCCGTCCTTTTGATGCTGCTAGTCACCCATAGTTTTACATGTTGAAGAATACAGGCCAGTAGTTATAGTAGGCTTTTATTCAGATTGTGGAACAGACCAAATGTAATGCGGGATTACACTTCCAAGCACAAACACTTGACATCCAATGTAGGATAACAGGAAATGTAATGCCTAGGCAAAATAATGAAGTAGATAAACACTTGAGCAACAGTGTTTCGACATTAGCAAGATTTCTCCGGCCACCTCTCAACCATCCAACCCAAGGTGTTGCATATTCACTTGGATGTTCAGGTAGCTGATTTTCTGCCTCTATTTGTGAGTTGCTGATTTTGTTTCGCATGATCATATAATCTTTTGGACTATCCATAACCTCAGTCTTTGACTTTTCCCTCGCTATTAGATAGTATGTCGATGACCATTCTGATTTTGTTTCACTCAATTGCTTTACCTCACTGGTAGACGATTATACTCATGATTGTCATCGCTCGATCCACTGAACTGATTATCGCTAATCGATTGATGACAGGTTCCCTGTTTGTTAGAAACGCGTATTGCTGTTGTCAACATTGACCAATCACTTTCTGAGCTAACTAGCAATCAACACTTGAGATTCTTGGGTTTTCATAAAGTTATTGTTTTGTAGATAATTACCTGCCTATAGACTAAACTAAACAAACGTATCCAGATGTTTGGAGACCTGCTGAATGTATAGAAATGATTAAGAGTTATTCAGGTGTTCTACGTTTGTGCTTGTAATACGCGATTTTATTTTCATCAGTACCACTTGGTTACTGAATTTTTGTGTTCTTAGCTGTCTGACTCAGTGTATGTTCACTGTTACAGTAATGTCAATCCAGATCTTTAAGAGTCCTGGACTTTGTAATAATGATACTAACAATATATTTCTGCATGAGCAGGTACACGCCATTTTTACAGGCATGATCTACAAATTACAACATTTGTCGGCTCACAGCATGCTTCCCAATTTATCAAGTTTATAGTTGTTATATAGTAGACTCGTAGAGCGCTTGCTGTAAACCATGACATTGAGGAGACGCATACGTTAAGTTTGTTCCACACATCAGAAGTTTCATAGCTGTGCCCTCAGAGCAAGATTCCGAAGAAAGAAAAAATAGGAACAGAAGAGCAGCAAGGCATTTGGATATGAATGCCAAACATTGCTTAACATTGTGTAGTAGAACAGACAGAGGTATAATAAATTAGATTAAATTCATATTATCTCTTGTTAGAGTGAAAAAGTTAGCGGCTCCATATGAGAAAATGTGTAACAGCTTAGGTTGGTTGGTTAAGAGTTGACCCCAAACAACCAAGCATATGCCAAAACAGTATTGTTCAAGTATTCATTCACTTCCTTATTTTGTATAAGCGTTATATTCCCTATTATCTTATATTGAATGTTGAGAGTCTTTGTTTGTGTGAACAGATAGTCCCACGCTCCAATGTGACTGCGCGAAGATCGAAATAAAGACCTATTCACTACTTCTCTGGTTTCTTCTATCAATAGCACGAGGGTTAACTTAAGGCACGAAAAATGTAGTAATAAAGAACAGTGAGTTGTGATGTGTAACAAGTTGGAGTAAGCTCACATGAAGGAAGGGAAGTCAAGGTTGGTACAAGGAAAGCGGTTTCCTAGAAGAGAGTGTGCATATAGAGGGTGAAGTTTTAAAAATACTAATAACTATACCTTTCACTGTCTAATTTTTTTCTCTCTTTTCTTTTTTTGTCCATCCGATACCAGCCACATATTATAGTGTAGAAATCCGAGTTAGCATGTAATGGGTTGTCTTAGTAGAATAGCTAATCCTGCATAAAATTGGAAACATGAGTCTGAGTGGTGGGCGGAGGAAGACAACCTATATCACAGATTGACTGACTTATCCTCAATCATAAAGAGCCTGATATATACTAAATGTTCTGCCCCTCAAACACTTGTGGATTGAAGTCATCGCCCTCACCATCAATGCTTGCTCGTCAGTAACTCCACCCTCCCTCCTTTTGTGATGTTGGGCTCATTTAAGCTTATTTTTGAATATATGTCATACCTCACACAATCCTCTGTGTTTCACATCATGTTGGAAAACACTATAGGTACCATTTTACAAGCTTATCAGGCAGTTACAAGTTATGGACTGTGGGTAAGGCATCGTTACAGTGCTTTAATTGACCATAGTATTTAGTTTGCCAATGACAGTATAAGCATTAAGAAGGGTATACTGTACAATAGTTGTTTATTAAAGCAGGCGGAAATGTATTGAAGTATATGAGTTGTAGATAAGGTAACGAGTGGGGAAATATTGGCGAGACTCTAATTTATGGACGAACCATGAACCAATCTTAAATGACACTTACAATTATTAGTCAATCAGAAGACAGTATAAAGTAAAAATATATTATAAGAAGCTGACCAATTACAGTGGATATTCTTCTTTTACATGGTTTAAAAACTTGTTAAGGTTTGATAAAGGTTCAGATGTTCTAAAATCATAATGCATACGATATAGGAACTCGTCCATATGGCTCCATAATAGTCGTTCTCTAGAGCCGTGATACGGTCTTAAAAACATCTGCAAATGCCGCAGCCAGTGTTACTTGTGCCTTTATTATCCAATTCGCAAATATTATCATGATTTGCCTCAGTTTCAGTCGCGATCGGGCGAACAAAGTCCCCGTTCGAGCAGAGTTTTTCCTCCCAAATAAAGAACGACGAAATACAATCTCATCACGATAGTCTGCACGCTTTGCTGCAGTCATTTGATAACCGAAGTCACAGGTACAGGAACTTCTTAGTAGTCTCATCTCTTGCAGCCGCTCAATAATCACCTCTTCTCTAAAATCCGCTGTAAACCGATCGTATGTGAGCATTAGGTGTTGAACTTGGCTCCGTGATCTTGAAATTCCTCAAACGCTTCTGATTGGCTCGTCCATAAATTAGAGTCTCTCCGTGTCTCCCTATGATTCCGTACTAGGAACTCATTTTTTCTTAATTCACTTAAACAATCTTCTACAACAGGCCTCGTCAGACGTATTATTATTATTATTCACAAACATCTTATGGGTACATAAGTGTTGTGAAGAAACCATTTCGGGTTTCTTCAAAAAAATGCAATAATACACAATTTTCAATAATGTCAGCATTCTACTTGCCATTTAAAAAAATTTAGAGCAATAATAGTAGAATATTAATAATAATAAATCGGGTCTGTGCAATTGAGAAGAATATTGAATTGAGTTTAAAGAAGGAAATGGAGAAAATAAGGGAATAGAAATAAAGGAGACGTGAAATACGCAAACAGTTTAATAGGCGTGTTTACGAACACAGAACAAGAATAAACGACTATGTGTGTATCGTTAAATTAGTAACAAAAAATAATTAAGAAAAAATAACTTATAATTGCAGTAAGATATGACGCTAGAATAAATGTTTGTGCAGTTATAGTTTGGAGTGATGCTATGAAAGTTACAATTAGATGAAAAGGATAATAAAATATCAATATGTATGAGTCATATATGCATAGTGAAGATAAAACGGGTCTGAGAATTTAATTTAAGTGTAACACAAGTTATTGTTTTAATTACAAACTTCGTAATCTTAAGAATAATATTTATTTAGAGGGAAAGAAGAGAGAGAAAAGAAGTGAACACCTAGTGAAAAGTTTTGATCCATGATAAGAATAATAATTGTGTAATGAATATCAACCTCAGAAGGAAACCAACAATTGAAAAACTAAAATAAAAATCCGTTAAAGCACTCGGATGAATACATTTAGATTTATGTAATAGTATACAGAGTGAAACCGGATATTAGTATAAATATTTGTGCAATAATAATTAAGATTGATGCTATGAAAGTCAAAATTGATTTTAAAGGACAATCTGGAGTTAAATATGTTTAGAAGGATAAGAAGATACAAAAAGAATATCTAATGTGTCAGGGAACTAATAATGATATTAATAACGGAAATAATGATAAACACGAACATAATCAGATTTCATATATTAAGATAAATAGAAATAAAATAAAATAGATGTGGAAAGATTTAAAGGTTTTATTTTGCTTTTCAAGCAATTAAATGGATGACGGACCTTGTTTGTATAAATCATTATTGAATACATTGATATTCAATAGGTGACATAATCCACTTTCGGAAAGAAAATCGTCAAGGAGACTTTTGAACCGGGTTGTAGTTTCACTGCAACGGAGGTTCACTGGCAGTCTGTTCCACATGGTTGAGTAGCGAATAAGGAAAAAATTCTGACGTAAGTTTGTGTGGGTTCTTGGAATCGCTAGAATATTCTCCTTATTGCGTAGATTGTGGGATGATATCATAAGGTATGAAGGGGTGGATACCGAAGAGTAGGAAATACCGTTAATAAGCCGGTAGATAAAGACAAGATTTAATTTGATACGTCTGATCCAAAGAGGCTCTAAGTTGAGTTGTTGACATCTTTGGTAATAGTCTTTGTTATCGGAATACCCCAGAACAGCTTTGGTGAACCTTCTTTGAACACCTTCAATTCTAATCAGGTCAGTATGTCTACAATTACTGTAAACTAAAATACCATATTCAAGAATGGGTAAGATACATTTTCTGTATAGTAACAATCTCGATTCGATATTATTGAAGTTTATCATTATCAATCCGATGAGCTTTCTAGCTTTGGATACTTGAGATATAATGTGTTCAGAAAAGTTCAGACTGTTGCTATATCTTAAACCCAGGTCACGAACAGTGTTAAGAGGTTTGAGTGTATGTGTCTGTACAGTCAGATTTAAGTTAAGACAGCGACCAATGTGAATAAATCCACTTTTGTCAACATTAAGTGGCATATTCCACGAAATAGTCCATTCGTACAACTTGTTTATTTCCTCTTGGATTACCGCTGAAATATAGCTTTCTTTCGTGGGAGAAGAGAACGAATAAACTACTTTCAGGTCATCAGCAAAAAGAAAAGGCTTACCATACTGAAAGAGGGAACACACATCATTGATAAAAAGGAGAAAGAGTAATGGACCAACCACACTTCCTTGTATAACCCCGCTGGTTACATTCACAGGTTTAGAGTAGCAAGATCCAAAGCGAACGATTTGGCTACGTTCTTCTAAAAAAGATTTGAGCCAAGATAAAAGGGGATTCTGTATGCCAAATGAAGAGAGTTTTAAAAGAAGAAGTTTGTGTGAGACACTGTCGAAAGCCTTACTAAAATCGAAGTAAAGAATTATCACTGACTGACCAACATCTCTTTTCTGGGTAATTTGATCAAAAAACTCCAGGTGCGATGTGAAACATGAGCGTTTAGTCATAAACCCGTGTTGGGATGGGCTGATCAGACTAGCCGAAAGTAAAAATGATAGTAGCTGTTTGTGGATGATTTTTTCCATGGTTCTTGAGAGCACGGATGTCAAATTAATTGGCCTATAGTTAATAATATCACTACGTGGTCCTGTTTTGAATCTAGGGGTGATAAGGGATGTTTTCCATACAGATGGATAGGTCCCATATTCCATAGATAGATTGAAAAGTTTCAAACAAAATAGTGGAAATTCTCTACTTCCATATTTCACAAATGATGAAGGTATCCCGTCAGGTCCACCATCATAAGACTTTTTCAGGGCAGCTATGGCCTGCTTGATGTTGGAGGGTGTAAAATCAATTTTCGACAGATGTCTGGATGTCAGCATTGGAAATGTAATGATGGAGTTTTCAGTTCCAGTTTTGTAGCACTGCGAGAAGTGCTTGCTGAATTGTTCACATATAGTATTCGGGTCGTTAACAATGCTTCCGTTAACTATGAAGAATTTAGTCGTGCCAAGGGAATTTGACTTTACACGGGATTTAAAAAGCCGAAGTATTGATAATTCTGGGCTTTTACTACGTAGAGCTTTATTTTCTATATTCATAAAATACTTACGTTTAGATGAAGCATTTCTGTTGATTAATTTAAGTATACTCTGAAGTGCATACACATCATTCTGCTCGTAGTAGCGGCATTTTAATTTCCTCAGCTTTCTTTTAAAAGTATTTTGGCCCCTATTAGCATTATAAGCCACACGGCCAATAACTGGAGCAGTGCAGTCAAGACAATATATCAGGTTGTGGTATAGATTGGAAAGCGCAATGTCAACATTATTTGTGGTAAAATAAGTTTCCCATGGTAAACATTGAATGAGAGTTCCAGTCCGTTTCCATGTTTGTTGATCAAAATGTCTGCTTTGGTACATCAATGAAGCTTTAGAGTTCAATTGTATGGCGTTTAAAGAGTGAATAATACCAATACAACTCTATGGTCACTCATAAAAAACTCATGACTGGTATGTACTGAGATAGAGTCTATGTTGATTGTGAACATTAAATCAAGTGTATTATTCCCCCTGGTTGGTTTTCGGACCTGTTGAACCCATCCACAAATTTCTAATGTTTCAACTAGCTTGTTATATCGACCTGGTACCGGAGTCAAGCCCCATTTAATTTTTGGCAGGTTAAAATCGCCTCCGATGATTTTAAAAGTATGCGGTTGGTGCGAAGCAATGGAAAATATGTTTGTTAGTAATTTGTCAAACTTAGTATCCGCATGAGGTGGTCTATATATGCATCCCACAAGTAAATAATTTTGGGATCCACAGTTTACAGTAACCCAAGTGGAGTCGTCTATAGCATCAAGGGATTTATCCTCAAATTTGCACGCTTGAATGTCTGAACGGACATAGATAATTGTACCGCCTCCTATTCCATAACATCTATCGGTTCTAAAGAAAACGTAGTTATCTACATTCAAGGAATGATCGGATATAGATGAATTACACCACGTTTCCGTAATAAGTACAATGGTTGGATTAACAAGGAATAAAAGAGTTTTAAGATGAATAATTTTATTAGACAGAGAGCGGGCATTGAACGAAAGAATAAGAAACTCAGAGTCATCATAGTGAAGCAGGTTAGAGTATAAATCGCAATTGGTAGTTCCATGAATACTCATAGGATTAGCTAAGGTAAGAGTCGTGTTGCGAGGGGAAATAGATTCAACCACTTTGTCATCATGTGAAATATGTTTACCGTTGCCGGCAGGAAAGCCGGCGGAATTACAAAAAAATTCTTTTCATTGCTATTGGATATAACATCTGATAAGGGCATACTGTACATATTGGGAGCCGGACCAAGAAGGCTATCAGGTCTATGGTTGTGACCAAGTGGCCAATTACAATTCAGATAACTATTTATACCTGACGTATGGGTAACGTGTTTAAGACGTTTATTTCCAAGGTTTGTGGTTGATTTCGGCTTCTTCATAAGTTGGAGAGGATTGTGTACTGTTAAACATACTTGCGATGGTTTGCGAGGTTCGAATATATCAACGTTAAGTGCGTGGTCAGTTATATGAATGTTATGATTAGTTTTCCTGTTATCCGTTGCACAGTTACTGTAACTGGGTGTTGCACTAACAGGGGTTTGGATTGTGTTATCCCATTCTTCATCAGCACAACTACTTCGGGTTGAATCTAAGTCAACATTCTTAAGAGGATGGACACCACCTACATCGGGATTACTTTCTTCTGGGTTTTGAACTTTATGAGATTCAGAAGAGTTTTTTGGTGGCGGCAAAGTTGTTAAGCTAGACGTCCTCTTAGAATCGGACTTAACGTTACAACCATTAGGATTATGATGCATTTGAGAGTTTGAAGCTGATGGTCTGTAGTTATCTCTTCCTGCTTTTCGCTGGCATGGTGTTTTATCCGGAAGAGTCTTAATATCCTTGAAAATCTGTTTTTGTCTCAATGAATTGGAGGAATTTAAAAATTCACTGGCGTCTACAGATGAGTTGAATTTGAACAAGATCGGTGAGTGCATACCAGGATGACTTCTTTTTAATCTTGTGCATACACATGGTACGTGTGTCATATTGCTGGCTCTAAGCAGACTAGATTTGATATTTTTAAGGGCATGTGTATCCGGTATATTAAACACAATTGCATTGCTAGATCGTCTTATTCTTTCAAATACCTCTGATGCAACACGATCTAGGAAAATATTTATGTCATTCATTTGATCTGGAGTCTCTGTGAGGTTGGGGTTGATGAGATATTTAAGCGGATTGAGAATGTTCATGTCTACTTGCAACTTTTTTATAGCATCCATATAGTTGCAGTTGCGATTATCATCACTGTTTACCATCAGAGTTTTCAACATGTCTGGAATGGAGACAACTGGTAAAAGCCTGTCTGCTTCCGGATGAACGGAGTGGCACGTCTCGTTGAAACTGTTGGAAATCGTATCGGTAGAGGTGTTAAATTGTGTCGTTTTCCTACGTTTGGCTGAACGCCTAGGAGCAGGGGTCTTCATTTTCTTTTGTGACATGATAAAGTGACGTATAGCAAGTGGTTTGAACAGAATGTTGGAAATAGGGGTGAAAAAATCAATTCCGAGGGCTCAAGTTAGTCTAAAAATCAAAATCTATGTTTTAACCAAGAGTGAATGTATCGTGAGGATTAGTGGTGTTAAAAACAAAAGATGACAATGGCAGGAAGATAGTAGTGGAGATGAAGTATTTATGTCAGTATCTGTGTGGAGGCAAAATAGAATATAAAGGAGCAAGTTGTATAAATTTTAACATATATGACACGAAAGATAGCCTTATATAGTAAAGTAATTTAGAAATGTCGATAATTAGTATCAAACAATCAAAAAAAGTACGGTATGTGATACATATATAAACTGAAAGTCCGTATTAGTAAAAATTGGGAGGTGCAGAGATAAGTAGTTTAGAAGATTATTACCGTCTAAAGTTATTATGTTGCTTCTTGAACAAATATATGAAACAGCTTTTTGGAAAAAAACACTGTCAAAAAAACAAACTATGACAGACTCACCGAATTGGACAGGTAATTTCGGAAATGAAATAATTTATAGTATCCAAATACGATTTAAATGATAGTTAATAAAATAGTGAATACAGTCCTTTAACATACACGGTTATATATATTTCTTGATATTAGGTAGAGGTTTGAATAGATCCTGTAGATACATAAAGTACGTGGGTTAAAGCATTCAAATACGATATAATCATATATTCCTTAAGAAATAGAATACAGATATGAAATGCAAATCTTCGTCAAATATGATTATATACGGTTTCAAAGTATAGTTTGATCGTATAGTCAAAATGAATATATGTAATTATATGATTATGAATTATTGTATGAATATGATCATAAATACTGTAAGTTGAACTCAGAACTTATCATATGGCATGAAATTCACAGTTTATATGTTAATAGTTAAGAATAGAGTTATTTTCCATAATTCCAAGAAAAAATAATTCATCCAGCTATGCGAGAATCCTAGAAAAGTGAAACTAAAAACCTCGGCCTGAAAGTAACGTCCAGTCCGTAGCGCGCGGTTCCGACAAGCCTTTCCATTCGAGTCTTATATGAGACAAATTAAGGATTCCGTGCGTAGTGGGTTTGCAGTAACTAAGCAAGCAGCACAGCGTTATGCTGAGAGAATGTCCTTCAGCGATAGGCTTCCCGTACGGGACGACTACGTGCGAGTTGACCGATAAGCTCGCCCGTAAGCCAAATATCAGAAGGCAGTTGATGGCTGTAGTCGAGATGTATTTGTTGGTGATCGAAAGAATACCGAGATCGTGCCAGGTTACAAGGGTGGTTACTGAGCGTAACCGAATTCGTGCAAGGTCACAATCAATTACTGATGTTGAAAAACTCTAGGGAGAAGTATGCAACAAAGAGGATAATCTAGCACTTTAGGAGGGCGTGACTCGACCTCAAAGTTGAGCAGAAAACAACGGACGTGCCTTTTAACACTTCGACGTGTAATGTAGTTCGCCTGAAACATCATGCAGACTACGAATACATCATAGGTAACTACTCATTGGAGGTATCTCATGGTGAAAAAGATTTAGGAGTATTTGTACCCTATGATCTTAAGTTTGACGCTAACTGAGACAAAGATACCATTTGAGCGCACTTTGGACTGTCTAAGTTGAAAAGCAGCTAGACTGTAGAATTTTCCATCTAACTTTCAGCAGTTTTATTCGACCCCTTTTAGAGTATTGAAATATAGTGTTTTCTCCTTCACTTCAAAAGAACAAAGACACACTGGAAAGTATCCAACGGAGAGCCACAAAATCAAGCTGAGACTTCAAACTCAATTCTTACGAAGGACGCCTCCAATCACCGGAGCTTTACCAATCAGACAACAGGCATCTTAGGAGTGACCTTCTAATGACTTACAACATCCTTAACACTCATGTGCGTTCCACTAAACACTTACTTAAGCTTAGTTCCAACACAAACTCCAGTGGGAATACCCAGAAACTGAAGAAACTGAAAAGCAGAACGGACTACAGGCACAAGTGCTCTATAAGAGTAGTCAGATGCTGGAGTTCGCTGCCATCTGAGCCAGTACACATGACATCTCACTAGTCCTTTAAGAAGGAACTTGACATATTCTCAAGAACTAAGAACAGTATCTTGCTATAATCTGCTAATTTTTCCTTACCTTTTATCTTTAAACCTACCAGGGTTATTACCTGCGTGCACCGGTGATCAATTGCCACTAGAAACGGAAGCCCGTTATGCGAAAGCTTCTATTGCATCCAGAACTATTTGAGGCTATCTATTCACTTACATGTGAGCATTCGGCTATATCACCTTTCTTTTAAACGCAGCCACACTAACTGCACATTGGCTGTACAAATCCCTGTCACTTTACTTAATGATTTTAACCCTAAATAAATTGCCCATATCGGAGGGATACGAGCATTTGTATCACTACCCATTAATTTTATTAGTATTATCTAAATTGTCTGACTGGACTTAATTATTACTTGGCAGATCAGAGTAAACTTGGTCTTCAAAATTAGCACGAGACATAAATCTGAGGACTATCGGCCCGTTAGCTTAACCGCGGTAATTTTTTCGAGATTCTAAAGAAGATTTTTTGCAGGCACTTGTCTAAGTATCTGAAAAAATGCTACGCCAACAGGAAGGACCATGGATTCAGAAAAGGATATTCATGAATCACAAACTTATTACTGGATCAAGGAGTTGGTTTGCACTAAAAGCCAAAGGCTACACATAGATGGATCATTGATAGATTTTAGTAAGATTTTCGACAAAGTTCCACGCCAACACGCAGTTATTTAAGTTTAAGAATGTTACAACTTGGGGCGACTTATTTATCATGACAAAGGATCTTCTTGTCAAACATCGAAGAAGAATACGGGTCAACACCAAGTAGTCTAGTTAAGAAACTGTGCTTGGTGAAGTTCTCCAGATTATAGTCTTCGGATGTGTTATTCCTCCTGTTTGTAAATGATCTTCGTGGTCTTCCATTATTGTTTTTGCTACATAAGGATACGTTGAACTACAGAAGACAAATGTGGCAATTTATATTTCAAATTATATGAATATTTTAGAATTTTTCAGTTGCCGATACATGTTTGTCACCAAGGTACTGATGCATACATGGTGAATAACGTTGAAGTACTTACTGTTTAGACATATACTGATCGAAGAGTCATCGTAAGCCAAGGCTTGAAAGATACAGCACACCGCTGTTTAACAATTGCTAAAGATTTTAGAGCTTTCCGACCAATCAGGAGAGGCTGTAGAATTATGGTCTATTATAACATTAGTGCTGCTCTAATAATAGACCTAATCCTAAATTTGTAGATTTGTCATGATGTAACTGCCTAATCTATAAGATCTTACGTGGAAGTCACACCATCGACTACGCCAACTCACTGTATCGTATCAATTACCAATACATGATGTGGAACAAGGTTAGGCTGGAGAAAGAACAATATATTTAATATGAATAGAGGATATAAGACAACATTCAGAGGGACCACGCCTGCGTGGCCGAGCCATGCCGTTCGATCAACTCTAATTCATTCAATCCATTGTTCGCGCCTTCTCCATCGTTAGGTATTTCTCCGCGTTAAATATTGAATATCTATTTTCCGGGTAATCTCGTATTCAGCTTTGAAGATTGTGTGGTTATGATCCAATGCCACTACAAGGCCTCAACCACGTAGGTGCTTAAACCACTTTGACTCGATGTACAGTGTTTATTTGTCATAAGTCTGTGTGTTATGCACAAGCAACTCACCGTCGCCAAGAAAAATAATGCAGTAATTTGTTACAGAGGGTCCAAAGAATCTCCATCAGGCCGGTTTCCGGAATCTCATAGCTGACGCATGACTAGAGACTGTCTAAAATAAACCTCTTCCACCTGTCATACAAAAAGACCAGATGTAATGCATTCACTTTTAAAATTAGTTTTGAATCGCAAATGACCTAGTTTCTGACTTTATCCAAAGTCGAACGTTTATATGGGCATTCCTGAAACACCCACAAGTTTAGCAATAGCTACATTCTAACTGCCGACTTCCCATCAAATCATTAAAGAAATGGATATATATATATATATTTAAGCTTTATAATTCTATATTAATCCTTGGAAGACCATACTTGTTACCACTTTAAGTAACAGGGTTTTGTTTGTTTGTATTTGATTAGAGTTGTAAATGCAAACGGACATCTTTTAAATACATCGCGGGATATCTGTTGGTCTTTATTTTCCTGCAAGACTCTAAATAATCTAGTTTTAGGTAATCAATCAGTTCCGCTTGATTAACTGCTTTTTCATACATTTTCGAGTCAGTTTAAAAATAAAAACGAAGGGATTCACCAAACGACGTTAATAACATCTTCACACACGCATATGGGTGCATATGGGTATGTGAAGATGTAAGGGACACATGTCCAATCTTTTAAGACGCTTAATGATAGTCGAGAACTATAAGGTTTGTCATTAAAGTGTACTTATACGTACTGCAAAGACAACATGTCGTTGGGGTTCTTGATTTCAATTTGGTAAAAACAGGAGCCTGAATGGATTGTGTTGCCCTAGTCGTTGGAGTCTCGGTTGACTTCTTTTGGATGGTTCAACTTACGGAGCTCCAGTTGCGTGTTGAGGAAGAGTCTCATGGTTTAGATTTTTTGATAGTAAAGGCAGTAGTCAACTGACTAGTAATTAGTGCTGGATTTGTGGACGTTTTTTGGACGTCTCCCTCAATTTTCTGTTCCAGAGGACAAAATTGTGGCGTTTCAGGTGTTAAGTCAGTATTAAGCAGTTTGATGACAATAAGTTAGTAATCTCGTCCTTGTATATAACAAAATGAATAGGTTTAGTTTAACCGGTTTCACTGTACGTAAGCATAAAGGTTCCAGTAATAGACTTAGTTGCAGTTCCTTTATCCTTTTTTAACAATTTAGTCATTTCACATTACTAGTATGTAAGACAGGAGTGACTTGTCATGTAATTGTGGTACTTTTTAGGAAGTCGTGTTTTCATCTAGGTACTCCACCTTACTAATAATCTTTTTATGGTCATGAAAGTACATTGGCTAAAGGTACTGGACGATGTTTCTAAAATTTATGCCTCGTACCTGTCTGGAAGACAGGACTTACTATGGGACCACTCCAGTCATTCGGTAATCTACTTTGGATTGAAGATAGATTAAAATATACTTAAAGGACTTATGTTGAAGTGTGCTAGTTGCTTAGTAGCTTTCAATGCATTCCATCCGATTCCATGAACCTTGTTACCAGTTTAATTGGTATACAAATGAGGTCAAATTCTTCGCTATTCACAACCTCCAGAGTGTGTGTGGCAGGATATATTTATTTTACATATTTGAACATAAATATTAGTACAAAGGGGCACCGGATACATTTGCGCCACACAATAATTATGGTATTGATCTCCATCCAGGAGGTCCACTTATCGACTTAGAATACGCAGATGACATGTTTGGTGAAGATGCTGACAAAATGCAGAGTCTTTTGGTAGCACTAAGCAACAATGCCAGAATGTTTGAATGCGCTTCTCTCCCTCGAAATGCAAGTTGTTGCTTCAGGACTGGTCTGCCTCAACACCTGAACTAAGGATAGGGAATGAAGTAGTGGAACGCGTTGACAACTTCACTTATCTTGGAAGTCTGATCAGTCCTAGTGGGTTGGTGTCTGATGAAATCTCAGCACGGATTCGAAAAGCTCGTTTGGCTTTTGCCAACTTACGTCACCTTTGGCGAATGCGAGATATCCGTCTATCAATAAAAGGACGAGTATACTGCGCGGCAGTCCGTTCTGTTTTAATTTACGGCAGCGAAACATGGCCATTAAGAGTAGAAGACACTCGTAAGCTATTAGTATTTGACCACAAATGCCTTAGAAATATTGCTGGCGTCTGCTGGGATCACCGGATAAGTAATAGGGAGGTTCGACGCAGGGTATTAGGGAGTGATGGTAAACCAGTTGATGAGGTTATGGATCTTCATCGACTGAGATGGTTGGGCCACGTGTTACGTATGCCTGAACACCAATTACCACGACGTGCAATGCTATCCGGTATTGGAAATGGTTGGAAGAAAGTTAGGCGCGGCCAAACCAAAACGTGGCATCAGTGCTTGAAGTCACTAACATCTGGTCTGAGCCATGTTGGTAGATGCAGACTACTTGGTTGGGGTCCGCGTGACTTTCGTAACCAATGGTTGGAGACTCGGTGACATGGCTCAGAATCGATCACGATGGCGTCGGTGTATACACTCCCTGTCTTCCCTTAAACTAAGAGATTCAAATCACTTCATATCTTTGTTTCTACGAACCAATTCTTTCTTCTTGTACTATATCTCTATATGCAATGTTCCTCTTATTTATTACCACCTTTGACCTTACCACTGCTATGAATCCGGTGTTCATCTTGTTGTGCTGATGCGGTATGGCAACCTGGACCGATGCACATATGTGCCTGGTCCTACGTTGTAGCTGACTGACTGACTGATAATAATGGAAATGAGAAGAGAAAAAAGGTGAGGAGCGTGGAAAAAAGAACAATAACGGACAGATCAGTGTAAGGTAATGTAAGAGTAATAAAAATAATAGTAATAGAATTAATGGGGAAAACGGAAAAGCATAATCTGTTGAGGAAGAAACAACCATTTTTTATAAAGAAAGTAAGAGGTTACAGCAGGATCGCTACTGGCTTCTATTCTGAGCCATATCTGATAACGTCTCTAGCCACTGTTGCACCACCTTTCGGACCCCAGCCAGGGAGTCGTGAAAGACCGATAGGAGCCAGCCCGTTGCAGCTTTCTACCACACCCCGACACCATGTCATACACTGACCACCTCTCCGCTTTTTCCAACCAGTCCCAGTGTCGGAAAATAATGAACGGCGGGGAATTATCTGGGACGACATTCGTAGAACATGTCCGAGCCACCGAAGTAGATGTTTCAAGATAGTGACACCAATTGAATTATCGCCTCTGCGCCCGAATACACGATGCTAAACCTCTGCATTACTAACATGGTGTTTCCCACTGAATGTCAGCAATCCTTCGGAGTCAACGATAACGAAACACAGTCGTCTAACATCCTCAACTCGGAGAGGCCAGGTTTCCCAAACATCGAGCAAAACTGCTCTCACCGACGCGTTGTAAATCCGACCTTTCACAGCCAGACTAACATCACGAAGGCGCCAAAGATGGCCCAGATTGGCATAAGCCGCTCCGGCTTTTATTATACGTTCATTGATCTCATCACTCACGCCACCACCAGCACTTATGTAGCTACCTAAATACACGAACTTTTCGACTACTATCTGCTCACTACCCAGGGTGAGTACAGGATCAGGGTCCTGCCAATCTTGTAGAAGTACTTTGCACTTCGAAGGTGCAAAGCACATACCATACTTACGGACACTAATTGCCAACTGATTGCGGATTGCATGGCTTGGGCAATATCGCACAGTAAGACTATCATCCGCATACTCAAGGTCGAGAAGTCTTTCTCCGGGAAACAGAACAGTTAACTAGTGGTAAAATTCATCTCGAGAGGTGCTTCTATTGTATGTTCGTTGCTAAAATTGTCCGATAGTACGTGAAATTTGCTATAGTTGCCTTTAGTTAGTTCTGTTATAGCTTCACCTCTATAAACTGCCATTATATGACCCCGTTCATCTGGCTTATGTAAGAAATTAAGCGTTTTAGGTATTTTATGGAGTTCTTAACAATATTTTGTTTGTAATCCTAAACGTGCGTAGGTCTAAGGCATGAATATTTCTAGCTTTCTGATATTAAGACTTAGTCTCGTCAAAACCCAGTAATCTTCCATATCCTTTCATTTCTACGGAAAATGTTATGAGCTTCTTTGTGAAACCATGATAGGGAGTTTCTTGGTTGCATTAACATTTGAGTACAATTTCTCAAAGATCTGAGACGTTTTCACAAGGAATCGGGGTTTAGTACCTCAACCTACTGAGAACTCTCCATGATTCCCTGCATATTTCATTGGTGAAAACGTTTTGGTCCTAATAGTCCGTACGAATTAAAAGCCCTAATATACAGCGTTAAATACAGTTGCAAAAACGTCATGCTGTTTGCTGGATTTTTTGCTAGCGATTTTCGTTTCATAACAAAGTTTTCAATGAAAGATAGGCTTCGTTGATCAGAACAATTTGGAGGACCTTATAATAAATTATTTGCTAGTAGGCCTCTCAGCGATAACGAGGAAAATGGCTGGTGAAAACTGAGCTATTGAGGTGTTTTACATACTTGACGTCCGTATTGAAGACTGTGACTTTGATGTTTGTTGACAGACAGTTGTTTTGAGTTCCATATGTTCATCAACTGTGGGAATGCTGCCCTGGCTTTGTCAATTTTTGCCTTTACGCCTGCATCAGATCCTCCTTGTTTATTGATGTTGCACAGGTATGGCTTTTAATACACTGCTACTAGTTAAGTAGGAGGCAGTTATATTTCACACTGATTTGTTTCTCTGCTAACAGTAATGACGCAGGCGAATTTAATTATTTACCATTCACTTAGCTGTTTTGAAAAGTAATGAAAACCACAAAATAGTTTCTTTTGCCCCTGTGTTGTATCACTGTAATTTAGTTAGTTGTTAGGAGTTCAGTCTTTCCTCATCAGGAAATGTTTGTCCCTTTCTGTTTTAGTTCCATTATGACTCTCTCTTTACGCTGCTCTGTTGTGATTGAAGAGTTAGCTCCTGACAAGTGTACCGTAAAACGTCGCACAGCACTTCGTGAATCGCAAATTTCAGCAGTTAGAGATGACTTACAGCAAATTCTCATACGTATCACTCCTATGAACAATTCAGGCTGCAAAAAGATGGTGAAGAAAAGCATGGGTTATCCAGTCATTGAATTAGATCTTTACAAAAACTTTTTATCACAAGGCAAAGCCACTATATGTTTACCAGTTCATTCTGTCAGAATAATGATTAGTAACTGTCCACCAGATAAACTTCGTTTTTTCCTCGGGACTCTTCGTACCAAATTAAAGACACAAAAGACTCACATTTTGAAAAGACCAGTACCACCGGATGCTCCTCCTACATCTATTTCACTTCTAGAAGAAATAAGTCCACTACCTCTTACAAAGAAAATCAACTCTCACCCAAAAGTCATAGAACCATTTTCTTGTGACATGTCTGTCATAAACTTTCAAGATGGTAGGTATAATGATTTTATACTAATGTTAACTGATTTATAGTGAAGATCAGAACGAATCCCAGTTTTCCTGAGACCGTTCAAAATATCTAAATAATAATATCTTTTCTAAACGAATACCTGCATCTTCTCTGTAGTTGATTTATATGTCCAACATTCGTCACCAAATATTTTATGGTCATTCATGACTTTTGTTAGTTAAACTCTGGAATTTCATCCTTCTGTGTTTTAAGAGGACTACTCCATCAATAAAATTCATATCCTGTTGGGATGTGCAGTCTTAATTTACAATTTATAGGAATAAAAGCAGTTTCAATTAGGTTTAAATACTATTACAGTAAATTATTCTGTGTAAACACTATTTGTAAGATTTCAATACATTTTTACTCAACAAATATTGTTATATCCGAACAAAGAATAAGTGAATGGTAATTGCTAGTAACTATTTGTGCTGTTACGGGTATGACTGACTGACTGCTAATAACTATTTATGGACTATCATTACATATGTCCTTATTGGATGATTATTAAGTAACGAGATTTTATATATATTCATATTCCTTTTATCATAAGCTTTCATTTAACTTGTTAACTGTTATTATATGATTTACTATTCTTAAGTTATTCTCAGTCTATTTGTTACATCTTACACTCAGCCACTTTTGGTTTGATGGTTTGATGCAGTCTGATTTGCTTGTTTATAAACAGCGTATGTCTGGAATTTATGGTTCATACAGTGAGAGCTGAGGTTGTGTTCTGGACTCAATGAGCAGTGCTAGACGAGAATAACTAGTAAGGACTCAGAGTTGGCTCTAGCCTGCTCGTTCTGTTTTGATGTGGCATTGGTTTGTGTTCTGATTAGCAATGTAGTCGCGTAATAATTAACAGGGCAAAAAGACGTAACAATATAGGAACAAATCCTGGTAAAATGAAAGTAGACACCAACCATATTAACTATTGTAGAACAATACAAAACCGGTAAATGAGTTAACGCGATTGCCTACTGTATACAGAAGGGAAATAAAGTTAATATGGACAGCCAAGTATTATCGCCAGTCGCCATAATAAGAATCTAACTCGGCGCTCAATACGTGGATGTTTACAGAGTTACATTGGTTGCGTATTAAATTACATCGAAACGGATTAGGTCGTCTAAATGTGCTTATAGTATTTTGACTCTGTATATTCAGAAGACAAAAGATAGCTAAACCATCTTTTTTAACGTCATAGCAGCAGCAATGACGTGTATCAATTGTTTACTGTAAATTCGATAAATCCTGATTTCAAACTTCTAGGCACAATCCTTCCATTTATCACTCTATCATACACTTGTTTATAGAAGTCTCAAGTACCTGTTCACCAAGATGTGGATCCTTACACTCGACTCCTCTTGTTTCCACACCTGTACGAAAGGTCGCAACAAAAAGTCGTGGAGACAATAATCGGCCGTTTGGTCATATCTTTGGTTCACGGGAATTTGATATTTCAAGTCAAAAAGGTCAAGACGAACAAATGACAGTCATAAATTTCGTAAAGCAAGGGTGCAATGTTTTCTGTACTGGTGGTGCTGGGACAGGAAAATCTCATCTCATTCGTCGCGTAGTTGGTAAGTAACTATATATATATATATTCCTTGTGGAAGATTTCTTAAAAAATGTATTGGTTACTCTTCATAGAATCTGTCACATTGCTTAATAGCTTTTGATCAGTTATTTGAAATCACTCTTGCTTTACACTCCAACCATTTATTTTTATTCGTCAGTGTACCCAAACAGTGTTATGAAGGTCAAGATTTCTTTGTATATTGTCATTAGTTGCATCTATGTTTGACGACTGTTGCAATTGTGTGAGAAACTTTATAGTCAGCGTGTTAGATTGTATGTGCTCCCATGGGTGGCAATTTTCTTCATGGGTCTTGGTATATTTGTTCTGCATAATCCTATTGTAAGATGGGTTAAGTTTTTTCGGATTGAATTTATGGGACCATCATCAACCCCAAGTAATGTATACGACGGAATGTTTTCCGGATGTAAAAATAAAGTATCAATTTAAAATATGTGCTCTTAGTTTGTACGTGGTAACGGTAAAACTTTCTGGTGATATTCAAAGTTAATATATTTATAAATGACCGTTTTACTACTCATTATAAATAGTAGTATAACATTGTAAGGATAATTATCATCTGAAGTGATTTTCACGAATTAAAGACAATCACTACTTAAAAACATTGTCATCATATATATATAGTTGTGAAGTTTTTTACGTGAGACTACCGTAGCAGATTTCTGTTTCTACTGTTTATCAAGAAGTTGTGTTTCTTAAATATGCAGGTCTACTTCCACCGGAGTATACTGCTGTAACAGCTAGTACAGGATCAGCTGCTAATATTATTGGTGGATTGACAGTACACGCGTTTTCTGGATTAGGAGGTTTACTTGAGTCAGATCTAAAAATGGATAAAGATAACATTTTGGTTTGGATGGAGATTTTGCGTACACGTTAAAATTCCGTCCAGATATAGTAACTCGCTGGCAAAAACTGCAATATCTTATCATTGATGAAATTAGCATGTTAAGTAGCAGACTGTTTACACGTTTAGAACTTATAGCCACTGAGTGTCGCCGTTCAATGAACAAAATTTCTGAACAAAAAGCTTTCGGTGGCATCCAGTTGGTTATCTTCGGCGACTTTTTTCAACTTCCACCTGTTGTTCATCCATCTGAGGTAGGTTATAATAAACCCAAGATTTACAAACCTATACGATTTACTTTTATTTTGCATTGATACAGTGTGACAGGTTGAACAGTGTGTTTCTTTTCTATTTTTAATGGCAAGTATGGAAACTTGGGTTAACGTATGTTTACGCTAGATCGATGCTTTCAATAATGGACTGAGGTTTTAATCGTCAAATTTCTCCAACTATTGCATTAAAGACGTATTACAACCGTAACTCAAAACTTTTTCCATTTAACCGGTTAGCCATCATGGAGGAGCGCAGGCCACCCACCAGCATTTTCAGTTTGACTCTATCGTGGGAAATCCTTTCCAGTTGCTATTCGTTGACTTGATATCTGCTTCCGAATCCCGACATAATGTGCTCCTTGGTCTTCCTCTTCTCACTCCCACTTCCGGATTCCAAGCTAGCTCCCGCCTCGTGATACAGTTTACTGTCGATACCAGGAAAAGTTTTCAACAAAGTGCTGTTGAACCGGATGAAAAATTCAGTAGATATCCAGCTTTGAAATCAACGAGCCGGATTCCGTAAGGATCGGTCGTTCACAGACCAAATCGCGACACTACGAACCATGGTTGAGCAATCAATTGAATTGAATTCGTTATTATACATCAACTTCTTGAACTATGAGAAAGCGTTTGAAAGAGTGGATAGGAGAACTTTACGGAATTTTCTTCGACACCATGGTGTACCTGAAGATCGTCAACATTATACGGAATTCATACGACGGACTACAGTGCAAAGTGGTGTATGTAGGATAGCTGACAGACGCATTCCAAGTAAGGACCGGAGTCAGACAAGAACGATTACTCTCTCCCTTTCTCTTTCTTCTGGTGGTTAATTGGATTATTAAAATGTCCA
Organism: Schistosoma mattheei; assembly: GCA_944470405.2. NCBI lineage: Eukaryota > Metazoa > Platyhelminthes > Trematoda > Strigeidida > Schistosomatidae > Schistosoma > Schistosoma mattheei. Next base: position 17,667,576 of record OX103951.1, on the reverse strand, counting down.
CATCTCAAGGAAATCATGGAATACAATGGACAGGTTGGATGCAACTAGACGATTTGGACTTCGCAGATGACCTAGCTCTTCAACCCATACACACCAAAAAAGCATGTGGAGAAAGTCAGTATAGCAGCAACCTACTACGACCATCATCAAAAAAGTTCAAGTATTTATAACAATTGTCTACACAAGATACCCAATATCTGTTGGCCGGATACCATCAGCGACATCTCACTGTAAGAGAAAACGAACAAGCTTCCAGGTAGAGGTAGTTAGAAAAAGACGCTGGAGGTGGATCGGACACATTAAGGAAATCACAAAACTGCATCACGACTTACTTAATAACCTAATTACCTACTCCTGTTACTTCTCGTGGAGGAGCATTGGCCTCCCACCTGGATTCTCAATCGAAATTTGTCCTGTGCAATCCTTTCCTGTTGTTCTTCCTTTATTTACTTTTGTACAGAGCTTCGATGTGGATCCATTCCTTATAGTAATGTTGCTTGCGGCCCAGCACTACTGACACGTTGAAGTTAGTACTTCTCTGATCCTCTTTCACTTGTCCTCCATAGCAGTTTCTTCTTCATCCAGATCTTGTAAGGCTTGGAGCCTGTCGTTGAGAGCTATATTGAATTCGTTTAGTTTGTCGCTATCTCGAAGGAAGGCTTTGTTGGACCTTTGTAATACAGTTTCTCCAGCGGTTTAGTGCTTGTCTAGCTTCAGTTTCATCTTGACAAACACCAGGTCGTGATCTGAAGTTGCTATGTCAGCTCCTCTCTTGGTCCTCACATCCTTCATTGAGCTTCTGAATGTTTTTTAGTGATGCAAACATGGCCGATCTCGTTCTCTGTAATGTGATCCAGTGAGACCCATGTAGCTTTGTGTACGCGTTTGTGGGGGGAAGAGGAATACAGTACCACCCATAACCATTTTGTTGAATGCATGTAAATCTGCAGATCTCTTGCGATTGTCATTCTTTTCTCCCAGTCCATGTCGCCCCATGATATCTTCTCACCCGGCGTTGTTCATTCCAACCTTGGAGTTTAGGTCTCCCGTCAGGATGACCAAGTCTTTTCCTTGACACTTCACTACGACCGATTGCGTCCCCTCGTAAAACTGGCCTTTATCGTCTTCATTGCTATAATTGGTGGGTGCATGACGTTGGATAGGATTCTTTGTGATCTCCTTTGTTTTGAAGGATGCTTTGATGATTCTGGATCCATGGTTAGGGGCGGCCAAACCAAAACGTGGCATCAGTGCTTGAAGTCACTAACTTCTAGTCTAAATCATGTTGGGAGCTGCAGACTAATTGGTTGGGGTCCGCGTGACGATCGTAACCAATGGTTGGAGACTCTCGGTGACACGGCTCAGAATCGATCACGATGGCGTCGGTGTATAACACTCTTTATCTTCCCTTAAACTAAGAGATTGAAATTGCTTCATATCTTGCTTTATACTAACTAATTCTTTCTTCCTGTACTATATCCTTACTGCAATCTTTCTTTTATATATTACCACCTCTGAATTAACTACTTTTATGAATCCAGTGTCCATCTTGTTGTGTTAATGAGGTATGGCAACTTGGACCGATGCGTATATGTGCCTGGTCCTACGTTGTAGCTGACCGACTCTGGATCCATGAGATTCTCATCCTATAAGTGTTTTCTGTGCTTCATTGGACAGCATCTAAGCAACTCCCTGAGTGTGTGGAGCGTTTTCTTCTTCATGATCAGAGTACAACAGCATCTCTCCCGAATCTAATCCTTCCTGTCGAGCTTCGATCGAATGGGTTCCACTGATTCCGAGCACCTCCAAGTGGTATCTCCTGATTTCAGTAGCTATTTGATTGATCTTATCGGTCTCCCATATTGTCCAGACATTTCATGTACCGATCTAAGCTGTTGCTCTGGTTGTTAGAAGAGACATCAGCCTTTGTGACTTTCGAAGCATCTCAGCTTTCACTATGAGGTGTTATAATTCTTCTGAATGATGATCCTTCAACTCGGAGGGCAGAGTTTAAGTAGTATAATTTATTATTTTTATTTCACTAACCAGCTATTCTGTAATAATAATTTGAAAGCGTGCTCGTTAAATTAATTTCATTGAAGCAACTTTAAAACGAAGTCTGAAGAATATTATATAAGTATCAAATACTTCTATCGTCTGGACGTTTTCGTCATGTAACGTCTTGTGTTATGTAGGCATCGTGAAACCGTTCTAGACGCCATAAATTTCATTGATAAAAATATGTAGTTATCTTGATGATATCAACCGTTTTATGTTTTATGAATAGGAGATTATTCCATACACTTTTGAAGTCACTTATCTTCCTTGATTATACTGTCTCTTTGACTATGGGACTTTGTTACATGATGAATTTTATTCTGGATGACCAATAGGGTTATATCGAAAAATATATCTAGTTCGATTTCAAAATTTCTGTCTGGAAAGTGCCAACTCCACATAAAATACTCTTGGATTGATGTGCACTTAACAAGATAAGAACGCTGATTTTATGTAATGTTAACAATCAGTGTTCGGGAATCGACTTAACCTATTGTAAATATTATTGAGTTAGTGTTAAATACTGGTTTTATTTGTTCACTGGTCTTGGTAACTGTAGATTGTACATCGGCATTTTTAACTGTTCCAGCAATTTAATTATTTTAAGAAATTCGTAGATAGGACTGAGTCATTTGTTGATATCCTACGGCGTACTTTTCAAATACTCCATAGATTTTTAATTGTTTTTAGGTGTTTATGTGTTAATCAACTGTTATCACGTTGTGACATGAAATAACTAATCATTACGTACAACTTACAAAAAATCGCCTAATAAGAAACTATGTTAACAGCGTTCGTTTCAGTACTTGTTGGATTGTAAATTTCTCTGCGAAGTTAAGTAGTTTTAAGTTGTCTATTATTAGTTCATCTAGTATACGTCAGTTGTATTCCTTATTGTAGTATCCTTTTAAATTCTTTATCACAATACACACAACACTTGAACAATCATTAGCAAAATGTTAATTTATTTTAAGAGCTTTTGATAAATAGTCAGCTTGACGTTAACTGGTATTCGTCAGGAATTTCAGCCTTATCGCAATTTAATTTAATGATTGATATATACTATAGAGGGAATATATACATCGTCTATCCTATTGTACTACGCTATCTGCCATAGTAGATTGGGGGAAACGTTAGTGGTGATTAGACTGATACTTAATGTTAGTCCGTTAGGCTATTGACTGCTAGTTTCAGCTGCCTGGAAATTTCTGTGCCTTTTATCATCCTGATTTCCTCTTCTATCTCATCAACGTGAAGTGTAACAACATAGATGCGTTAACATTCATGTCAGGTTTTATATTTATGACAAACTAACTGATAGACTATATAATATAAATGAAATGGTTTCCAGATATCCGGTGTATTTATTATGTCCTCTAATATCAGTCAAATTATATGCTTGTCACCAACTTTTATCAGTAAGATGTTCAATGTTTTAAAACTGAGAATGTATAACCATTAGCAATTTGTATACCTTAATATTAACTCTGTTAGGAAAAGACAAGTTGAATTAACCAATGTTTTTAAATTGATCCTGATTGATTTCACTTCGAATCCGGTAAATTATGACTTAGTGTTACATCATATCGACTTTCCTATTTAACGGAATCCAACCAGCACTAAGGCTATATTCATTATATTTCCTCAAACTTTACTCCATATAATTGGTTGTTTTATTATCTTTTTTTAATACTATAGTCTCATAATAAATTTGCATTCCAATCATCTTCTTGGGCTAAATGTCGTTTTCGAGTTATTGAACTTACTCACTCTTGGCGACAGTCCAATGATCCGAAGTTGGCGCATTTACTGTCAGTAATTCGTGAAGGTCAGTGTCCACAATGGGCTGTGGAAAGATTGCGATCTCGTTTGGTTTCTGAACTGGTTAACGATCAAAATAAACCCAAAATTATAGCAACACGTTTATGTACTCATCGCGCAGACGCTGATGCCTGGAATCAACGCAAGTTAAGTGAACTGCCAGGTCGGTTAAATAATGTTCATTGGATCGTATAATTTCAGAATTTTATATAGTTATTATTACTTTGTAGCTAGTACGCAAGCCAAAACGGATGCAACACAAAAGAATAATATCATTACTCTTTAGTGAACCCTGTTTTTTGATGGAATGTAGTGTAAATATTGTTATTGGACTACTCCCACTGACACTGGAATTTATCTTTTGGTTCAGTTTGTAGTAAGTAATCGTGCTCTTGACTTTGATAGTATGAAATGCAAGAAAAACGTTAGCAGATTTTCCGGCTTTGACATAAATTGTGTCTGTCTATCTTATTTATTAGTTATTTAAACAATATCTAAAGAAATTTAACTATTCATACATAGATTGGCTCCTTATTATTATTATTATTATTATTATTTGGACACATGAATATTGGTACAAGAGAGCGCCAATATATATGCGCCACACAAAACAATGAAAATACGAGAGGAATACAAAGAAAGAAAAAAAAACCTAAGGAGCGCAACAAAAAAAAGAGAGAACAATAACGAAGAGATTGGTGTAAGGTAATGTGCTAGTAATCAGGGAACGCAAAGGTACAATCAGAAGAAATCTTTCAGGTAAGGGAGACACAACCACTTTTTATGAAGAAAGTAAAAGAAGGTTACAGCAGGATCGCCACTGGCTTCTATTCTGAGCCATATCTGATAACGTCTCTAGCCACTGTGTAGCACCATCTCTCGGACCCCAACCAGGGAGTCGTGAAGGACCAACACAAGCCAGTCCTTTGCAGCTTTCTTTCATGCCACGACACCATGTCATGCACTGACCACCTCTCCGCTTCTTCCAACCAGTCCCAGAGTCGGCAAATAATGCACGACGTGGAATTCTCTGGGACGACATTCGGAGAACATGTCCAAGCCACCGAAGTCGGTGTTTCAAGATGGTGACACCAATTGAATTATCATCTCTGTGCCCGAACACACGATGCCGAACCTCTGCATTACTGACATGGTGTTGCCACTGAATGTCAGCAATCCTTCGGAGACAGCGATGATCGAACACAGAGAGTCGTCTAACGTCCTCAACTCGGAGAGGCCAGGTTTCACACCGACGCGTTGTAGATCCGACCTTTTACAGCCAGACTAACATCACGAAGGCGCCAAAGGTGGCCCAGATTGGCATAAGCCGCTCTGGCTTTCACTATACGTGCATTGATCTCATCACTCACACCCCCACCAGCACTTATGCAGCTACCCAGATACACGAACTTCTCGACTACGTCTATCTGCTCACCATCCAGGGTGAGTACAGGATTAGAATCCTGCCAGTCTTGTAGAAGTACTTTGCACTTCGAAGGTGCAAAGCACATACCATACCTACGGACACTGATTGCCAACTGATTAAGTGCGGATTGCATGCCTTGGGCATTATCGCACAGTAAGACAATATCGTCCGCATACTCAAGGTCGAGAAGTCTTTCTCCAGGCAACAGATCCACACCACCATTACTTACATTCATCAGAGCTGTTTCCAGAATGTCATCGATGGCAAAGTTGAAGAGGAATGGTGAGATTGGGCAACCCTGCCTAACCCCACTGCTCGAATGGAACAATGGAGAGAGGTGGTTGTATGCCCTCACTCTGCCTGAGGTGTTTTTATATAGGGCTTTTAGGATGTTAATAAACTTCTCAGGCACACCCTTCTTCAATAGACAATCCCAGAGAACAGTCCTGTCCAACGAATCGAAGGCAGCCCTGATGTCAAGAAACACTACGATTGTTGGCCTTTGATAAGTATGGCGGTGTTCTAACATTTGGCGGAGGGTGAAGATATGATCAATACATCCTCGACCAGAACGAAACCCAGCCTGCTCCTCGCGAGTCAATCTTTCTCGGGTTTTGAACAACCTACGAAGTATGACGGAAGCCAATAGCTTGGACGCAATCGGAAGTAGACTTATCCCCCGATAGTTGTTACAGGAACGACGTGAACCCTTTTTAAAGATAGGGACAACTATCGACTCATTCCATGACGTTGGTACACTCTCTAGTTCCCAAACCTTTGTAAACAACGTCGTCAATTCCTTAGTCAAAAAGTCACCACCATCTTTAAAAAGAGCCGGAGGTAAGTCATCTGGGCCAGGTGATTTGTAACGCTTCAAGAGTTGGAGTTCCTTGCGGACTTCCTCCTCATTTGGTGGATCAGTCGTCACCGGCCATGGAGGGCAGGACAGTCTGACCGATGTTGCCGGAGCAGCAGGCCAGTTGAACTGCCCTTCGAAAAATTCTGCCCATCGTCCAAGACGTCGATGGATGTTAGTGATTGGCATCCCATCATCCTCGCAGATTGTTTCACTCACACCAGACTTCTTGCTGCCAGTGGCTCGGATGAGCTGGAAGAGCTTCCGGTAGTTACCAGATGCAGCTGCTGCTTCCAGCTCATTAGCACGCTTCGACCACCAGGCTTCTCGGTCCTTACGCAAGCTTTGCCCAATTTCCTTACGTAACATCCTTCGTTTATGGTCAAACTCACGGTCACCCGGAGTAGACCGACGGGCTTCAATGAGTTGTAAGGAACCAGAAGAAACCCAGTGCTTAAAAGCGGGACGTTTCGCAAACCCACAACTGACTGTTCCCGCCATTTTCATGGCGTCATGCAATTGCAACCAATGCTCATCTATACTTTTCGGTGGAGTGGTAGCTAGCCTAGAGGCTAGCTCGGTTCGATACTTACTTGCAACAGAAGTTGCAACCAGCTTGCTAACATCAATCCGTTGATGGCGGTCACTTCGTTGTCCACTGAAAAGTAAGGCAAGATTGGCGCAGACCAAGGCATGGTCAGAGTCCAGATAGGTACTCCAAAAGGAGCGGCAGTCTTTACACAACCACGCCAGCGGTAGCTGATCGCGATGTGATCAATCTGAGTCCAGGCTTGAGATGCAGAGGGAGGACGCCAGGTGGCACATCGGCGATGACTGTGCCGAAAGTTAGTGCTAGCCAGAAACAGGTTGTGGTCTGTGCACAGTTGCAGTAGACGGTCCCCGTTATCTGACCTGCGACCAACGAGTCCCCATCGGCCACCTAAACGACTCTCTTCTGTGCCTAGACGCCCGACCTGAGCATTCAAGTCTCCGGCTAGTACTACAATATCTGTCGAACGCACTTTCTGGAGAAGAACAGATAACTGGTGGTAAAACTCATCCTTGATTGCATCCGGGCTGCAATCTGTCGGGGCATAGGCGGAGATGACGAAAAGACATCGTTTCTCACGCCGATTTCTTCTCACTTTGATGGAACTTTCTAATCTAACAGCACATAACCGACTGTTAATGGGGATCCAATCGACTAGTGCTGCCTCAGCTCTAGCGCTTAGTGCGACACCAACGCCAGCAAGACCAGACGAAGATGCCACAGGGTCCCCGGATAAGCGCACGTAAAACAAGCTTTTCGAAGCGACAGATGGAGATCGAATTTGTAGTACTTCGCCAGAGTCTTGAATACGGGTCTCGGATAGACAACACATCGATATTAAGACTTTCCAAAGACATAGCCAGCCCTATCTGTTGTCCGACCTGCATAAATGTGCGAACGTTGAAGGCAGCCAGTTTGAATGGTGCACGTGGTTTCAGAAAAACTGCTTCAGTACTCATATTCGGTGGTAACATACAATTTTCAACCGGACAGTGACTCGAGAACGTTTAGATACAGTCGAGTTTCCACCAAAGACGAGCCGCTGTATAAGTATAAAAGAGGGTGAATAATGTGGAAAATAATAATAATAATGACAATAATAGTAATAATAATAGTATTAATAATGACAATAATAGTAATGATAATTATTTGAATCGGTTGATTGTTTTTCGGAGCGAGAAAAGCAGTTGCCATAGACATAGAGTTCATCGTTTGTGTGTGGGCTGTGATACTGCCCGGGTGCCCAAACCGAAGCAGGTGGTTATCTTAGGGGGCCACTCCCGAGCCTTTGACCTAAAGGTCTAACCCACAAGGCAGTGGAGCATCGTAAGGAGATGCAATCCCATGGTAGCCGGTGACCAACGATTGGTTCATACGCCATTTTTCCCGCAGGATACTGGAGCCCATGTGCACCATTGGTTTGTGATCCGGTTAAAGCGCCGGACATTCGCTTTTCGTCCTCCCATTTTCGTAAACAACACCCCCGCCACGAGAAGGCAATGAGTAGGACTTCCCTGGCAGAGGCTGTATTCGCGCCGCCGTGTGAGAGTATTTCGAGAGGGAGAGCGGACTCACCCCACTCTCGACCGTACCAGGGCATTCGGGGGCTCCTAGGTCAATCTATAAACGCTATGCAAATTCAACCATTCACTCCTCCCTGCTCATAGTCTGGTCAGTTGACTAGTGTGTCTGAGATATAATATTCCCAACCACTACGTATTTCGGGTTTTTTGCTTCCATACTGTTAATAATTCTTGGTGGTGTTTTAATCATCGATTTATATGAAGTTACTCGAAATAAGTACACAACCTGCAACAAAATGAGGCTAATAAAAACGTATTTTTGCATCCACTACGAACACCCCTCTGCCCACTTTGTTTCAAGACTGACATTAAAACGAATGTGGTTTCTTTTTATCCGCAACTTTTAGTTTTTTCGGTATGACTAAACATTAAAAAAGTGATTGGTTGAAGTGTTATTAAATTATAAGCTCAATATGTCAGTGGTCGACTTCATGAGCCGATCTAAGCTAAACTACCAATGAAAACCTGGGAGCGCTGGACATCTGTTTCGTCCTAGTATAGGACTCAGGTGGAGACGGCTGTCCACTTCAGAAAATGGATGAGTAGTTGCCCATTTATTCATGGATCAATTGAAGTTAGACGTTAACACCGTTGGATGCCGGCTCAATGGTCTGGAAGTTAAGTGTTCGCACGCGAAACCGTAGGTCCTGGGCTGTAGTCTCACGTGCGGGACCGTGGATGCGCGCTGCTGAGGAGTTCCGTAATAGCACAAAACGGCTGTTCAGTGACTTTGGGTTTTCAGTGGTGGTCTAGCTTAGATCGACTAAACTATTAAAATTACTACAATCTCCACAAACCCCTATTCTGGTAATATGCTCAATATTTCAAGGTGCACACTTTTTTAGCCTAAGTATACAAAGATAGCATGTTGGGAAAAATATCTCTGGGCGCAATCACATTCGACCGTGAATCTAGACTATTGATACAGTGATTATTGTAATCACTGCACAAATTATTGACTTGTATATCTGTCTTAACCTAATAATGGATGATACTTTTTTGATTATTAATATTATTAAACGACAGGTTTGAGGATTGCAAAGGAGAAAGATGTGCAAAAATGTATATTAGTGGGGCTCGATGTGAATGATACGTTTAAACCGTAGTTGTTTTAATGTTATTCCTGTTTTGAACAGCTTGCTAGCATTAAATGCTCAAAGCCTAATCTACACTAACCTTTTATTAAGTTACAGCAGTTTGAACTAATTAGGGGTTTGAGACTCGTTTTCAGTTTTAATTTAAAACTTTGGAAAATATGTCGACTAAGTGTTTTTGCGTTGAGCGTAAAGTGTTATTGCTAACAAAACAAAATATATGGGAATAGGAATTAACATTAAATTCTATTCATCAGTTTTACGAATTAGTTAAATTTGAATAAATTGAACATAAAATATGTTAAATAGAAAAACACAACAAAAACAGACAGTTATTGGATAAACTCAGAAGTAGATCTTATTCGATAGAAAAACAATGTAGTAAAATTCAAGGAATTGTTAGAGAACGCCTTTTAATGTTGATATTATACATTTGAGAATTCGGACTCCAGAAATTCCAACATATGCACATTAAATGTATTCTGAACCAAAAGTACTTTCTAATACACTTCAGAGGTTTTACCTAGCTGATGTAAATGAATATATTTTTATATGTAACATCAAATCAGTTAGTGTTAGTATAACGTTAAACGTCACAGATTTCATGAAATCTATTTACGAATTTTCTTATTTCCTTGTTCACTCATTCAAATAGGTTCATTTAAAGTTTATCGATCTCAAGACAAGGGAGTTGGGAAAGGTATTTCAACCACAATAGATTCATCTTGCCCAGCTCCTTCTGTACTGAATTTAAAAGTTGGTGCTCAAGTAAGAACATGTTTATTTATCGCAGTTTATTTCATTCTGTATTATATTGTGCATACCATTTAAAAAGTTTTGAATCAGTGATATATGCGTACACATAAAAATATGTGTCAGGGTTGAATACAAATTTTCATTCTTATGAACATTATGTCGTTAAGTGAATTCTACAAACGCTCAAAGTTTGACACTTTTAAACTTGCTTTACATCCCTCACACTTTTAACAACCAAAAAGCAGTAAAAGTACAATTCAGAATTAGATCTAAATTTATACTTGGTATATTGTTCAAAATTGCATGAATCGGTTTATTCTTTTAACATCATGTTGTAAATATAAAACTTTAGGTAATGCTACTAAGAAACTTGGATACTAGCCGTGGACTTGTCAACGGAGCACGAGGCGTAATAGAGAAGATAAACAACGATAATGGTCTTCCTGAAGTTAGATTTTATTCTGCAAAAGCGAGTGGATCTACTGGCATCTTACATGTTGTACAAATGGAAAAGTGGACTATTCGTGGGGTTGATGCAGAAGAAATCGCGAGTCGACGTCAATTACCACTAACTCTGGCTTGGGCAATATCCATCCATAAAAGTCAGGGGATAACATTGGAATATGCGGAATTAGCTCTGTCAAAGGTTCGTATTTTGCAATAGTGTGACGGACTAAAAAGTTTTATTTTCATAATAAATAATTTAGTTCAAAGTATTTGGCCTCCATGTTTACAGAATACGTACGTTCTCAACCGGTTAAATCACAATCGTTTGTTTCCAGCAATGTCGTTACTCTAAAACTTTCAACAAAGTATCTTCTGTTACTAGTGATAATGAAATTAACACTTTGCAATTAAAAAGTTTTACTTACGCCTGTTACTCCTCGTGAAGGAGCATAGGCCACTCACCAGCATTCTCCATCCAACCCTGTCCTGGGCAATCCTTTCCAGCTCCGTCCAGTTGTAATTCATCCTTTTCATATCTGCTTCTATTATCCGACGCAATGTGTTCTTTGGCCTTCCTCTTTTTCGCTTCCCTTCAGGATTCCAAGTTAGGGCTTGCCTCGTGATGCAGTTTGACGATTTGCGTAATGTATGTCCTATCCATTTCCATCGTCTTTTCCTAATTTCTTCTTCAGCTGGAAGTTGGTTTGTTCTCTCCCACAGAAGGCTATTGCTGATGGTATCCGGCCAATGGATGTTGAGTATCTTGCGTAGACAGCTATTTATAAATACTTGTACTTTCTTGATTGTGGTTGTTGTAGTTCTCCAAGTTTCAGCTCCATACAGTAGAACTGCCTTGACGTTCGTATTGAAGATTCTCACTTTGATATTGGTTGAAAGTTGTTTTGAGTTCCATATGTTCTTCAATTGTAGGAATGCGACCCTTGCTTTGCCGATCCTCGCCTTTACGTCTGCATCTGAACCTCCTTGTTCATCGATGATGCTTCCCAGGTATGTGAAGGACTCTACATCTTCCAGAGTTTCGCCATCAAGAGTGATTGGATTGCTGTTCTCCGCTTGAATTTGAGGACCTTGGTTTTCCCTTTGTGTATGCTGAGGCCTACTGATGCAGAGACTGCTGCTACACTGGCTGTCTTCATCTGCATCTGTTCGTGTGTACGTGATAGGAGGGCTAGGTCGTCTGCGAAGTCCAAATCGTCTAATTGATTCTGAGCTGTCCATTGTATTCCGTGTTTTCCTTCAGATGTTGAGGTCTTCATAATCCAGTCGACCACCAGAAGAAAGAGGAAGGGAGAGAGTAAACAGCCTTGTCTGACTCCAGTCCTTACTTGGAATGCATCTGTCAGCTGTCCTCCATGCACTACTTTGCACTGTAGTCCGTCGTATGAGTTCCGGATAATGTTGACAATCTTCTCAGGAACTCCGTAGTGTCGAAGAAGTTTCCATAATGTCCTCCTATCTACACTGTCGAATGCCTTTTCATAATCAATGAAGTTGATGTATAGTGATGAGTTCCACTCAACTGATTGTTCGACGATGATCCGTAGTGTTGCAATTTGGTCTGTGCACGACCGATCCTTACGGAATCCAGCTTGTTGATCTCGAAGTTGGGCGTCTACTGCATCCTTCATCCGGTTCAGCAACACTCTGTTGAAGACTTTCCCTGGTATTGACAGTAGTGTAATGCCTCTGTAGTTTTCACATTTGCTCAGATCTCCTTTCTTTGGAATCTTGACGAGGTGTCCTTCTTTCCAGTCCATTGGCACTTGTTCCTCCTCCCAAATCTTTTTGAATAGAAGGTATAGCATGCTTGTGGTTGCTTCGATGTCTGATTTCAGTGCTTCAGCTGGTATGTTGTCGGGTCCTGCTGCTTTCCCGTTCTTGATTTGTCTGACGGCCATTCTAATTTCTTCCGTCGTTGGTGGGTTGACATCTATAGGAAGATCTATGTGTGCTGCTTCGATGTCCGGTGGATTCATTGGAGCCGGCCTATTCAGGAGTTCCTCGAAGTATTCTACCCATCTGTTACGCTGTTGTTGAATTTCGGTGATTGGCTTGCCTTCTTTGTCTTTGACCGGCCTCTCTGGTTTACTGTATTTCCCTGCTAGTTTCTTCGTTGTATCGTGAAGCTGTTTCATATTTCCTTCTCTAGCAGCTTTTTCTGCCGTCGTTGCTAGTTCTTCCACGTATTTCTTCTTGTCGGCTCTAATGCTCCTCTTCACTTGTTTGTTTGCTTCTATGTATTCAGCTTGTGCTTGGACTTTCTCTGCTCGTGTTCGGCTGTTGTTAATTGCTGCCTTCTTGTTCTTCCTTTCTTTGATCTTGTCCAGTGTTTCTATAGAGATCCATTCCTTATGATGGTGTTTCTTTAGGCCCAGAACCTCTTGACACGTTGAAGTTAATGCTTCCTTGATGCCTTTCCAGTTGTCCTCCATACTAGTTTCTTCTTCTTTCAGTAGATCTTGTAAGGCTTGGAACCTGTTGTTGAGAGCTATCTTGAATTCATTGAGTTTGTCAGTATCTCGAAGGAAGGCTGTATTGAACCTTTGTAGTGCTGTTTGTCCACTTGTCCAGTTCTTTTTTAGCTTCAGTTTTAAATTGGCTACAACTAGGTGGTGATCTGAAGCTACGTCAGCACCTCTCCTGGTTCTCACATCTTCCATTGTCCTTCGGAATTTTTTGTTGATGCAAATATGATCGATTTGGTTCTCTGTAGTGTGGTCCGGTGAGATCCATGTAGCCTTGTGTATACGCTTGTGTGGAAATATTGTGCCTCCTATGACCAATTTGTTGAATGCACACAAATTTGCAAATCTTTCTCCATTTTCGTTTCTTTCTCCCAGTCCATGTCGTCCCATAATATCTTCATATCCAGTGTTGTCTATTCCGACTTTGGCATTTAGATCTCCCATCAGAATAGTTAGGTCCTTTCTTCGGCATTTCTCAATGATTGACTGCAGCCGCTCGTAGAACTGATCTTTAATGTCGTCGTTGCTATCATTGGTGGGTGCATAACATTGGATAATATTCATTAAGATCCCCTCCTTCTTTGTTTTGAATGATGCTTTGATGATTCTGGATCCGTGAGACTCCCATCCTACAAGTGCATTTCGTGCTACTTTGGACAGCATAAGAGCGACTCCCTGAGTGTGTGGAGCATTTTCCTCTTCGTGACCGGAGTATAGCAGCATCTCTCCCGTAGCTAGCCTTTTCTGTCCAGCTTGGGTCCAGTGGGTTTCGCTGATTCCCAGTACTGCTAAGTTGTATCTCCTCATTTCCATTGCTATTTGACTGGTCTTCCCGGTTTCCCACATTGTTCGAACGTTCCATGTACCTATAAAAATTTTTGCTCTAGTTGTTAGATTAAAAAGTAATTAACAAAAAACAAATAATTTGATAAATCATAGTAGTTATACCGGGATAGCGAATAAAAAATCATTATTCACTGATCAATTTCATACACAAGGTAGCTCAAACCAATATTAACCTTTAACGCGAGCAACGTTCAATTCCTAAACAATTTTGTTAACGGTTCAATGTTCTGATTCAATAAATAATAAAAAAAAGTGATGCTGAACCAATAATTAAAAATAATAGTAAGAATAATGCGAAGGTTTGTAAAATGAAATAACAAAGACAATAATATTTCGTTAAGTTATTGTTATAACTCTTTTCTTCTTACGGTTGTGACCCAGCTATTCCTATTGCTTAGTATTCTCGGACACCGATTCACTCGACAAGTCCCCAAATCAGAACACGGTTGAACAGGAAAGAGATTATATTCCAAATAGCAAGTCAGAAGCATAATAGGGAAAAACGTCAGTATATTTATAGTTTTTTACATAAGAAGATTCCAGAATATTCTCCGACTATCGACTGTTGCTGATTGGATAAGAATCAGCCAATCAGCGTGCAGCAAAGCAATCATGCATTGAGCATGCTTTAATCTAGTCTATGTCCCGCTAACACCTCCCCTCTGAGCAGATTCGTAGGATCTGGTGCTAGGGTCCAACTGCAACCGAGTGACTGGCCTGTGCTTTCGATTAGTCCATCGTCTAGGCAATAAAGAAGTATCACTCTTTTCTTGCACAGAAACTGATGTGTCTATTCCCGGCGTTTTGATTTCAAAGGTGTCTAGCAGAACATCAAGAGGTAATCGATATTGAATCTTGTTGCTGGCTATCGAAGTTGCTTTCAATTGGTTAGCATGACGTACCCAAACTTCCGAGCCAACTGACACCTCGTAAACCACACTCCCCTTCTTTTTCAAGATCCGACCAGCTGTCCATGTAGGATGTTTCCCACGATAGTCCATAGCAAGCACTTTTTGTCCCACCGTGAACAATCGTCTTTGTGCCCCATGATGTCGGTTAAACTGATTCTCCATCGATAGGTTTCGTTGGGGTTCAATAGCTGGCGTAGGACGGATGACATCGAAATGTGTTCGTATCTTTCTGCCAAGTAGAGCTTCTGCTGGAGAGACCCCGTTAATTGTCTGAGGGTTCGGTGTAGAGCGATAAATAAACAGGAACCTCTCTAAGATATCTTCAGTGGTCCCTTCCCCTTTGGATTTTTTTAGAGCATTTTTAAATGTACTCACAAAGCGTTCCACTTGGCCATTTGATTGGGGATGGAATGGAGGTGTTCGGAGGTGCTGGATTCCGTTCTGCCGACAAAATTGTGAGAAGATTCGGACGTAAACTGTGTTCCGTTGTCACTAACTATCAATTCCGGGATTCCAAAACGACTGAATAGTTGACGTAGTTTACTGACTGTGCAGCTTGCAGTCGGGTGTTCCATGAGAAAAATTTCTGGCCACTTGCTATATGCATCAACCACCAAAAGGTAAGTTTGTCCATGAAGTGGACCAGCAAAGTCCAAATGTATACGCTGCCACGGTAACTGTGGTATTGGCCATGATTGCAGCTCTGCTTTTCGCGGTGCTTTTGTTGCTAATGCACATTTGGTACACGAACGGGATAGCTGCTCCAGTTGGGTGTCTAAATGCGGCCAGTATACATAACTTCGTGCTAGTGCTTTCATGCGATTTATTCCAGGATGTCCTGCATGCAACTGTTCAAGCACTGCTGGTTGTAGCTTCTTGGGAATTATGACACGTTCGGCAAACAGCAGACAGTCATCGATGATTGAAAGAGAGAGTCTTCGCTGGTAAAACTGTTGAAGCTCTGTGGAACTGATTTTCGAGGGCCACCCTTCTAGGTGGAACTTTCTAACTTCTTGTAGTGTTGGGTCTCGAAGCGTTTCTTCCCTGACTTCATCTGACGACACTGGAGTGTTTCGAATGGCATCTGCCATTATACTTCGTATTTCTGGGTCTACTGCTGTGGAGGCAATGATTATATCCTCTGGTCCAGGATGTTGAACTCCAATTAATCGGGAGAGAGCGTCAGCTTGACCGATAGTATTTGTCGACTGATACTTGATATTAAAATCATAACTCAGGAGCATTGTTGCCCAGCGCTGTAGTCTATTAGCCGTATAGACAGGGATTCCTTTCTTAGAACCAAAGATTGCAATCAAAGGTTTGTGATCTGTCAGTAGAGTAAATGTACGACCATAGAGCATTTTATGAAATCTTTTGACTGCGAAAATGATTGCAAGAGCTTCCTTTTCAATTTGGCTGTAGTTTCGCTCGGCTGGAGTAAGTGATCTAGCAGCATGGGCAATTGTCTTTTCTGATTTATCCGGAAACACGTGAGATATCACTGCTCCAACTCCATGACTAGAGGCATCAGATGCAACAACAATTTCCAAGCTGGGATCGAAGTGCGTCAAAAGAATCTTTGAGCTGAGCATTGATTTGACTCTGTCAAAAGATGCTTGACATTCTGCTGACCACTGCCAAGGTTTATCTTTCGATAGTAATTCATTTAGGGGACCTCTCACTCGATGCATTTCAGGCAAGAATGTGCTGTAATGACTGATTAACCCCAAGAAGGATCTTAATGAAGAAACATCAGTTGGTGCAGGCATCTTCTGAATGGCTTCGATGTTGGCAGGGTCTGGTCGGCGACCGTTCTTATCTAAGATAAAACCAAGGTATTTGATCGAATGCATGAAGAAGATACATTTTTCCTCACGTAGTTGGAAACCATACTCCAACACTCGGTTAAGGACTTGGTGTAGTCGATCAGAAAGTTCACTGTCAGTTGAACCCATAACTATGATATCATCTAGATAAGCTGCTGTACCAGGTATACCTGTTAGCATCGTATCCATTATTTGCTGAAAGATGGCGGGTGCGGTCTTGATGCCAAATGGTAGACCGGTGTATTGAAATAACCCTCGATGAGTGTTAATGGTCAGAAGCTCTCTACTATCTTCATCTACTTCCACTTGGAGATAAGCATCAGAGAAGTCTATTTTCGCGAAACATGTCCCACCATTAAGCTTGGCAAACAGGTCTTCAGGAACTGGTAAGGGATATTGATATACATCTAATGCAGCATTTAAACCGGTCGAGAAATCGGCACATATGCGTATAGTCCCATTGGCCTTCTTAATCACTACGATCGGTGCGGCCCATGCAGAGTAGTTAACTGGTCGGATTACACCAGCCTGTTGCAAGCGATTAAGTTCCTGGTCGACTAGCTCAAGAGCAGCATATGGTACAGGACGTCTCGGGCGAAAAATAGGTATGGCATCTGGTTTCACTGGTAAGTGCGCTTTCATCTTGGTACAGTGGCCAAGGCTATTCTGAAAAACAGAGGCAAACTTTCTTTTCAGTTTTTCTAGTAACCTTTCACCTGTCTTCTTTGGAAGTAATGGGGTGTCCAATGATGAACACGATACGTTACAGACACTGTTAATTGGTATATCCATTATTCCAAGTTTGTCTAGCATATCTAGACCAAGAAGATCAAGGTTCGGCCGTTCTGTTAGGTAACATATTCCTGTACAGTTAGTTCCATTGAAGGAAAATTCACACTGTAATTCACCAACCAGTTTTAGCACACCACCTGATGCGTTTTTAGCCGTTTTCTTAGATGGCTTCATTGGCGGTTTACCCAGCAAGTTATACGTTTCTCTAGACACTAACGTGATATCTGATGCCGTGTCAATTTGAAGACGAGCTGATATGCCGTTTATCTGGATGGTAACATACTTTCTCCGAATGTCATAGTTTGTTTGAAAAGCAGCTACCAGAGAAAGAGATTTCGACTCGGCTGATTTCACATGTCGAGGACGTTTATGCTTCTTCTTAGGCTGAGACGTACGCTTCGGTGGACAATGACCTTCTTTATGTCCACGTTTGTTGCACGCCTGACATTTATGCTTCTTGAACGGACAGAATCGTGCATAATGCCAATCACCGCATAACCAGCATGCAGTCCTTGGTTTGTTACGAGTTGTTACCGGCTTCTGAACTTTTAACCTAGTAATAGTATTTACACTACCGCAGGTTAAATTAGGATTTACCTGTTCAATCAACTCGTTGTCGTGTCTGATGCTTTGTAGACGCTTACACTCATCTGTCAATGTTCTGAGTGTGACGTTTGGGTCTTGATCCAGTCGAGCCAAAAGTCTAGTCCTGATTTCAGCATCTTGTGGTGACTGAAGAGCTTTGATGAATATTAAGCATTTAAATTGGTCATCAGTCAACGAGCGTAACTTGAAACGTTCACATTCTCTGTTGACAATGTCTGCTAGAACACCATATTCATCAGCTTCGCGTTTCACCAAATTTAGACACCGATATCGAATACTAAACAACGAGGATGACTCGCCGAATATCTCTGACAACTGAAATACCGTCTCCTCGAAACTGAGCTCTCGAGGTAACTTTGGCAATATATGGTCAGCAAAACGTGCATGTTCGTTGCTTCCCAACTTACGTACCAACAATCGGGTCTTCCACGCATCGTCTTGATTACAGAATTCTGTTCTAAATGTATCTTCCCAACGTCTGAACCACGTGAGAAAAGTATTTCCATTTTCGGGATCATAGATGAATTCTGGGATGCTGCTAGCAACTGCATCACAAGACGTACTTGAAATAGCATGTGAACTCGAGCTGTGGATGTTGAGCTGTTGAGTCAGGGTCTCCAACAACCGCATTTGTGCATCAAGTTGTGCTTGCTGTTGTTGTAGTATTCGGTTAAGCTGGTCATCTGATATAGGCATCTTGAATTTGTTTTCCTTTTTCCCCGTCGCCACTGTTATAACTCTTTTTCTTCTTACGGTTATGACCCAGCTATTCCTATTGCTTAGTATTCTCGGACACCGATTCACTCGACAAGTCCCCAAATCAGAACACGGTTGAACAGGAAAGAGATTATATTCCAAATAGCAAGTCAGAAGCATAATAGGGAAAAACGTCAGTATATTTATAGTTTTTTACATAAGAAGATTCCAGAATATTCTCCGACTATCGACTGTTGCTGATTGGATAAGAATCAGCCAATCAGCGTGCAGCAAAGCAATCATGCATTGAGCATGCTTTAATCTAGTCTATGTCCCGCTAACAGTTATATGTAAATTAATCAAATCAGGTTATTCTAAAAATTGAGATAACTATTGATTTATTAACCTTGAAGTTGGCTGAGGCAAAAGGAGTTGAACATATTTCTTTTGCACACATAGTTCTTTTTTTGTCGGTAAGAATACTTTTGTAATTAAAATTGTTGTTCTTATGCTAATAATTGCTAATGTGGCTATGCAACTGTAGAACCTAAAGAGAATTTATTAAGAATATTCTTTGTTTAATATATCAGCGTTTCCTTTAATCAAATAATTTCACATTTAAATATTTTTTGGTTGAATGGTAGTAGAATACTCATGACCATAACTTAATGAAGTATAATTAGGTACATGGGTCTCATCGGATCACATTAGAGAAAACCAGATCGATCATTTCTGTATCACTAGAAAATTCAGAAACTCAATGAAGGATGTGAGGACCAAGAGAGGAGCTGACATAGCAACTTCAGATCACGACCTGGTGTTTGTCAAGATGAAACTGAAGCTAGACAAGCACTAGACCGCTGGAGAAACTGTATTACAAAGGTCCAACAAAGCCTTCCTTCGAGATAGCGACAAACTAAACGAATTCAATATAGCTCTCAACGACAGGCTCCAAGCCTTACAAGATCTGGATGAAGAAGAAACTGCTATGGAGGACAAGTGAAAGAGGATCAGAGAAGTACTAACTTCAACGTGTCAGTAGTGCTGGGCCGCAAGTAGCACCACCATAAGGAAGTTTAGAGGGGCGCTGAAAACGCTGGTAAACATTTCATCCAATCAGCGTTAAAAAGAAGCTTTTCAGAAACATTTGAAAAGTGCGGGGTCACGTGTCACACTCTTAATTGATTAATTACCAATGATGCTAATATATTTGCTATAGTTTCGAGAACTTCTAGAACCCCTTGGTTTTTTGTACATAAACCAACTTTTGAGTAAAACGCTCTCTTCACACTTCGAGCTTTTTTCTCTTGTGTTCAAGTTACCATGTAAATTTAGCCTAAGATAATTAGAAGCGTCAAGGAAACGGATACAAGCATCCAGTTAGAAAGATTATCTTATTCGTTATGTTATTGTCAATTATGAACAATCAGTTGTGGTATGTCGGCTTATTTCACCGTTGTAGTTATTGATTTTGTTGTTGTTGTTATTATTCTGTCTGTAAAAATTTCAACTATCATTTCCGCTCCAAATATGTTAGTATGTTGAATACCTTCTTATGTTTGAATTCTATGGATTCTTATGTCGATTTGTTTATTCCAGGTATTTGAATGTGGACAAGCCTATGTAGCTCTTAGTCGGTGTCGTAATTTAAATGGCCTATACTTACTCGATTGGCGCCCTGAAGTGATTCGTGCAGATCCTAATGTGATAAAATTTTATGCGAAAATTAGAGAGACCAATAATGAGATTAAAAACAAGATTATATGATAATATTTTTACAATTTTCTTTATACATTTTTTCAAAAAGAAACTATCCTCCTAAATCGACGCATTTTAATTATTTTTATGTGAATGAAATGAATATTTACAAATGAATAAATTTTAGGTAAAGTTATTCGAATCTTATATAATTTCGATAACTTAACTGATTACAGTATATAGTAATGAACGTCGATTTATTCATCACTGGACAAAAAAAATGTTTACTGAATGATGATGACTCTTGAATGATCTGAGAATCACTACTTTAAGATCAATTGATCGATATTTCTTAACTTTCATCAGTAAACGAGCGGTTTCTCTTTCAAATATTTTACTAATTATGTTTTTACTTACGCCTGTTACATAGAGAAGCCTAGGTTACCGACTACCTTTCTCTATCCAACTCTATCTTGGGCAGTCCATTCCAGTTGCTATTGATCTTTTCACGTTTGCGTCCAGTTATCGACGCAGTGTGTTCTTTGGTTCGTAGTGTCGCGATTTGTTCTGTGAACGACCGATCCTTACGGAATCCGGCTCGTTGATCTCGAAGCTCGATATCTACTGAATTTTTCATCCGGTTCAACAACACTTTGTTGAAAACCTTTCTTGGTACCGATAGTAGTGTGACGCCTCTGTAGCTATCACACTTGCTCAAATATCCTTTATTTGGTATCTTGATAAGATGCCCCTAAATGCCCTGGTATGGTCGAGAGTGGGGTGTGCCCCTACCTCCCTCTAGAAATGCTCTCACACGGCCACACGTATACAGCCTCTGCCAGAGAAGTCCTCACTGCCTTCTCGCACTACAGGTGTTGTTTACGAAAACGAGAGGACGAAAAGCGAATGTCCGGCGCTCTAACCGGATCCCAAACTGATGGTGCACATGGGTTCCAGTATCCTGAGGGAACAAATGGCGTATGAACCATTTGTTGGTCACCTGCCACCATGAGACTGCGTCTTCTTACGATGCTCCACTGCCTTGTGGATCAGACCTTCAGGTCGAAGGCTCCGGGTGTGGTCCCTAAGAAAACCGCCTGCTTCGGTTCGGGCACCCGGGCAGTCTCACAGCCCACACACAAATATGATGAAATATCGATATTTATGGAAAATACTTGTCTTGCTTCGACTAACAATCAAGCGATTCACTATTATTATTATTTACGTCACTTATCCACTCTTTTTAATCCCCACTCTGTGTATACTTATTTTTCGACTTATACAGCAGCTCGCCTATGGTGGAAACTCGGTTCTATCTAAACGTTCTCGAGTCACTGTCCGGTTGAAAATTGTATGTTACCATCGAATATGAGTACTGAAGCAGTTTTTCTGAAACCACGTGCACCATTCAAACTGGCTGCCTTCAACGTTCGCACACTTATGCAGGTCGGACAACAGATAGGGCTGGCTATGTCTTTGGAAAGTCTTAATATCGATGTGTTGTCTATCCGAGACCCGTATTCAAGACTCTGGCGAAGTACTACAAATTCGATCTCCATCTGTCGCTTCGAAAAGCTTGTTTTACGTGCGCTTATCCGGGGACCCTGTGGCATCTTCGTCTGGTCTTGCTGGCGTTGGTGTCGCACTAAGCGCTAGAGCTGAGGCAGCACTAGTCGATTGGATCCCCATTAACAGTCGGTTATGTGCTGTTAGATTAGAAAGTTCCATCAAAGTGAGAAGAAATCGGCGTGAGAAACGATGTCTTTTCGTCATCTCCGCCTATGCCCCGACAGATTGCAGCCCGGATGCAATCAAGGATGAGTTTTACCACCAGTTATCTGTTCTTCTCCAGAAAGTGCGTTCGACAGATATTGTAGTACTAGCCGGAGACTTGAATGCTCAGGTCGGGCGTCTAGGCACAGAAGAGAGTCGTTTAGGTGGCCGATGGGGACTCGTTGGTCGCAGGTCAGATAACGGGGACCGTCTACTGCAACTTTGCACAGACCACAACCTGTTTCTGGCTAGCACTAACTTTCGGCACAGTCATCGCCGATGTGCCACCTGGCGTCCTCCCTCTGCATCTCAAGCCTGGACTCAGATTGATCACATCGCGATCAGCTACCGCTGGCGTGGTTGTGTAAAAGACTGCCGCTCCTTTTGGAGTACCTATCTGGACTCTGACCATGCCTTGGTCTGCGCCAATCTTGCCTTACTTTTCAGTGGACAACGAAGTGACCGCCATCAACGGATTGATGTTAGCAAGCTGGTTGCAACTTCTGTTGCAAGTAAGTATCGAACCGAGCTAGCCTCTAGGCTAGCTACCACTCCACCGAAAAGTATAGATGAGCATTGGTTGCAATTGCATGACGCCATGAAAATGGCGGGAACAGTCAGTTGTGGGTTTGCGAAACGTCCCGCTTTTAAGCACTGGGTTTCTTCTGGTTCCTTACAACTCATTGAAGCCCGTCGGTCTACTCCGGGTGACCGTGAGTTTGACCATAAACGAAGGATGTTACGTAAGGAAATTGGGCAAAGCTTGCGTAAGGACCGAGAAGCCTGGTGGTCGAAGCGTGCTAATGAGCTGGAAGCAGCAGCTGCATCTGGTAACTACCGGAAGCTCTTCCAACTCATCCGAGCCACTGGCAGCAAGAAGTCTGGTGTGAGTGAAACAATCTGCGAGGATGATGGGATGCCAATCACTAACATCCATCGACGTCTTGGACGATGGGCAGAATTTTTCGAAGGGCAGTTCAACTGGCCTGCTGCTCCGGCAACATCGGTCAGACTGTCCTGCCCTCCATGGCCGGTGACGACTGATCCACCAAATGAGGAGGAAGTCCGCAAGGAACTCCAACTCTTGAAGCGTTACAAATCACCTGGCCCAGATGACTTACCTCCGGCTCTTTTTAAAGATGGTGGTGACTTTTTGACTAAGGAATTGACGACGTTGTTTACAAAGGTTTGGGAACTAGAGAGTGTACCAACGTCATGGAATGAGTCGATAGTTGTCCCTATCTTTAAAAAGGGTTCACGTCGTTCCTGTAACAACTATCGGGGGATAAGTCTACTTCCGATTGCGTCCAAGCTATTGGCTTCCGTCATACTTCGTAGGTTGTTCAAAACCCGAGAAAGATTGACTCGCGAGGAGCAGGCTGGGTTTCGTTCTGGTCGAGGATGTATTGATCATATCTTCACCCTCCGCCAAATGTTAGAACACCGCCATACTTATCAAAGGCCAACAATCGTAGTGTTTCTTGACATCAGGGCTGCCTTCGATTCGTTGGACAGGACTGTTCTCTGGGATTGTCTATTGAAGAAGGGTGTGCCTGAGAAGTTTATTAACATCCTAAAAGCCCTATATAAAAACACCTCAGGCAGAGTGAGGGCATACAACCACCTCTCTCCATTGTTCCATTCGAGCAGTGGGGTTAGGCAGGGTTGCCCAATCTCACCATTCCTCTTCAACTTTGCCATCGATGACATTCTGGAAACAGCTCTGATGAATGTAAGTAATGGTGGTGTGGATCTGTTCCCTGTAGAACGTTGACTTCGAAGGATTGCTGACATTCAGTGGCAAAATCATGTTAGTAATGCAGAGGTTTGGCATTATGTGTTCGGGCGCAGAGACGATAATTCAATTGGTGTCACCATCTTGAAACATCTACTTCGGTGGCTTGGACATGTTCTACGAATGTCGTTCCAGAGAATTCCACGTCGTTCATTATTTGCCGACTCTGGGACTGGTTGGAAGAAGCGGAGAGGTGGTCAGTGCATGACATGGTGTCGTGGTATGAAAGAAAGCTTCAAAGGACTGGCTTGTGTTGGTCCTTCACGACTCCCTGGTTGGGGTCCGAGAGATGGTGCTACACAGTGGCTAGAGACGTTATCAGATATGGCTCAGAATAGAAGCCAGTGGCGATCCTGCTGTAACCTTCTTCTACTTTCTTCATAAAAAGTGGTTGTCTCCCTTACCTGAAAGATTTCTTCTGATTGTGCCTTTCCGTTTCCCCCATTATTACTTTTATTACTATTACACTACCTTATACTGATCTGTCCGTTATTGTTCTTTTTCTCTTCGAATTCTCATTATTTTGTTTGGCGCATAGATATCTGGTGCCCTCTTGTACCAATATTTATGTGTTATAATAAATAAACTTGGTGAGATATATTTGTTTTCAGTCTGTCTGTGACACTTGTTCTTTCTCCCAAATCTTCCTGAATAGAACGTGGAGCATGTTTGCTGTTTGTTCTTTGTGTGACTTTAGTGCTTCGGCTGGTATATTGTCAGGTCCTACTGCTTTCCAACTCTTGATTTATTTGATGGCCATGCTGATTTCTTCGATTGTTGGTGGAGTGACATCTATAGGAATGTCTAAGTGTCTTGCTTTGATGTCCGGGCGGCTCTTTTCAAAAGTTAAAATTATGTGTTGGACCTTTGTAATACAGTTTCTCCAGCTGTCTAGTGATGATCTGAAATCGCTATATCAGCTCCTCTCTTGGTCGTCACATCCTCCATTGAGTTCCTGAATTTTTAGTGATACAGATATTACCGATCTAGTTTTCTGTCATGTGGTCCGATGAGACCTATGTAACCTTGTGTATATGTTTGTGGGTAGAGGAATATAGTGCCATAACATTGCGTAGGATTCATTGTGATCTCCTTCTTTGTTTTGAAGATTCGGGATCTATGATATTTTCATCCTATTAGTGCTTTCCGCGCTTCATTGGACAGCATCTGAGCAATTCCATGAGTGTGTGGAGCGTTTTCTTCATGACCAGAGTACAACAGCATCCCTTCCGAATCTAAGCTTTTTATCCAGTTTGGATCAAATGTGTTTCACTGATTCCGAGCACCACCAAGGCCTGCAGTAGCCCTCGAAGTGGTGTAGGCGAAGTTTTACTAATTATGTTCATGGAAATTTATCACAATTTGGTTGATTAAGACCAATTCAATATTACAATTTTGGTTGTGAGATGTTATCTGAGTTTTCAATTAGCTATAAGTTTATTTATGTAAATTTAAGTACATAAACGAAGTTAGTCAATCAGTTGTAATTGACCTTACTGTTCACCGAAAAATACCATTCAATTCGTTGATTTCATTCTGAGAACACTAGAACGAATATTTCACGCATTATTTCTTTCCTATAGTAACAAGTATAACATTTTGCGGTCGCTCCCATCAATAATTGTATATGTCAGGATTTAATGAATATAATTATTTCTACCATTATTTTAAGTTGTTAAAATGTTGGTGCTTTCTACAAAATCATATAACGAGGTCTAAGAGACTCGGGAATTAAACTCCAATTTAATTCATCCTTTGAATTGAAACAACAGTAAGATTGATTAAATCGAGTGTCCACTGAAAACATTGCATGATTTTAACAAGTGAAATTTCTAAAATCTCCACAAAACCCCCTCTGAAAATAACTTCAAATAATCCTATGCAAACCAGAGGACGAAATGACAAAAGAAAAATTGAACATCATCCATAAAATAAATTGTTCCAACTGCGAAAAACACTACATAGAACCAAGTGGACGTCCCCTTTACCTTCATCTGCAAGAACAACGATTAGTAGTCAAACGCCATGACTCATATGAGCAAGTGTGGACACATTCGACTGAAAAAAATGTTGAGATCTTGGATAAAGGCAATCCTAAAAACAACGGAATTTTGAAACTTAGGTCAATCAGCAGTCCATAAACACAGTGAAATCGACCCAATTCACCAACCAATCAGAAAAATCATGGACAAATGTAGGACTAAGAATCAAATCAACTGGAGATACAATCAAAATAAGGAAGTAAACGATGACAGGGTCAAGGTCAACAACAGCCAATCAAGGTTGAGATCTACACATGACAAGCTGTGAGCCATGTGTGGAGAACTTCAAACATTTCTTTTCTACCTGAATTTTGCTGATGTCGTTCAGAACTACGATGAAAGCGCCACGACTAAACCATCCATTTCAGACAACAAATCACCAAAAAGTAGTTATTAAGTATCAATGAACTAGTTCAAACATAATTATTGGAAGGTGCAATTGATGATAATCACAGTTCCTTATCTACGGTTAAACTACAAAATACATTATGGTTAGAACTTCATAAATGGATAATAAGGTCGAAACATGTGATGTTGCTTGCTGTTCATTCTGTAAGAATGAACGTTTGTTCGATGCATATATGGCATTTATCAAACTCTTTTTACATTACTGTTGATCATTGCAAAGGTATCTCATGAGTCCTTCCTGACCTCAAACATGTTTTGGCAGAAAATTGTCTTGCCAGTTTGGTTGGATCAAGTCAATAATTAAAATGACTCAGGAAAGTATTATATTCATCTAATAATCCAGAACCTTAGCGAGTGAAATGTCATGAGCAACTCGACGAGTAATCATACATGGTGATTGCCTTGAAACACATCATAACACGATTGATGTAATTCCACAAACGGAACAGACTAAATCTATCTAGACGAGCATACTTTGGACTGTCAAACGATAAGAATGGGTTAGAAGAGCAGAGATATTTGAATAATCAATACTATCCGACTCTACATACATAAGAAATCAGTAATAGACACCAAATCGTTATTATTTCCAGACTAAACAAGACAGTGTTTGACATAGTACGACATGTATACTATACACAATAAGGCAAAATGTTATATAGAAGAGGTGAAATGTCGCCTACAAATTTGATTAGAAAAAAAACACTGAATTAAACTAACAATGAAAACAGATTATCTCAATTACTGTATAATCATAGAAGTCAACTGACAAAAATAATAAAGACAGTTTATCAGTGTGTCGTAGTATATTCACTAGTGGAAGTTTTAATATTGGATAAAATGAAATTCCTTATATCATCTAAAATAATTTCGAATGAAAAAAGTAGGTAGTTCAATGGAAAACTATCAATTAAATGTTTGTCTTATGTGTTTGTGTGTGTATGTGATACAGCTTGCAAGTGTAAATGGTATATAAGAAATCTGCTAAGAGAGAAACCTAATTTACTGCATAAATAGTGTGGAAAAAACCCATAAGGATAAGGAAATGATAATGATTTCTCTCGAAAAATTAAAGCATCAGTGTATAATATAACAAAAAGTGATTGTATATATCCATATGTACAAATAGGGAGACTGGAGGATGGTATAATACTGCCGACCATCGTATTTTAAAGATACAGATAAGAAACAAAATAATACTAATTGGAAATTGTTTATAGAAGTGAATAGTCAAAATGATATGGTTCATTGTTTAAAAAAAAGTATACCCATGAGCATACGTTCGCTATGTATAAAAAAATTACCATGGTAATAATAATAAGGCATAAAAAGGGGAAAAACGAATTCATTAAGTTTATTTATTTCATCATAAGTCAGTATCTCGTGAAACTCCACTTAAACGAACGTAAGGAGAAGTACCTCTGAAATTTCTGTTCATCATCAACATACCCGAATAATTACTTTTATTACTATGGACACTATTCACTGGACTTCTCGCAGATGTTTGTGTTGTATTCACAGATTTTTTCAACGTCGGTGTAGTAGAAGTAGCTGTTCTAGTGGTAGTCGATGATGAATCCGAATCTTGCAGTTGTACACATTCTGATTTAGGCAATAAAACTGGTTGAAAATAAAGATTTTTTTGAACATATGCTGTAGGAACATAACCAATTTCTTGTATCCGCTGTTTACGACATACATGAAGCCAATCAGTAGTATCTTCCGTTGGATCAGTTGCCAAAATATAAAATTGCTCATCAGCCTCAAATGCTAAATAACACGATTCAAAACCATCGCCTAGTAATCATTTTATTCGAAAAAAAGTAAATATAAAACAGATTAGATTATTATTAACACATTTATATAATATGTTTATTTGAATACAATGTCGCAGTGAATGGCGCGTTCGGCCATCAGTGGTATTTATTTTATTTATTTGAACACAAATATTGGTACAAAGGGGCACCAAATACATATGCGCCACACAAAATTTCATTTGATTTGCGTGAGGGATGTGATACTGCTCGGGTGTCCAGACCGAAGCAAGTGGTTTTCTTAGAGGGCCACACCCAAAGCCGTTGACCTAAAGGTGTAGTTTACAAGGCAGTGGATCAACGTCAGGAGATGCAGTTTCATGGTAGCCGCCATTTGTCCCTTCAGGATCCTGGAGCCCATGTGCACTATTGGTTTGGAATCAGGGTTTTCAAACTACCCTAGGTGAACCCTCTATATCAACCAACCAGGTTAAAGCACTGGATACTCGCTTTTCTTCCTCTCAATTTCGTAAACAACAACCCCGTCTCGAGTAAGCATTGAGTAGGACTTTCCTGGCAGTGGTTATATACACGTGATCATGTGAGAGCATTTCGAGAGGAAGAGCTAACTCTCACCACCCTCGGTTGTACCAGGGTATTTGGAGGCCATCAACGGAGAGGTGAATGGAGCTGGCTGGTGGGGGTGAACCTGTCTACATCAACCCAGAGAGGGCCGCAAACCACTTCAATCAAAACCATCCACAATATGCACGGCATCAAGATTATCAATAGCGACTCCCTCCTTACTCATTTATGCCCCCTAAACGCCCTGGTACGACCGAGTATGGGAGAGTCCGCTCTCTCTCTCAAAATGTTCTCCTATGGTCACGTGTATACAGCGACTGCCAGGGAAGTCCTGCTCACTGCTTACTCGAGGCGGGGGTGTTGTTTACGAAACTGAAAGGAAGAAAAGCGAATGTCCAGCGATTTAATCAGGTTGATGGATACAGAGAGTTGGAAAACTGTGGTTCCAAACCAATAGTGCACATGGGCTCCAGGATTTTAAGAGAACAAACGATGTATGGATTCATTCTTGGAGACCGACCATCATGGGTCTACATCTCCTAACATCGCTCAACTGCCTTGTGGTTCATACATCGAGGTCAAAGGCTCAAGGAGTGGCCCCCTAAAGAAACCACCTGCTTTGGTCTTGGCACCAAGGCAATATCCAAGTCCTCACATAAATTTTGTGTTTCGTATATCTATTTTGATGCTCTTTTGTACCAATGTTCATGTGTTTGAGTAAAAAAAATATTGGATACAGTACTTCAATATTGTCACATTAAAAAATATATTGCAACACACCTACACTTTTTTAAATACCATTATGCGGAGAAAATTCAATGGAAATTGACGAACAATAACATCATGATTATCTTTCAAGTAAATACTAATCTAAGTATATGGATAATTTTAAGATCCCTTAATATTGAGGGTTATATAAAATACTGTAAGACATCAAAGTGTCAATTATAGAGTGATCAATTGAGAACTTTTTCTGTATACTGATCTATAGATCAACTGATATAATTAGTTTCGTGAGTAATACAGCTTATTGAAGTAGTCTTGGTTATTTCACCAGCAAGAATCTTATTGAGCTGAGATATAGATTTTCGAAGCCTATGAATTACATGCAATTAAACATCTAAAATTCCACTACTATACCATAAGCCTTTATCCGACCAAAAAATTGGAGAAAAACAGGATATACGGCTCAGGACCTTCTTCAAGTTTAGTTCAGCTACAGAAGGCGTGGCTTTTAATATATCTTGGTGGGAGGCCTGTTTATCTACGCGAGGGGTAACAGGTTTATTAAGTGACGTTCAATAATCTTTAAAAAAAAGTGACGATTCATAAGTCCGATCAATCAAACGATAAGTGAACATAAATATGTTGAGTTTAAAAATGTAGCAAAAGCGCTGATCAATCAGACAAATCTCGTGCATTTCACGGCTTCTGTGGGATTCGGAGCGAAAATAAATCAATATTTTTCTAACCGAAAGATCTCATCGATTCAGATTGAGACAAACAAGTTTCGAAGAAAAAGCAGTGTGACAGAACAAGGTGATGTACACATACCTTTATTCACAAAAAAGATGGTGACTAATTAACATTTGGTAATAGTTAGCTATAGAGCCTTTAGTTTATGATTTCATAAATATGGAAATTTTAATGTATAAATCCTTGATTCTCAATAAACTTTAATGAGTATACTGCATAGTATATGCTCATGTTATTGATACACGCTGAACTAACCGTTTAACTGTACTAACAAAAACAGTAGCACAATAGTTTAAACCTCATACACAAAACGCGTTACACAACATAAGGTTGTCTACCTATCAAGAACAGCAGAAATTCACAAATATACATTTTAACAACAAACGGACAATTTCCTAGATTATAACAAAATGTATCGTAAAATATCAAGGCCAATTAAGCATAAATGGTTTGTAATTGAGACGGTTTATATTTCAATACATTAAGTGCAAAAATGAGCGTTTTATTTGTAACAAGACAAATAAACAGAAAACTGAAATTTTTTCAAGTAAAACGGTAATTTTCTAAATAGCCATAAAGTTTTTTTCATGTATGAAGAATGCAGGCGCTCGAGTGGCATACATACAATGTTTATAACAAGGAAACATTGTAAAGTAAGGGCGAAAATGCTTATAGTCAAATCGTGGCGGTGGAATTACAAAGCAAGCACGTTTATCACGTATATAATCAATACTATTATTATTATTACTCGGTATATTTAATAAAAATCAGGTCGAAATTTATTCGTCGTTTCAATCGAATTTTAACGTGATTTCTACTTGTTCAACAGTAAGTATTAAAAATAAGTTTAATTACTTATTGTCACTCATCGAACTTATGTAAACTGAAAATTAAGGTTTTAAACAATAGTATTACCAGTCAAATTCTGAGTTCAGTATAACCGTTTCTTCATATTAAGTTGTTTATTTAAAATTAAGTTTGAAAAAAACTTATTAGCCTGCTTGAACATCTGAGCTCCCTGTCCCTGCTATCTAGATATTTCAACAATTTATCTAATTTTGTTTTAATACATCATTATGGCTATTAATCGCATAACCTATTCAAGTTCGTTGTATAAGTTACAAAAGGCTCAATCAGAGATATCGTGGTTACTCGCACTATGCAGCGAAAAGAATGTACATTATTTAGATGTCGACTGATTGGACTTTTTATTTTATTTATTTTAACACATAGATATTGGTACAAGAAGGCACCAAATACATATGCGCCACACAAATTTCATTTGATGTGTGTGAAGGCTGTGATAATGCCCAGGTGCCCAAACAAAAAAAAATGGTTTTCTTAAGGGGCCACACTCCGAGCCTTCGACCTGAAGGTCTGACCCACAAGGCAGTGGAGCATCGTAAGGAGATGCAGCCCCATGGTAGCCGGTGACCAACAATTGGTTCATACGCCATTTGTTCCCGCAGGATACTGGAGCCCATGTGCACCATTGGTTTGTGATCCGGTTAGAGCGCCGGACATTCGCTTTTCGTCCTCCCATTTTCGTAAACAACACCCCCGCCACGAGAAGGTAGTGAGTAAAACTTCCCTGGAAGAGGCTATATACGCGTGGTCATGTGAGAGCATTTCGAGGAGAGCGGACTCTCCCCGTTCTCAGTCGTACCAGGGCATTTGGACTACTAACTTCCAATTGGCAATCACTCAATATTTATCGTCAGGATCGACCAAGAAGTAAGAAAGGGAAACTCGAAATACTTTATGCTGACAATTCTATATTGTACCAAAAATACAATACTGAATAATGATAATAATAATAATAATAATAATAATAATAATCTATCTCCTTAAACTTATCACTGAAAAATAAGGAGCAATAAATCATATTCATATATAATCTTTTTGAAATAAACACAAGATTCTTCATTTTGAGTTATTATCACTTATCCATTAATAATAAACCAACTGGTAACCATGCTCCAAAAAACAAAAGCCTTGTGTTTACATCCATGAAGTGTACATAAATTTTAATTAATGAGAATTTTAAATTCTATTGTACTATTCATGAACTTGGCTATGTTCTGATGAATCGTGTCTATAACCATCTATGAAAAAACCATATGTGTACTGATAACAAGATAGAGTCCTGATTTTCACAAACAGATCAGGTTCGACAGGAAAACGATGACTAGTCAGTTTTTAAACAAATCAACGGCAGCAGGAAAATCTCGAGAATCCTAAAAATCATTGTGTAAACTCTACATAAACGTTTTGGCTTATTGGAATATACATTGTTCCCTTTCAATTTATTTCCTGATCTGAGGAAGAGTTGAGTATGGAAAAGTGAACAAGGAATACTAGATAGCAAGAGAATAGTAATACAAAGACAGAATAATATCTAATTATATTATGATATAGTAATAATAACAGTAATATGATTTAAAGTACACTTCTCCAAGATGTCCGCCATGAGAAAATGAAAAATACCATACCACTTTTAGAAAATTAAAAGTTCAAACGAGCAAACACTTTACAATGAATCGAAATTAAACTCGAACTTCATTTATGGTTCGCTTTATAACCAGTACTTAATCAATTCACGTGATTTCATGAACTAACAAATACTCACAAGAATAATTTAACACTAAGACAAATTTAAACACTCGACAAACTCATCAACACATAATATCCAGTTAGACGCTAAACTAGGATCCTGAAGCCGTTAGATGAATTAGCAAAACATGGTATCAGAAAATCGCTCAGATTCCTCCTTGATTTACTAATGCGTCTGAAAAATGCACGATATAAAAGTTTATTTCCGCACAAGTGATGTTCATAAGGGTTAGCATTAGTGAATGTCAAGGATAGGACAATAAAATCACAGCTATGCAATTAAATATCATGAGTGAAATACTTCAAATGGGAAAGTGAAGGAAAACCAACAATGGAAACAGCATATAAAACAGAATTTGACTTTGCGAAAATATTCAGTACAGTTTCAAAGCCCTTATATGTGAGTGAATTTGAACCATCTGAATAGATGGGATGCCCCCAAATGGCCTGTTACAACCGAGGGTGGAAAGAGTTCGCTATTCCTCTCGAAATGCTCTCATATGACCACGTGCGTACAACCACTGCCAAGAAAGTACTACTCACTGCTTACTCTAGGCAGGGGTGTTGTTTACGAAATTGGCGGGAATGATATCGAATGTCCAGTGCTCCAACCTGGTTGGTTGATATGCAGAGTCCACCTAGGGGAGCTGGAAATCCCTGATTTCAAACAAATGGTGCACATAGGCTCTAGGATCCAGCCAGCCAGCTACAACGTGGGACCAGGCACATATATGCATCGACTGGACTGGTAGTGTTCGAGTAAAGAGCCTTCACAAGGTTTATGTACTTCTGAGGTACGCCTTTCAATGACAGACACTGCCACAGAATCTCGCGGTCTACAGAGTCAAATGCTGCTTTTAAGTCAAGAAAGACCACCATTGTCGGACGCCGATAAGTATGCCTGTGTTCTAGAACCTGACGAATGGTGAATATGTGGTCGATGCAGCCACGACCAGGTCTGAAGCCAGCTTGGTTCTCTCGTGTTTGCAGTTCACGAGTCTTAGTTAGGCGTCTGATAATTATCGAGGCTAGTATTTTAGATATTATATTAGTTAAACTAATCCCTCTGTGGTTGTCACAGGATGATTTTGACCCTTTCTTATATATTGGGACGATAAGTGATTGTGACCAGTCAGATGGGATAACGTCTAACTCCCAGATCTTAGCTAAAATATTAGTCAACCTAATCGCTAAAATTGGACCACCATCCTTAAAGACCTCTGGAGCCAATCCATCTGGACCAGCTGCCCTTCCTCGTTTCAGATTAACTATAGCCTTTTGAACTTCAGCAAGAGTTGGGGGACCTACTTCAATGTTCCATTCACACTGTCTGGGAATGGAGGGTAGTTGTAGAGTAGCTGAAGGCCAGCTGAACTGTTCTCTGAAATGTTCCGCCCATCGTTCTAAACGTCTGGACTGGGAGCAGATGAGGGTATCGTCTTTTTCCGAAATAATCTCACTTACACTTGACTTATTAATTCCAGTTTCTTTTATTAGTCTGTAAAGCTGTCTTGTGTTCCCTATAGTCGCCGCCTTTTCCATCTCTTTTGCTTTCGTTGCCCACCACTGCTCACGGTCGTTCCTTAGACTTTTTCTTAACCTAGATCTGATTTGTTGTCGCTCTTCATCATGTTCCGAACCTGATGGGACGAGTTTGCGAGAATCCATCAGTGTGATAGACCTTGAAGAAATCCACTGGTTCTTTGTAACTCTGTGGTTTAAGTCACTAATAGATGTCACTGCTGTTTCCACAGCTGCTTGTATGCTTTCCAAGCAACATCTGGGTCAGCCTCGTCTTCAGAACTA
Organism: Schistosoma mattheei; assembly: GCA_944470405.2. Classification (NCBI taxonomy): domain Eukaryota; kingdom Metazoa; phylum Platyhelminthes; class Trematoda; order Strigeidida; family Schistosomatidae; genus Schistosoma; species Schistosoma mattheei. Next base: position 17,632,872 of record OX103951.1, on the reverse strand, counting down.
CCTAAGTGTGACCTCAGTTGTTCCTGGAACCTACTTTTGGTTTTCTCGTTACTCAACTCAGTTCTAATGGGTCTTTTTAATGTGGCTTTTTTGCGTCCAGTGAGGCGCAAGCAGATGCGTGCCCGTATTAGGGCATGGTCGGAGTCCAAGCAGGTACTCCAGAATGAGCGACAATCTTCTACCGACCCTCTCCAACGATGACTGATGGCAATATGGTCTATTTGAGTCCATCGTTGGTTTGGTGTAGGGGGTCGCCATGTTAGACGATGTCTCTCCTTATGCTTAAAATTTGTGTTTGCTAAAAATAAACGATTGTCTGAGCACAGTTGCAGCAGACGATCACCATTATCTGTTCGCTGTGCCGGAATACTAAAATATCCACCTAAATGCCTTTCTGTTTGGTTTAAACTACCTATCTGAGCATTAAAGTCACCTGCTACGAGTACTATGTCTGAGCGTTTAGCTTTCTGAAGAAGTTCAGATAGCTTTCTGTAAAATTCATCTTTCACTTCATCTGAGCTGCAGTCAGTGGGAGCGTAGGCAGAAACGACAAAAAGGCAACGACGTGTGTCCCTATCCTTCCGAGTTCTTACGGAGCCGTTTAGCCGAACAGCACATAGACGACTGTTGACGGGGATCCACTCTAGCAGTGCTTGTTCCGCCCTCATGCTTAGTGCTATGCCTACACCTGCCAGTCCACGAGAACTGGCCATCGGGTCACCAGATACACGGAGGGTGTATCTCGTTGGCTCTCCGTTTGCCGAGGTGAGGTCAAGTGAATGACCACACTGGAATCCTGTATGCGTGTTTCGGAGACACAGCATACATCAATGGAAAGAGACTCTAGGGTTTTAGCCAAGGAAGCCTGCTGACCGATTTGACATAGGGTGCGTACGTTGAAGGCTCCAATGTGTAGTTTGGAGCGAGGTTTCAGTAGACCTGGGACAGTGTTTTGAGCACTAGAATCGTTGGCTATGGTGACACTTGGGGGGAAGCCGAAGAGGAAATTTAGAGTTGAAAGTCGATGTAGGAGGAATAATAGGAATTGAAGAGGAGGTTGATTATGAATACAGTGGTCTTGAGTGCTGTTAGAGTATGAGGGCGGTTATCACTTCCCGGTTGCCCACACCGTGGAAGGGTTCTTCTGGAGGTACCTGAAAAGGAAATTGGATTAGAGGTGGTCTTAGTGACCTGAGAGCGTGACCGCAGTGCCCAAGGGACAACTGCTTGAGGTCGGTCACACACGACCTTTTATGGGTAATTTTTGTGTTAGCTCCGTACTTGTTGAGACCTTACCGCCGGAGACGGATATCCGTGGGATAAGGCGAGGTGTGCATTTTTAGGGTCGACCTTTTCTAACCCCACCCCTCCTTGTGGGAAGGCAGCATCGCTGTCATGCTGGTTGTCTGAAGGAAACACCTTACTGCTGTCACACCTCTGTACAGTCAGCAGTACGACTTCGCCTTCGGACCTTGGGTTTGTTGCTTTTAGTCTTACCGCTCTTCAACCGACCTGTCTGACATGGTAGGACCTTGAGGAACGGTTGTTCCAGCCAGTATAGCTCGGTTGCTTCATCACGATAGGCAAGCCCGACCACCACGTAAAGGTAGCAACAACGGTCAGGAAACAAATGTTGGTCACCTGCTACCATAAGACCATCTCCTGACGTTGATCCACTGCCTTGTGGATTAGACGCCTAGGTAAAAGGTTCAGGGAGTAGCCCCCTACGGAATTGACCTGCTGCGATTTTGGGGTCTGGGCAGTATTCCAGCCCTTAGAAGAATCGGGTGGTTTGTGTTGCGCATATATATTTGGAGCCACTGTACCAATGTTTATGTGTTTAAGTAAATAAATGAATATTTGTTAAAGGATATATATAGCTACACTACGGCAACTGTTATTAGCAAATAAAAACATTTTCTTCTACAGCCACCCCTATATCTTCTATCAGTAACAAGAGTCCAACAATGGTGAACTTTTTACTAATAAGCCAGTTAATATGTTTGGATTTATCTCCAACTACTTCTCATCAACATTAAAACACACTATTCAACTATTCTTCATCAACACATACCTTGATAAATTCTATTTAATCAAACGTACGCTTAGTTTTATAACGAAATAATTAATATATTTCCAGTCATAAATGAAGGCTCCATTTGTTCACTAAATCTTTGGTAACGATATTATACAAATATACATACAGAAGGTACATATCACACTTGAACGAATTTCAGGTCAAACAAGAAATTAGATTTGCATACAAACAAACAAGTGTTTAGTGTAGACTAATTTTAGGCCTTATATACCATTCAGTCAGTTAACGTAGGACTTAACACATACGTGAATCGGTCAACGCTGCCATATTAGAAAAGCCAGGTGAAATTAACAAGATTAATTGCAAGTGAATCGCAATAAAAGTAAGAAGGATTGAACACTGAAAATAATGACTACGATTATAACGCAAGCTCTAACCAGATAGTATTCACCTCTTGAACTGATGTCACCTATTGGTTTGACCCGAGCTAACTTCCAATCCACTTCTACATCGTACGTCAAGGTAGGTTATGGTTTGGTATAAGTGGATATGTCCCAGACACGCTATTCGATCAAAACTCACTGCCTAACTAACCGATATGAAAAATTGATTGAAACAATGCTAACGAAAAAGTACATTTCTATAATAAGAAAACAAAGATTATCGGACAAATGGAAAGTAAGAGGAAACAAAGAGTAAGAAAAATAATGTTCAAGACAATTTGAAATTTACTACGCTGGATAATAAATTAATATTACCAGGGTAGGTTTACGGTGAGAACAAACCGTTTTTGAGTTAACAAAGGGAGTTTGAACTTTTGTATGGCCTAGGCTTCAATAAACTCTGTATACGCCCTTTAACACTTTTGTACAACACCACAAAAGCCATGTCAAGATTAATCTTATGACCTGTTTCAATTATATGTTTGAGAATGGAGGACCATGAATGTTTATCATCTACTGTTATTGGGTCATTTAACTGTATTTACTTTTTCAATCATATAGGTGCATGTTCAAACACCCTAATTTGCAAATCACGATTACTCTCTCTCTCTCCCCACATGTGTGGCCACATACACACATGTAAACTGATGAGTATAGTAGGATGTGATATAACTGTTCAGTGTAAAATTTAGACGGCATGAAACTGATCAATTTCAGTCCTAAACATCAATGGGAAGATTCAAGCAACCAATAACAAATGAATTAAAGAGACCAATTGTTTCGCATTTTCTATTGGATCGAATGTAATATAAACCATGACTAAAATATGTTTCTATTCAATCAATTACAAAATTCTAATATTATAATTACAAAATTCATTCTAATTTCAATTACATGTTATTCACTTGTAATTGAAGTACTTTATGCATCAAAATACATTTGTCACTCTTCTTCTTTGGTTAGTACTATACATAAAATTGAATCACTATGTACAAAAATTGAATTCATCAAACCACTTGAAGATAAATAGTAATGATACAGTAATTAATTCATTACAAAAGCATTTTATTTAATCAACCAATTTAATGATGCTCTAAACATATTCACACAAATAACATACACATTGTAAGGTGATGTTATACATATTATTTAATGAAATTTTTTTCTTATATTCTACGAAAAAATCAATAATGACAGGTATTATTGATCTGTTGTAATTATGAGTGAAGTTTTAAGAACAAGTTTTTCCGCATTCTTTCATATATTGTATAATTGAATTAAGGATAATAGAATGATTATTTGAGTTTTACTTATGACGATTCAATGAATGAGTCATTGAGTCCTAATGTAACCAAATAATAGTAGTACAATCTGGCATTTTATGGATTGATGTTGATCTAGTTACATTTTGATCCATCTAGATCTACATATGCCTAACTGTGAAAAATAATTTTTAGAAGTGAAATCTCTTCACTCTTTCAAACTTATGTTGACTTTCTGAGTGAATTTTGTAAATGAACTATTCATAAAATAGGTATCATTACCAAGGTTTGATTTGATAATTTCGAATAAATTGAGCATTAGGTTGATTGTTATAAATAAAGAATAATATATTTGTAATATCCCAATGAGTAGAAAATTAGATTTTCTGACGTTTCGTGACTTAGTGTAAGTCACTTCTTCAGAGAATAATATAAACTTGTTCAGACCTGTTTTTGATTGATCAAATATTATTCTTGCATTGTTCCGTTGTACTATTTAAACTTGGATTAATTTTAATTTGGTTATTTATTCTCTGAAGAAATGGCTTACACTAAGTCACGAAACGTCGGAAAATCTAATTTTCTACTCATTGGGATATTACAAATATATTATTTTTTATTTATTCATAAAATATTTTATATTGTCAATATATTATTCAAAAGCGAAAAACTGGAAATGAGATGCAAAGTTGAGAAGTTGGATAATAATTAATCCTGAATTTAACGTCCTAGAGATGTGATGATTCTAGAATCTAACAATGTCAACTTTACAAAGCAATCAGGCTTTCCGATGTTAAAATTTCAGTGGATTAGAATAGGTTTTATGAATCTTAGTCGTCTATAACGGACATCAATTAGTGATTTGTGTAGCTTAAAAAGAGAATAATATTCTTCCATAAATTAACTGGGCTTCAAGGCTGCTAAACGGTCTGCTCCGACGACTATGAAACAACTGGCTGTGGGTTTGAACAGTATCAAGGTTCATACTCAGACTATCAGATGATAAGCAAGAACTATAAAGTCTGATACAGGAAAATCAATGGAAAAAGATGAGAGACATGTCATACTAATGTAGTGTAAGTGAATATCTACAAATTCATCAATCGACTAATATCCTACATTACTGACTAGATGATTACATCATGGCTCAAAAGAGTAAAAATGACTACTAACACAATTTTGAAAATATAAATGAAAATTTGAAAAACGATATAAGTAGAATCTCCATCTCGTTACCTGTAAATGGATACAAGGCATTGCAGTCACCAATAGCAACGATCTGTGATTCTCTTGACTGTCTATTACTATTATTATTATTATCATCTTGTTTGTGATAAGAACTAGAGGATATTGAACAAGTGGAATCAATATTATCGACTATGCCTTCAGTTACTTGTTGTTCGTGTTTAAGGTGATGACGTAATGACTGGTCCTGTTGTTGACACTTTTGTAGTTGTGAGTACCAAAGTCCTTGCTGTTCATGTTTTTTTAAGAGATTTTTATTATGATTATATAAAACTTGATCAGAATTTTTTAATTCCAAATGATTATAAGATGAATTCATTTGAGAATAGATTGTGTTATTATTGTGATTAGACTTTAAATTAATATGGTGAGAATCTCCATTTATTGTTGAACATTTACTATTATCATCATTATTATTAATTGTAGATCTATTAGTGAATGAATTTTGTTTTAAAGTAGGCATTTGACCATTCAATGGTTCAGGTAGTTGACTGCGTGATGAGGTTAACGTTGACTGTGAAGATGATTCAACTGGAGTTACAATAGAACCAGTTTCTGGTTCAGCTAAAGGAGCAGTAAATAATTTATCCTGTTTTAATAATTGTTTAGAGGAACCACCATTTTCCATTGACTTTCCTGATGTAGTAGGATAATAAAGAGGGATGGAAGACCTTTCATGACCAGACGATAAGCCTTTCGCTTGAGAGTCAGAACGAGAATGAAGAGATAGTGAAGGAGTATGAGTTGTTGTTGTTGTTATCGTCGTAACAGGAAGAACAGCAGCAACCGCACCACAGCTGGGAGCATCAGGAGATTGACATGACGATGCCACAGACTGAGGTACTCCATTTAGGACAGATGTTGATGCATAAGCTACATTATCATTGTCAGTGGTTGAATGAATTCTAAATTGTCGTACATAAGTGTTATTGTTGATAGTTATTTTGTCATTTCCATGACCATTATTTCCTAATTCAGAATTCGAGTCAGAGAAATCACTAGGATCTGTAATAGCATTGTCCCTTAACCTATTATTACTACCAGTAATTCTAGAATTATGAGTTGCTCTCCTTTTCGAGTCAAACAGACTAGATAGAAAAAGTAAATTTTAAAAAAAAACAGAACTACAGAAATTTTGGAAGCTGATGTTAGCTGAACTCATCAAATCAAATAGAAACCAATCACATAAACCATAAATCTTAACAGATTCTATGAGTAACTTTTAATATTAAAGTTTTGATATGAACTTAAGTCTCCTTGAAACAGATCTCCTTTATTATAAATATATTTTTCTTCTAGTCTTTTAAGTTCAGTATAATTTGATGGTGATAACTGTAAAACCAGTTACGCACAATAGATTTCGTCATTTTTTTAAACTCACATTCTGGTACAGCTAAGCACCAATATAATAAACAATAAATAAGCAACCAAGTTACACTATCTCTAGGACCCCAAACCTGGACGTTTTAATGAATCGACAGATCCCAGTCAAATATGGTCTTTTGCCATATCACAGAGCCATTTAATAAGCTATTCGCCTTTATATTTTTTCCAACCAGTCACAGCATTGACAAATAATCTTTGATATAGAAAGCCACATGGATGGCATTCGCAACACATGGCCGGTTCATCGAAATCTCTTTTTGAAAAGGCTAGCACTAAATGAATTATTATCACTGTGCCTGAATACACATTTCCGAATCTCAACACTATTATTGTAGAGTTGGCACCAAATAACAGCAATCCTTCAGAGATAACGATGATCAGAGACGGATAGTTGTTGAATAGCCTCAACTTGGAGAAGGGGGTTTCATAAGCCATGAACTGAATGGCTCTCACCGACATCTAATACACCCAACCTTTTACAGTCAAACAAACATCACGAATGTTCTAAGTATAGCCCAAATTAGCATAAACCGCTCTGGCTTTAAATATGTGGAGGTTGATTTGATCTATCATGTAACCACCAGCACTAACACTGTGGTGCGTGCTACTTATATTGATGTAAGTAGTATATCACGCGAGTTAAAACGTAATATCTGGCAGCAGAGGTTGAGGTGAATATCAGAAAGCAAGAGCGAGAACACAATGGAATTTGTAAGAAAACGCATATACAATGGAATGGGAGACAATGGATTAGTGTTTGCAACAGAAACAGTCAGTTTGATATGATACATTGATATTTTGCAAATTGACTTTATGGTATTCAGATTTTATTGAGAGTCTGTAATTTTCGTGCTAAATACAATCAGTTACCCTCACCTGTGTTCTTCACAACAACACTACTACTCGAATACTCAAACTTTCTGACTTCTTCTAAAGGCTCACTACCAAGAGAAACTGGAGATAAAGGATTCTGTCAATCTTGTAGAAGTACATTGCATTTAGAAGGTACAAATTACATGCTATACTAACGGATACTACTAATTGTTAATTGATTAATTGCAAATTCTAATGTATGAATCACCGCACATTAAGACAATGATATCCGTATACCCAATATCTAAAAGTCTTTTTCCAGGTAGCCGACTATAATAGTCAGGTGATGATGATCCGAATTCTGTTTCGGATGTTAAATAGTAAGTTTAGAAATCAAGATAACCAACTAGTCTTTTTGAAGTAATTAACAGACACGTTATAATGAACTTTATAAATCATTATTATTCTCTGTGAAACAGAACGAGGTATACTTTGCAATTGTTAAATATGTATTCAGTTTAAGAAACTGAATAAAAATATATAGCTGTGTCTATCATGCTGTTGGGGATGTTAGATTCCCAGAACTCAGTTGGTAAATGCCTTAATTTTGTAGTTTTATTTTGGAAATTTAAATTACATTGTTTTCGCGCCAAAAGCGCTTTTTTCACCTTCATGTCGTATTTCCCACTTGGAAGAATCTTTAACGCTATTGGTCCGTTGTGTATTTTTAGTATGCTATTTTTGCAACGCTTCCAAAGACAGTTTTATGCTGTATAAATACGTTTGTGTCTGTTATTATTCACTCGTGCTTCTGGCTTATGGAATATACTTTCCCGTTCCAAGCTTGGACTTCTTCCTCTAGTTAGCGGGGCTGGGACGCATCAAATAGCCAGCTTATTGGTCTAAGGTCACAAGTCTTTGCTCCGGACGCATACTAAGTGAACTAGTAACAACTTCAAACCTAGCACATGCAGCAGGCATGACATGGTTAAAAGCACTTTTCAACAATTATTATACTTTACCTCAGGAATTGATTTCAATTAGATAACCAATGAAAACGGGAAAGCATCAGATAGCTATTTAGTCCTAGTATGAGACACCTATGTAGTCCACATCCACAACTTACCAGAGAACGAACCCAGGACCTACGGTTTCGTGTCGCGCGCTCAACCACGAGATCACTGAGCTGCTATCCAATGGTGTACATGTCTAATTTTAATCAGCAATATAGTGCAACCATTAATAATTATTAACCAATTTACAAATTGATTTAGACCATTTAGCCAAACTACATTTTTAAGACAAACAAAATCGTGCGGATCATCATGATAATTGGACCGTTTTGTTCCGTTAAATACTGAAAAGTCGGTTTCTAACCAACACTACCAACCATGTTTGTTAAAATACACATCGCAATTTGAAATAAACCCAAATTTAATAGCAAAACATCGTAAAACTCTTTCTCATATTTCAATAATGTCATAGAGTATAACACTGATACGCAAGTCCATACGTATTAATCATAAACACATGGTGGGGGAGATTTCACTTTTCGAAAAGCCATGTTATCGATCTCAACTAGGCGATGAAATATGACACTTTGTTTAGACAAAAAAACTCATTTTGTCATTCAACCAGTGAGTTTCGCGTAGTCAGTGACATAACTGTTCTGATGATTACCAATTGTAAGAGTAAATACTAAAAGGGCTGAATAATTTCACTTAACCGACGCAAGAGTTGTTTTAACATCAGTACTTGGATGTATATTTACAACTAGGTAATAATATATAGATTTATGTAATCGGCTGATAGACAATTTTCCGTGTACGTTCAAGGACCTATAATGCATTAAAGCTACCTCAACCATACAAGATGAAGCATGGCTGAAACAAGTTATTTAAAACCAGTTAGATTGAGCATCAAGAATTAATGATATGAGCAAATTAACAATTTGTTTACTTCAGCCATTTGAGCAGTTTTGTCGGTCAATCACGCATTCGTAACAACGCTAATCTATTTTGATATCAGATGGTTAGAGCTAAACCTTATTACTGATTAGACGTAGGATTTCGTACTAGTTGGCATTTGTTAGTCAAATCTATTCAAGTCTATATTTGTTCAGTAAACACAACGGAGAACTTCGCTTCTTCGGATTGAGATTTCGCCACTTATTTTATTCGAAAATACATATATCATTCTTTATTCTACACTATATTAATAACTAATTAATCGTGCTTTCATTTGTTCTTTTTCTATTGTGGATTTGAAGAAATAAAAATTAACTGTAGTAATTAATAATGTTGTTTCCTTAGTCCAATGAGAAATATAAGTGTTTAAGAAAAACTAACTCATTATATTTTAGAGATTTATCGAAAGTGCACTAATGTGAAGAGAAAAACAGAAAATGACCATTCCTACAAAATCCATTCGTTAACAGATTTATTCTCTCAGTAAATTATTGTTGGTAATAATAGTATTAATTTTGTGCGCCTTTCTGTGTATGTGTGTGTGTCCATTTAAGGTGTACCAGCTGCAATAGTGAGATTTATCTGGTTACAGAGAATATTGAAATAACTAATCTATCAGTGTGTTCTGACAACTCCGTACTTTCGATTTACTGGAACTCTTTACTTCGTCCGACAATTGTAGCAACTTTTAAGTCACGTTTCTCAATACACTACTTACAAATAATCTTGTGAGTAGCGTGCACTACAACCAAACCAGGTCTGACAGCGAAATGTCGAAATGATTGATTAGGCTCCATTGGTTCCTAGATTCGGTGATTCAATTTATTACTTTACTTTTTGAAGATCATGTAATAATCTGGTCAATATATATATATATATATATATATATATATATATATATATATATATATATATCATATTATCTTCAACAAATTAGTACAATGAAGAAAAAAAGGATAACTAAACTGTACACTTATCACTTGTCCAACACACAAAATATATAATTTGAAGTAAATGATTAACATTCAAATCGAAACGAGAATACTCAAAGAAAAACTTTTTGAACACAAACAAAAAAATATTATTTACCACGTGACTTGATTATTTGCTTTCTGATGTTTGATTCGAGCTGGTTCGCATAAATCCGCTACTGTTTTTAAATTCACAACGCTCTAAGACAAAAAAGCGGAAGCAAGAAATAAGAACATGAGTCAAAATTTATGCTAAAATATAATTAGCTGTTGAATATACAGTAGATAATTTACATCATAAACTGATGTCAACTGGAGAAATGCTAGAACTGAAGGAAGTAAACGATAGCCACTTCATTCAAATTGAGCACTTTCCAGAAAGACATATTTACAACTTTATACAAGATTGAACTTACATTATCTTAAGTACCATGACAAGCAAATCATGATAGTTAAATACTATAAATAGCAGTAACCTTGTGTGCACTCATTATATTTGTCTACCAAATAGTAGACGTGTATGTTTAATATATGAAAAAAATAACCAGGACATATAAACCATGAGAAGAATAATCAACAATCATGATTGTAATCAAACTACATTTGCTTGTGTATCTGTGCTTAATAATGATGGAAACAAACAAACAAGCAAAATTTAGACAGATAACAAACTACGCACAAAACACTAAGCCATATATGTGTATATATGAAGATTATTAAAAAGTAAAAATCAAAGATGTATAATGCGTATGTGATAGGAGGCATGGGAATGTGAAACATTCAGTGATCAGAAAATGAGGTGAAATAGAAAAAGAGATGAAACCCGCCAAAAAAATGAACACAGAAACACATCTAATATGAACAATACCAGATCTCCGGTACTCTGTGAAGCTCTAATATTCAATGGACTCTTGATACCGATTCTATCATCATTACAATTATCATTGTTGTTGTAATCAGTTGTTCGCTGATGACGAGAGGAGAATTTCTTACGAAAACTATGAATCCGACGTGTTTTATGTTGATATTGACGTGAACTTCTACGCCATGGAACAACAGGTTCAAAAAATTGATTCGACCAACCTGATACAACACCATCTCCATCAGAATTAGCTTCACAATTTACATTCAATGAATTGTGCTGATGATATAGATTAATTTTATGATTTATACAGTTTTGATGTAGCAAAGACAACCCAAAACGAGTGTATAATCAAAATAAAATAGAGGAAAAATATAAAAGACATTAGATTAATTGTCCACATATTGGCTTGTAAATATTAGTTATAATTTGATTATGTCATTATTGGTTAGTTACATAGACTGGTAGCCAAAGGGAGGGAGCAGATCTTCACATAGGATATAATCAATGATAACTCCAACAAATATGAACAGCAATAAGCGAAAACATCTAACTAACCGATATCCTAACGTTCAAATGAACGGCTAGTTGTCAAATTACAACATAGAGTAAGCAGTGTAAAAGATAGATACACGATGATCACAAGTTCTAATAAAATAACGTCAAGAAATTTCGACGAGTGGAACGTTGAAGCAACTATATAATTTTCGAGTCGGAAACCCAGTAGGACATGGCACTCTAATATCATATTTCTTCCTATGAGTATCGATTGGTTTGATAGCAAAATAACTGTCACAACAGAAGAAAATGGTATTCTTGTGTAGATCGATTTTCATGTGAATCATGACAAACCGTAATCCCATATTTAAACACCATCTTGTTCACAAAAACCACTCAACCACAGATCATTAGATAAATCTAACCAATTTACGAAAACATTGACGGATGATTTGAGACATATATTAAGTTCCAAGCTTCCTTGTCAGGATTTTTGAGATAGTAGTAATGTATGATTAGAGATCATAGGTAACATAGTTCAAAATTAACGTTACGGTAGCATCTTACAATGTATTCTTTTTTATCTAAATTTTACACTTTGTCATACACATTTTAGTTACAAACTAATGTATTATTTCAAATAACTTTAAATTCATAATGGTGTGGACCTGTTAAATTTTACTGAACTCCCATTGAATTTTTATACGCAATTTTATTCCTTATTATTTGATGTATGGTTAGTCTCATTATTTTATTTAATTATTTTCTCGCTGTGCTGACTTGATTAAAGGAATGAAAAGTCGGTATGTATTACTTTGCCTGTTGTATTTATACTACTTTGTTGCAGGTTGGAACTCTTCTCTTCCTACTCTGACATAAGCAGTAAGTTGATACCACAAATACCTTTTAAAAAAAACGTGTTAATTCGAAATATGTACACGAATATCGACTTTCAAATGTTCTAACCGATAATGTGAGATTTTTATATTTTTTCCATGTCTGCCACCTACCAATCAGGTCATAATATACTACTAATAATATTACTAACAGTAATAATGACAAGAGACAAGAAAAATAAGAAAAAAACAGTGAACTAAACAAAGACGATAGTAACGAATAAATAAAAATTAATGGCGATAACAGTAAGAAGACAGTAAGCAAAAAACATAACTAGTTTTTACATGAACTTTAACCACACCTAATCATGAGAAAAAATGTAATTAATGGGATTGAGAATAATTTATGGTAAGGGTGACACTAGCAGGTGCAAACAAGACATTCCTTATCTATCAATAAAAAACATGGATTGGCTGTTTATTGTATCAAGTGATTATTTATATGAAAATTTATGAGGAATTATCCAACTGTAACTTCTACTCTGATATGGTAATCAGCCATGCCTAAGTGTGAGTAATTGGTAAGTGACAAATCGACCCACATCTTTAAAATCACTTGATATTATCTTGTCCACGTTTAAATCTTTTCTCTCTTCCTAATATTCCATCTATCCTTACTAGCAATCCTTTTCTGATGGTTTCATCTTCATCCGCATGAAGTGTTGTTTGTAATCTCCGGAAAATGCGCACCAAACCTTATAACAAATCTAACAATATACTTTACTAATTAGGGCTCCAGAATCCCGTTCTATTGAAATATGTTGCATCTCTAAAACTGTCTTGTATTCATTCGTCTAATTCCACTTAGTCAGTAACAGAAATCGGCAAGATTTACCCTTCGCAAATCTGGGGATTTGACTTCTACTTCTCAAAGCGTCGTTGTCGTAGGTAAAGTATTAATTTCCAAAGTACAACAGGCTCCCTTGGATTAGATCCCGATAAACAGGTGCTTATGTGCTGTCCCAACAAATGGTATGGTAGGAACCTAACAAAATAGAGACTTAGTTTCTCTTTACGCTCTCATTGACTGGAGTTCCGATAGAAGTGTTTTACAGAAGGCTTTTAACCCCACTGTTCAAAGAGCTAAACCTTCAGACATAGTAAGTGTTATCCTGAAGTACAAAGATCTTCGCATGACGACTGTTGGTAGAAACCAAAGATTTTAATGTGATGTATATGGAAATCTCTTCACATGGAAAGGCGATTCGGTAAGAAGCTATTCGTAGAAAGCGGCGATTTCAGCGCAATAAGTTTAGAAAATACTTCACTCGAAAATAGCGGTTCGAATATAAAGTCTAAAGTAATCGTTTATAAATAATTAACGGTAATTTAAAAACGAAAAAAAATATGGCAACAGTAAGTAAGAAGCCAAGGATAAGACAATATCAAAATACCGTACATCAAATATTTGGTAGATATACATTGAAAATATATATATGTTAATTCACCGAACAATAGCTTTCAAAGTTTCTCACTACTTTATTCACCCAACCATAGCAACAAGTGACCAGGTTTTTTAAATACTCTTGTGGACATGAAAACCAAAAGAAGTGATGCGCAAATATTTGGGACATAGATATGGGAAGTCGTTTTTATTAAAATAATCCCAATGCAAAAAGATTCCAAATGGGCATCATAAAAATAAAATCAAATACGTTAACTAGTTAAAAACCCTCAATTATAACTCTACCGATTAATGAAGTCAGTTGAAAAATGGATTCTGAAATGTACTGGAGATTATAACACGAGCCAATAAATAGAGAAAACGACATTACATGTAGCATATTGGGTTCTGGATACTCCTTTGCCTAATGTATCAACATTTATGAACGTGATACAAGCAACTGATATAAAATGGTATAATTATTATAAGATGTAAATATGACAAAGGGAAGAGTGCAAACAAGAAAGGGTAAGCAATTTGTATTCTAAGTAAAGAGGGTTTTCGGAAAACAAGATACGAATCCGAGCAAATGTCACATTCATAAAGCCGAGAACATGAAAGCGTCGACACATCCTAACAGTCAGAAGAATATTGGATAGGTTGCATGTGACTAGCAGCGGAATTCAGTGTGTTTTGTCCTATTTGAAACTCGTCAGTTGGATGTACCTGCATCCAGGAGTTTATATTCACTACGAGACTCGAACCCGTTGCTGTATGCTTCAAGCTCCATCGCGTTATCCACTTAGCTACTAAGTCCAGATGGACACTCGTACAACGGGTATGAGATTTAATTCAACTTGACGAGTCCCAAATAGGAAAACATGCGCGCATTCTGTCTATTCTATATCAACTTGTGTCATAATGGCTCTATCGAAGCGGTACAGGATGTCCATATATACCAACTAAGACATCAGATTTTAGTCAAAAATACCAACGGGATAATCTAAACCATTTCAAATTAAATCAGATTTTAAAATGGTTTATGGGTGATGTATAGATATAAGGATGTGTCTATATATATCCCAATTAGGATGGTTAGGTGGCAGAAAGAAAAGTTACTTTTCGTTCCATAGGAAAAAGACGTTTTAAGAAATACATCTACCACTCAATAAACTAGTAATGAGCATATGATTATTATTTAGTTTTAAGGTTTGTGGAGATTTGTTTAATTTCGAAGCTGGTTTTTTTAAACCGCTGAGAAGTGCCCAAATTTTTTACTTTTTTTAAATAAATGATAGTTCTGATTTGCAAAAAAAAGCCTTTAGAAAATTTTATCTAAGTCATATTATCCCACTGACCTGTGCTATTATCGAACTGATTGTTTTTGCTTCTAGTTTGCTATTTTCGTTGTATCCTAAAGGGATAATTGCTGGTATATAGGCAGAGATGTTCTACTGCAATTTCGACTTTGAATATCAATTTAATCTTGAGTTTCTGACCTATGTCTTTAATCGAGTAGTGGATTATTGTTGGAGTGTTACGTATTATGCATCCAGTCTATCTAGTTCGTGCAGACGATGCTCCGTACTAGAAGACTATTCAAACCTATCGTAATTCAGAATAACCGTAAGGTATCTCAAAACAGAACGGTAACAGACTAATATTAGCAGAAGAATAACTAAAAAATGTCCTCAAACTGAATCATCACTAGCAAACTATGTAACTAAATAACTGATTAGTATCACATTTTCAAAGAAAATTTATTGATATAAATTTTACGAACATGTAATTTCCCCTTATTCATGGGAGATAAGTCATTAAGCATCGTGAAAAGAAACCGAGGCTAGGCTTAAAAAATGCAACACATACATACACGCACATTTTTAAATCGTTGAAGACCACAGTCTCTTTCAAAAAAAGGAATTAGATCAATCAATCAATGGAAAGTAGGGGTGAAAAGAATCAGAGACATGCACATCTTACTGAACACAAATATAAGTATAAGTAGATTAGAAAGCCGATTATTAAGCAAAACATTTAACGGTTGCACCAGAAGGCGTTACGATTAGAAAATAATAAATATATTCTCATGTATGTAGAATAAGAATATGCAAGCTACAAACAATACAAATGGATATTTTATTGCACCTCTCTATTTCGGTCAGTTGGTAAATTACAGATAATAATAATGAGAAAAACACGTTAGATGAGTTATTTACATTAACGTGTTTAAACAAGCCAATTTATTACTAAAAATAAACCGACCGATCATCTGTGGTACGCACGATTTATCAGTCTGTTGGAATTGTCACTATAATGAATGTTCAATGTTAAAAATATTTACTTCTTTATTTTTTCAAGCAAATTGACTGAGAGAATTAGGGCATATTATAAAATCAAGTTTAATTCCACACTGTATTAAGGTCAAATTGTGTGAATAACAAAATATTGACCATCTAAAACAATACAGATAAAATCACTCACATCTCTACTGTAAACAGTGCAGTTAGTCTTGAAACAAGTTAAGTAACTTAGAAAAAGAATTGCAAGGTACTGCATTCTATGTAGGTTGTTAGTTACTTAATAACATAATGGATATTCACAAAAATATTCAACCTAAGGAAGCAAAAAAAGATATATTACTAAAGGGTGTAAAGCAAAACCAATTTTAGCATGTTTGCTGAATCATAATCTGACTTATGTAGATATAACAAATTGACTATTTAAGATGCGATTATACGTCATAGACCACTGGGGAAAGAAACCGGATTTCATATGTTATTCGCAATCTAATAAACTTAGTCATTATTTACCACCATATCATAGTTTCACTAAACATAATCATTATTTAATAAATTTCAAAGATGAACACAGTTATAGTGACTGAGAGATGTGACCTGAAATTCCAAATGAGAACAAATAACATCATAAAAATCTGTGTATCAATCCGACCACGTTAATCTAAGCAACAGAATATACGGTACACTTGTAACCAGTATAAAAAAACCATGCAAACAGTCTGATTCGGACTCTTGGTAATAAAACTGCAAATACCATATATTTATTGTGTGGTATAAAAACAGCAATACATATCATTTTTAAAATCTAAGTGCGTTTGTGAAGAAGTGAACATAAAAGCCTTAGTGATGTATTATTACTTCTGTGGTATACAGACGTTTACAAACAAACTTGAATATAGGTAGCTCAAGTGCTGTAAAGCATTTGATTTAAACATTTGCAGCACGTAAACTTATAAAAAGAATTGAAGACAATGTGAAACAGTCGAAAAACGGCTCTGCTATAGGTTCAGATAAGGAATAATTAGGAATGATATGGATGAAATTGTGAGATGAATAATACCGTGAAATAATAGACTATTTAGATGCCTGAAAATCGGATATAATGTAATCCTAACATTGAAGAAGCAATTATGAATGCTGAAATCGTAAAAACCAAGCACATGTTTTACCTCAATAAACAAGTCTTACGTTAGATTGTGTATGCTTATTGGTTAATCAGTACCATGGTAATCTTAAGGTCACAAAACCTAACTATATGATATAGGCCTGACCATGATGTATGTTATAATTAAAGAGAATGAAACGAAATGTAATAGTTATGTTGATAGTCTACAAACCTAATAAGCCTTATTTCGTTAAGAGAGGTGTAGGCAAGATATCGATAAGACTATTGGCTAAGATCACCGCTTCTCTTAAGTTGTTTCCTAATATAGAGATATTCAAATATGAAAACAGTTCAGTGGGTAATAGGCTCCGATCGTCACAAATGTTCTTACACTATTCCTATTGAAAGCAACAAGTTCCTGAAATCGATAAAGGGGTAACACGTGTAGAAAAATAAAACAAAATTACATATATGAGCTTTTTTACAAATGAAAGTCTCAAAACCAAACAGTGAATAGGTAAAGATGTTATTTGCATATCTTCGCTACGTTTATATGAACACATTAAATAGTGATGAATAATTTTGCCAAGTTTACAGAAGACCAATTCCATCCTTAACCTTTAGTAAAACAAAAATCGATATCTTCATTCATATGATTAACGCGTCATAAACGGAATTATGTAATTCATGTAAAATTAAACTTAGAGTGTATACTTATGGCGAATACAGACATAACAGCCATTCCAATATTTGAAAACCGAATGAGTTGGTCGAATTAAGATTGAAAAAAAGATATAACAAACGAAAATGTTGATCAATGAGTGTGTGAAATATTAAATATCACAAGTACTTCATACAGCAGTGAGATAGACTTTGAGTTAATAATACTGTTTAGAATAACAGTGAGAGATTAACAAACAAATCATCTACCTCGCTAAGAGAAAATAATATCATCACTATCACCAAAGGATTTACAATAGAGATTTACAAATTCCACATGGCTGTTGAACAGTTGGACGCAACCAATAGGTATGTTAGTCAGCTCGTCGAGCATAATCACCAAAACATATTGATCAGATCACATTAAAAAAACGTTATCTTAAAAATATGGACTTTAGTGAACTGGAATAATTTATGATTATATGATTGAGGTTGTTTCATTGTCATCGTCGTGATTCAAGTAAGCACATGTTCAGGGCAAAAACTCTTATTCAATGATATGCATGAAATACACACACACAATACTATTTCATCAGATGAAGAATCTTACAAAAAATCATCCTCGATAAACTAACCACATCACCATAATTGTCGTATGCAAACTACTAAGACCAGATAACTAGTTTTCTAAGTCTATTTCAACTAGATTGAGAATGTAATGAGTCAAATCTATCTATTGATTACGTTATTGATCTAGGTATTTGGATTAATTGTGAATTTGGTGATGACATTATCATTAGAACTACTATATCTAATTTATCTATGCTATGGGTGTTTCACTTTTAAGTACGATTTAAATAATAGTACGGCAATAAAGTATTAACATTTTATGTTTCATTTATCGCAATTATTGATTATTATTATTAAACTACATTAATTTAATTCTCATAAGTAGAAACACATTAAATAATAACAACGTAACGAAAAGCAAATTAACCCAAGGTTTCAATTCATTATTTTCTCACTGTATACTTAAGTTATTCTTCCCTATTTTGATCAGATAAAAATCGATAAGCAATCATAGATACAGTAAATTAAAACAGTGACAAAAATACCCGTACCATATGAATCTTAATGACTCAAAATAAATTGCCACCATCCAACATCTGGCAGTAAGTAGTAGTACAACCGCCTACAAGAACAAGTCAATTTGATAAAAACAAATCTTAATTGAAATTTACGTTTACTATTATTTTACAAATAATTATGCATTCCTCTTTGCTTAATTTGTCATCATTCAGTATTGACTAACTTTCAGTAATTTAGTGCTAGCTGATGATGCGTTAATCGATTTAATTCATTGTGCAACACCTTAACCAAGAATTACAGGTTTACATACTCGGCTTTCAGCTACACTATGTGAGTGCCGATGGCACTATTACTACTACTATCGCTACCCAGCTACCCAAACCGAGTTAGGTATGGAGGGGTTTGAACCTGGAATGTACTAGTACAAAGCTGAATATTTTGACCACTAAGTAACCGGCGTCACAGAACTAGACAGCACTGAGTATCTGTTTCTTCCTGGCATGTGACTACTCCTAAGCAGTAATGTGTGCACACAAACGAATCAGAGATCGAACCCAGGGCCTTCAATTTTCACAGAGAGAAGTTCAGCCGTCAAACTAGTGAGTTGTTTAATTCACAACTTTGAATGTGTACATATAAATGCATTCATTTATAACAAAAAAAATAAAATAAAACAATACCAATAGCATTAATGATATAATTACAACAATAATATCGATATTATCAAACGGGATAACAACTATGAAGATGTAGAAGACTTTCATTGTTTATTTTTCTTCTTCCCTTTCTCTATCTGCATATTTTTAAATTTACTTTCAGGGTTAAAATTAACAGATCATAAATCAAAAACCAAAAATTCTTTACAAGACATAAATACCAAGTAAATTAAATCGAAGTTTATTTATAGGATCATTGAACATTTAAAACAGAAAAAACGCTATTAAATACTGAGAGAGAGGGGAGTGAGAGGACAAGAAAAACAACAAGAGTTAACCACAGGATGAATTATGAGACAATTTAAGCAATACCACTAAGTGAAATAGTAAATTAATTCATTATTTAATAACAATCAATAAACGACACATAGTTTAGACAAAGAAAAATCACACAAAAAGGAAGTACAAATAATTATATATGTATTATTATTATATTATGTAGTAAATTATAAAAGTATTTATGTACTTTTCCAAGGACTTGGAAAACCAATCTTTCAATACAACTAAGAGGAATTATCAGTAAAATATTATTCTGTGAAAAATTGCTATGTGATCATATCATTTACTATGTATGAGTCTATGTATTCGACGTTGAGCTACTGTTTGTGTGACAGCCATTGATACTACCTAGTTGCCCAAATCGAAGGAAGTCGAGCAGGGTTTTAATTCAAAGCCCAACGGCTGAAACCCAAATGTTCTAGATGCTTTGGAGCATATAATGATTTTAATGACGAAGTGCAACTATATCTTGATGACCGTAACGTTTGGTCGGCAATGGGTTAGGAACCCGTCATATCTATTACAGTTTGGATCACATGATAGAATCGTCAAAAAGGTTTTGTACTTAGCTGGTAATTTCCATTAACAATCTTACCATTAAAAAAGAATGAATTACTTAGAACAGGGTGAAATCGAATAACTTAATGCTTGATATGTACTTTATCGGAATTATTTCCCTTTAGGGAGGTAGTTTGTATTAGGTTGATATCATATGGAAAAACAATGAAAATTAAGCAGTATTGGACATTGGTTCGTTTTAATTTAGAATTTTTTCAGAATCTTTTGTCATCATGAGAGCTGAAGACGTAGACGTTTTAGCTTTTTTAATAAGATTGAGGTATGCATTGCTGAAAAAACTAATAACTAAAATGAAACTATTATTCAGAGCGTCCTATTTTTGACTTGTTCACCAGTCAACAAAAACAAACTATTTTTTATTCAAAACAATGTTTTTACAGAATAGGAGCTCTGAATATTTTTCTATTCATTTAAAGGATGAGTGTTGCATACAAGAGAATAATTTAGATTGGAAATTTCATTTGAATCCTCAACTTTCATTTGATTTACTTTTTTCATCCGTTAATTTGGGATGCGCTACAGTGGTGTGTTCATAAAAGATAAATGTGAATAGTTTCAAATAACAGAAAATGAAATCTCCAGTGTAAATTATACTCTTGTATGACACTAAAAAAACGGGAAGATGTTCAAAAACGCTAGACATTACGCTTTCATTGAACGTTGAAGTGGGATGGTTATACCTACACCTTACAAAATAATTAAGTTCAATTACTATACATATATGCAGGATGAAGTTTTGTGGTCCGCTAATCTGACTCATCGATCGATGAACGTATATGCTATAAACATAAATCTCCCATTTAACTCCGTATATTACCTAGACTAACTTCGTTCACGTGATTGTGGTAATAAGAAGTTAAATACGGATAGCGTTGGATAAATTTACTAAAAACACTCGTTTATCCAAACAGACATTTAGAACGATAAGCGGGAGAACGAAGCGATGTGCAGAAGGCATGTGTGCTAACTCGATCTGACCAAAAGTGATTAGATATTTTAGCCAGACAAAAATAAGCTACAGACATGTGATGGGTAGGATAAGCAATGCACAAACATGTCTTCTATAAAAATTCAAGGTTAACAAGCGAATGATTGACAAGATCAAAATGTGGATCAAGAAAAATGAATAAATCGGCCTGTCCGGAAAGTAAAATGACGCATGTGGGCTTGACATGAAATAGACACTACAGCAGAAAAAAAGGAAGATGACATATCCTATCTTTTATCGGATGCCATACCGACATAAACATATACACAATTTAAACCGTCACCTATATAAAGACTGATTTATGATATGCATTCAATGTCAAATGAACAAGCGATGTATTTCATTATGGTGATTAAAAATATTTGAAATAATTTCCATGTATGGCAAACACCATGTGTAGTACTAACGAAATAAAGTGCTTTTTGTCTAATTTGCATTCACCCTATCCCTTCAAATGAGGTAAAACTTGGGATCCATAGCATATTGTATTAAGTATGAGAGTTCAGCTGTTCAGTTGAAATTTGTAAGAATCGAACAAATAACTTCTGAAAAGCTGAAACAGACAATTGTCATTCAGTCACAGATACATGGCAAATCTAACAAAAATAAATTCAAAGATATAAAAATAAGCATAGTTCAACGGTGGATTTTTTCGCTAAAGATGTAAGTGATTATTTTATTGTGAGAGTTGATTGGTTTCATCAGTGCTCAAAAAACAGAGATGAATGATGTTATCATTACAGGTGATTTATTATTAGGATAATTAAATAAGTTATTCTTAATTTAGACGAAAAAGTAAAAGAAAGTCAAATGAAGACAATGAGTTAGAATAAGAAATAGAAAGAAAACTTTGCTAAACCTCCTAGACTTGAGAGGGAGTTCAAGCACTGCAGCTTTAACTATGAAATCTCAATACATCGAGGTATAATAATACAAATGTGTCACTTATCAGCTAGATGATTAAAAGAAAAGAGGCTTTGTGAAACTATATTTCACCAGTGTAACTACACCTGAGCAGACACAAAATATTTCACTTTGAAAAATAATAATCTACGTCAAGTGGATTTTTAGGAAAAGGATTTATATATTGAAGAATATTTAATTACTACAAGTGAACTGAATAATGTAGGCGTTAGTCAAGAAAAATAAAGCACAAGTTGACATCAAATTCACGAAGGAATATGAACGTGATAATCAACACCTAAATTACAATAGTTTTCTCCTGTTAGTTACAAATATTCAGTCAAAACCCTATTTAGTAGGGCTCGAATGTCATGTTCAACAAACAATACACAGGAAGAATTGGCATAGTACATGTGCCTTAAACATGTATGTTCAAAGAAATTTATTATGAAGTACGGAAAAACGATAACGTAAATTCCACAACAAACAACTACTAACAGAAAACCTTCCTTCATTCGTCTTGGATTCAAAGGTGAGGAGGTTTCAGGCATGATTGATAAAAGGGTCAAGACAGCGCAAAAGATAAGCTTCCTGGAGCCCAACTAATTATGGTGTATTGCATCAAATTTTCCTTAAATCAATCAAAAGTGAATCAATACCATTCTGAAGTCAACTCTAAATGTATTTATGTACAAGTACATAGGAAGGATTGAGAGAAAGACATCTACAAAGTGTTCGGAACATATTTCCAGTATGTTGTGTCTAAAAGGAAGTGAACTCTTCACAGGTGCGACCAATAAACATCTAATGGATAGTAAGCACAACGTGGATGTCTAAAAAGGATTCAAAAGAATTAACAGACAACGCACATCAATTTTACTCCGTCTCACAGAGGTCACTGTCATCAAGTGCTTTCCACCTGACCTTTGCATACAGAAAAAAAGTGGTAGACCTACCATTGCCAAGATAGTTAAATTATTTTAAAGATTGTCAGATTCACTATTTCTTCATTATGGTTTATAACATGAAGCAAAAAATATCTGACTAATATTCACACAAGACGTTAACATTTATGTTATGCTACATAGGTGTCTTGATTATTGGTCATTCGGCAGCAATCTGTTCATATTCATTGTCACTTTATTACCATTTATAACTTCATCAGGCCTTTTTATGATTTCATTCTCAACATATAGATACAAATGGATCGTGACTATTATGTTAAATATGTTGTTTCTTCTTGTTTCTCAAGTTATTTAGAACCAAACTTAATTGATTATGGTATGTAATAAAACATATTTATGATACCACTAATGTAAATATAAGCCGTTCGTAGGTGATGAGCAGTCTTAAAACGAATTCATTTTATTCTGTAAATATTATACTTCTAGCTTGATTTTAGAATAAATCAGTTTACTTTTAGGAAAAAAACACAAAACATAGTTGTAAGTCTAAAGATGAGTGTTGCTAGATCTCACTAATCGAGTATAGATCCATGCACTCGAACTTTGAAATACAAATGTTACACAACGGGATTACATACAAGATTAGGTTGTTAATGTTTCAAAAATCTGATACGCATTATTTCCCGATTAAGTGATCAACGTAGTTGTAGGATTAATCAACCCATTTATAATCCTAGTATCAAATGGCTTTACGAAAATACTAGAATACAACCCTTATTTCACTTACATCTATACAAAAAATAATTCGGATTGATGTAATACTTATCTATCACATTAAATTAAATAATAAATATGAATCTGAAACATTTACTGGATGGATCAATATTATTTTCAATGAACGAATAAGATAAATCAAAGTACGCTAATTATTCGAATCATAGACGTACAGAATTTGTTTCCGAACTGCAAGACAACTGTAGGAGTCGAGAGATATTGTATGTATTTATCAATAATAATCTTAAAATATCCGTTATCAAGAAAGGTTCTTGCAGAAGAAGTGAATAGAAAATACACATTGAGACAAAAACAACTAATATTATATATATAATGGGTAATCTTACCCTACTACGTCGTGAAAAAATTCTCCGCAGAAACCCTGCACCATTTATAGGCATAGAAGGATTGCGTAGATTTGACGCACTATAATTATCACTAACACTTGGACGACGGCTACAGTTACTACCAACGCCGACTCCACCATTGTGTGAACCATTAGTTGATGTTGAAGCATAAGATGCAGAGTATATAGAACCAGATTCACCATAGATTGAGTCTCCAATGGAAGTGGAAGATGATGGTACATAATTATTATTGCCATTATTATTGTTACCACCACATTGTTTACTCGATTCCAATGCTGCATTATCTGCTGCCCATACGGAACAGTGAAAATTCGATGGAAGAACAACACTACCCGATGAATAAATTGGTTCACTTGAATTAGTTCTTTGTGGTTTTGCATATGTTGATTGTTTAACGGTTGATGGTATAGTACTATTATTCACTGCAGATGAATATAGATCCACAAAAGCAATATCCCCAGGCGGTGGATTATTGCTTTGTAAATATTCTATAATTTCTTTAGAATCCTAGTTTGCATTAAAAATAAAATTAAGTACACGACCAAACTTTAAGATACAAATATTAATATTATTACTATCACTAATACTGTTATTATTGTTAATATTATTGTTGTGAACGTGGTGAGCGTTCATCAATTCGACTTTGTGTTAGACAACTACAAAAAACAAAGAGCAGAAAAATAACTAAATTAACCAGACAAAAAAGAATCCGATCATAAGTGATCTGAATGTCAGAAGATTCAAATCTCCTAGTGTTCTTCCGCCGCTAGACAACTGCAATTTATGCTTAAAGACCTTATGTGATGTTGGTCTAAAATCGATTGCAGAGGTGTAAATACATTTATTTTCTAGCTTCCCGCAAATCTTGAACTTAGTATTACACCATATATAATTGATTCTGTCTAGTCATGGGACTTCCCAAGCTTGTAATTTAAGTTGTGTGTGTGAGCAGCCAAAAAGAATGTGTGGATTGCCCAAACAATCAAAAGTCAAATGCCCATTAATTTTTTATTTGGTTTTGTAAATGCATATGATCCATAAGTGCTACTTTTATCAGTCAACTTTACTTTTTTGCTATCCTGTAAGGGAATCATAGTACCCGAATGCAGAGTGAAACTGATATTAATCACCGGACATCAAACGGTGGAGCTGAAAATAACCGAGAGGAACAACTATCCATCTTCAAATTTCTCGACTGATAACAAATCATCACTCGGAAAACAATAAAAACACAGGAACACTATATTGTACGAATACTCGGAGAAATTCATCTTACTTCACTGTTTTCAGATAAATGTACCTTCAAGAAAGGAAAATCTTTATCTTAAAGGGATAACAGGACTCAATAGCTCAATGGATTCTGCGTTGAAATCTGAAGCGAAAGGCAACAAATCATACATTCGAAAAAACTTGTTACAAAAATGGCCATATCGAAGCAATCCTGTCAGGATGGATACTTACTTGATCTGAATTAAGATGTGTACACACTGATTTGAATTCATCGCATACATTGTTCATAAGATCAATTGCCACTCGTAACCGTTCATATAATATATTGATTAAAGATTGGGTACGTGCATATCTTTCAACTTCTAAACTTTTGCCAACTTGTGCCCATGATGGTAAACAACGAAAGTAATAATCTTGACGGTATAAGTTAAATTGGTTCAAAGCAGCAGAATAATCTTTTCGTGCTCTCTCAAAATCAATCTCTTTCAACCGTGCATAATTTAAAGCCTACACACATAAATAAAAACAAGGTATGAAAAATTGAATTTACTCAGTAAACCACTGTAATACAAGCCTAAAAAACTGGAATTAACAGTGAAAAAATGACTGCAGTTTATGCAAACAAATAAACAATTTGGATTATTGTTGAGACTTTGGAATAATTCATTTGTCTCATTCTGTATCTATTTTAGGCTTTGCTTTTTTTAGTTCAGACAATGCAATTAGGTCCAACATACTTTAAAATGTGGATTGAAGAAATTACTGGCCAAAATAAAACAGCATTAGTATTGACCTCTAATTATAGACACTGATAATTTAAAACACATTCTTAAAGTTTACCTTGAAAAGATTTCAGCGAAAAGTATTAATCTATGAAGCTAAATACCACAATTAAGTAGTAGTATTAATGATCGTAAAATTTTTACCACATGTAATATAATCATAATGACTGGTAGATCTTATAATTAAACTCCGACATAATTTAAGGGAGAAACTTACTATGCAACAGACGTAGTGATTTATGCGGTAATTTGCCTAATTTGAAAATATGTATTATCATCAACCGATATCAACTAGGTAAGTAATATAAACCACACAGAGTACTGAACAGCTACACATTTTATAGTGGTGCGTACCATTGATGAACCCTTAACTAAGACGAATATCAACTTATGGTGCAAATTATCTTAACAAAGGCTGATTAGTAAATCAATCATAATCAACACATCCTGATACAAATGTGCACAATCCCTGATTGTCATATCACATAAGCACAGAAAAATGAAATTAATAATAATAATAATAAAATAGTCCAGTATCAATGATCTTGAAAACAGATTTTCAAAAAATATGGATTTCAGGAATAAAAAGTAAAAAAATAACATTGCAATCCAAAACTTAGGCGAAGATGGAGAGTGAATGCAGTGGTGTCATTGTGAACGATTCCAAGTAGTGTTACCTAATACCTCTATCCACTGATTGACGTTATCAAGCAAATTTGCAGGTAACTTATGTTGTTTTTAAGATAAAGTATATGAGTTGAATCATAGCTAGATTGTTTTGCATTAAATTTTTAACCACTAGACTACAGATTTGTACCAGATTCTACTAATTCTTTATTTTCATTTATTTATGTTTATTGATTGATCATAAGGTTTTCTCTCTTCCATTTCGCAATATTGTGATTTTAATTTGTGTGACATAGTGTTGAAGAACTGAACACCGTTTTTTGAATTCTGGATAGATGGATAGTATCACTAAGTTCGCACATATAACGTGTAAACAAGAGCTGAGTACATGAATCCATGTACTTAGTAGCTAAATTACATTTTTGCTATTATGAATTTTTTTTCTATGGACATTGGTTATGAAACCGATAACACAATGTTTGTACCGTAAACGCCCGATCATGTAAGCGTCGGTCCCCTAACTACTAACCAGGACATCAGAAAAATAGACTGATGTGCCGAAGTACCTTTTATGAAACTTAGAAAAACACGTGATCAAGCAAACCAGACAGAAGAAAGCGATGCACCAATTTAAGAAATCTCAGACTGAACAAAATAAAGTCATTTGCGGTGCAATCCAGATGAACAGGTTGATATTTAATTAATTGTAATTTACGAGCGGTAAGAAATATATCAACAGTTAAGGAATTAAATGAAAGCTTAATGTTAGGATAAGCCAAAAAATACCGTAAACCGATCATTTAATACATACGACATATACATAAAGTCATTACTCGGAGAATCGCTTTCAACATTTCGAGTTTCTTATTGTATTCCTTCATTTTTAACGTTTTATTCTCATAATACCTGCACAGAAGACAGATCTATGCATCAAACATTATATCACTTTCCATTCTTTTCAATAATAAAACTTTTCAACAGGCAGCATAGTAAATGTTAGTAGAAAATGACAATAACTACTAACATATTCTTTGGACTCTTGAGATTAAATAGAATTTCAGGAAAAGTTTGTGGATATTTTCCTGTTAAATTAATGAGAAATTAAATTATAGAAGCACGATAATTAGTTTTGTTAAAAATGTGAAAAATTTCATAAACATATTATTTGGTGGTTTGACAAGATTATGTAGATGTAAGATTATTATTATTATTATTAATACTCAGTTTATTAAGCAACTTGTACTTCATTGAATCTTGTTGATAATTTGACAAATCAGAGTAGTTGTTAAGAATATGATAGGTGGCTAATCAGTTTCCAAAATTCAATTGCCTTAAAACAATGTAGAAACATAGTGATCTAGTAAAAATCATGGAATATAAAAACATGTGTTCAAGAAGCTGATATACCGATTGAGACTGGTTATTTCGGCCTTAAATATTAACAATGGAAAAGTGTAAGTCCTTAAAAATAATAAAATCTGGAAGCGATCATTATAGTCCAAGCAGGTAATCTTTAAGCAAAACATCAGAACTATACAGTGGCGATGATAAAAAGATTAGATAAACATTAAACAGGTACAGAACAATTGAATAAATAGTTTTGAAACAATCATCATTCTGCAGTCTGTTTTTCCCTGACTCTATTTCAATCAAGACTAAGAATGGAGAGACAAATAACTTGCAACCAATTGAAGTAACCCTGTCAAAAATCTCATCAACGTGATAACTTTTTGCCTAGGAGTTTACGTATGGATCAACAGTGGTACATAACATGTTTCAATATAAGTACGAATGATTTGATTACTTGTGAGTATTGGAATTCAAGCAAAAACTTAATATTTACAGATAACTAGTTTGTGAATGAGGCTCGTACTGATACTGACACTGATGAACAATGACCTTAAAACTGTGAAATCTACGAAGAAATCTAATTAAAAAGGTAAAACTAATTTTATTGATATTGTACAAAATCATGTTGTTGCATCAATAAAGTCGAATAATATTGAATAATGGTACCTAACTAAAGTCATGTAAACAGAATTCAAGCAAATGAATTAATCAAACATTAGCACCATGAATAATCTCGCATAACCACTATCCTTTGCTTTGCCAATTATTCATCAAAACGAATAGCTGACTAATCATCTTGACGAAAGCAGGTATACTAGTTTTACAACATCCACAGACGTATACATACATGTATTTATGAATCATTAAAATGTTAATGGTATAATTACGGTAGCTAGCAACCACCACAAAAGGTAACAAAAATAAATAAAGATTCATGATTTTAGATTAGTCATAGGAATTATGGTATTGATCATAATTATTCGTGTATACATATTCATATTGATGTGTGCTTTTACGATTATGTAATACACCAATGGCAATATGTATACAGCATCAAACCAACAAGATGAAAGAGAATATAAGTCAGTGTTCTTCATGAATTCGATATTCACTGAAAACCAATAGGTATGGGATAATTATAGACTCGCGCATAATTGGAACACCCATTTATCAACACAAACAATAATAATAATAACCATTACTACTACCAATAGAAATGATAGTAATCATACATTCAGTTGACCTTATACAATGTTTTGTATTTTCACGCCATAATTGCTCCACCATACATATAATCACACCCATATTTTCCAATGATTAATAAATGTGGACAATGTAAATAAGAAAAGGGAAAATTGATAATGAATAATTCACTCGAGTTTATTACTATCAAGAAAGATTTGCATTGAGGTATCATACATACATACATATACGTTATTAACCAGGGTACCGATCCAAAGAGTTTAAATTCATTTCTGTGAGGTTCATTTGGTCAATATCATTATTTCATAAGTTTTAATTTGGTTACCGAAATGTATTTCATTTTACAATCTATATAGAAGTTTTTTTGCATTTAAATGGATTATTTATGGATTAGTCCTATGAGGTCAATTGTGCATAGGTACATTTTTACATTATTTATGGGACAAAGGTATAAAAGAATTTGTCTCAATAAATTATCGTTGTGCTCAAGCCGCTACACAACATGCAAAAGCTACGGCTCATCTATGGCTAGAAATTTTCGCAGTATGAAAGTGGTTTAGATCAGTCACTATACTTCACTTACGATATTTATTTATTAAGTTTGAAGGACTTTATATTTTGATTTCCAATTATAGAACACAATTTACTTCGTCAGTCTAACGATCACATCGTCCAGTTAAAAACTTTCCAGTCATCTCGTACAAATAATTTAGATGTACTGAATCCTAAGGACAAGTTGAAAGGGACATCTGAGTTGGTGGAAAAGTGATGGAAAAACCCAAGAGGTTAGACAGTAGATAATTTAGTACATCTCCGTAGTTTGTAGTGTTGGTTGCTATGTTAAGCACACATAGCTTATTCTGGCTCCCAGACAAGCCGATTTATTCATTCTTCTTAAATCACATTTGGCCTTGTTAATTAATCGCTTATCAACCTTGACTGTTTTTATATGAGCGTATGTGTGTACATTTCTTATCTTATTCATCACATGTCTGTAACTTATTTTCGTGTGACCATAAATATCGACTAACGTTTAATCAAATTGAGTTGGCTTACATGCCTTCTCCACCGCGCGTCATTTCGCTTCGCTTCTCCGATCGTTTGCCTGGACCAACGATTGTATGAAATATATATAATCGAAATCCATTCTCGTATTTGATTTATTTAATTCCGTTATCCACTAACGTGATTTAAGTCGATGATTATATACGAGGATTGGCGACATGTATATTTCGATGACAACCATTCATACGATCTAAGTGTAGTTAGATATAGGGCCACTAAAAGTTTATACTATTAAAAACCTAAATGGACTCCTGAATTTATAACAAATACACACAGCAATGTAATAATATAGTCAGTTAAATGTAATGTAGAACCAGGCACACGTGTACATCAGTTTAAGTTGCCGTACCTCATTAGCACAACGAGATGAAATTGTTAGAACGAATCCCAGGAAAGTAGAGGTAATAACAGGATTAATAGTACTAGAAAAGACTATACATCAAGGGTGAAACTTGAGAAAATGTAAGTTAGTGAAATATTAGAAAAGGAATCATAAGGAATTTAAAAACTTAGGATCTAAGGTAAGGCAAAGAAAGTAAATGCTCCTGAGCTATTCCGAAAGATTTTGAGCCATGTCATTTAAAGTCTCTAACCATTAGTTACAATGATTACGCGGACTATAAAGTTAGTTTGTATTTAACTACATGGCTTAGTCCGACAGTGAGCGATGATTGGAACTAAGTCAATTGTTAAACATATAAATTAACACTGTGAAAAGAACAATCATAGCAAGTCCGTTATTACCAGACAACTTCATATAGAAATAATCTGAGACATTTAACAGACCCTACTACCTGTTAGGGAGATCCAGTAAACTCCTCGAAAAAAGCCACGAAAGGCTCTGAAAACACTGAAAAACATCTTATCCAATCAGCGTTCACTAGAAGTTTTGCCAGAAACATCAAGAAAGTTAAAAGTCACATGTCGAGTTTCTGATTGGATGATTGCCGTACTGCTACTATGTTTAGTAGCATTCCAGAATTTTCGGGAAACCCAAGGACATCTAAAACACTATAAAAACCCTCTATTTTCTGTACAAAACGAACCTTTGGAATAGTGTTCCTTACACACTTCGCGACTTTTCTCTCATGTCCAAGTCTCTGTGTAGTTTTAGTCTGGGGGTTACTAGAAGAGCTTAGGGAATTAACCTAGCATTCAATTAGCAAGACTTATCACTACCACCGTAGATTTCGTCAAGCCAGAAGCTGTCTAGAGCACGTAATTGTATGAATATATTACAGACTAACACATATGCAGAACCTTATGTATAGGATTTTCAAGGTTAGGCGGCGTAACGTAGGCTTGGTGAGGCAATACATTTTATTAGCTTATTATCATTTCATTGACCTTAAATAAAATATTTGGTTGCTACTTATTTATGAAGTATGTACAAAAACGGTTCATTGTGTTATCCATACAATCTTCATTTAAAATCTATGATCCCTTCAATGAATCATTCACATAATGCTCTTGATTATTCAGTTGGACAAATGTAGACTATGGTTACATGAGTGTATCAAACTCAAGTACATTCAATGAACAGCTTTCATACAGTCGTATAGATTTACCCCTAACCTCATTGGGAATGCAACAAAATTTCAACTGCATTTCACTTAGCCTTTCGAAAAAAATATGAGTGGATACAAACCAGTCAACAATGTTTATTAGGTATCTCAAAAATGTATAAGCTCTGGACAACTTTATCAACAGGTAAACAAATTTAGTTTGGCGGATCTAAAAATAAACTATTCACTGACCAAAACAATGTTAGCAGTTGTGCAATAAATCATTAATTCAAGTCGTCACAAAAAAATGAGGACATAAACAAATTGGAAATATAGTCTCCAATACATTTTATTAAGTTCAAAAGTAGTGCTCTTGAAGTATATCACTTAGAGTTCACAGCAGCGAAGTCTAACTACTTCGTATAAGTCAATTAATCCATTTGTAGAAAAGGGATAGCCAGTATTTTAGATATGTCAATTTCTATCATATAGAAAGCGAAGCATAACTGCCTACAAAATATTTTCTATTTGTAGCAGTTAAGACACAAACACAAACATAATCTTATTAACATCATTTACATCATTTTTTTGAAAACCCTGTGCTCAAAGTAGGAAATAGGCGAATTCAACTCAAATATAAACCTTTAAAACAATAAAAATTAATAAGTTCATTACTAACCTTTTCGACATCAAATTGTGAATGACTCTGATCAGCGTTGATGCGTTCATAGTCTTCTTTAGCCTTGATCATATCACGATATTTATCTCGATATCGTTTAATTTCATCATCGATAATACGTGTTTGAGATTTTAGTTCATTCGATAATTTTGATCTATAAGAAACGCATAATTATTATGAATACTATTGTTTTCTGAGTGCTTTGTGGTGGTTAGATCATGTCTCAGGCCAACACTGTCTTGCGAGTTTTATTTATTTATTTGAACACATAAATATTGGTACAAAGAGGCACCAAATACATATGCGCCACACAAAATTTCATTTAATTTGAGTGAGGGCCGTAATACTGTCCGGGTGTCCAGACCGAAGCAAGTGGTTTTCTTAAGGGGCCACACAAAAAGCCTTTGATTTAAAGGTCTAATCCACAAGGCAGTGGGTCAACGTCAGGAGATGCAGTTTCATGGTAGCCGGTGATCGACAATTGGTTTATACGCCATTTGTTCCTTAAGGATCCTGGAGCCCTTGTGCACCACTGGTTTGAGATCAGGTTTTTCCAACTCCCCCGGGTGGACCCTCTGTACCCTCCAATTTCGTAAGCAACATCCCCGCTGCGAGTAAGCAGTGAATAGGACTTTCCTGGCAGTGGCTGTATATGCGTGGCCATGTAAGAGCATTTCGAGGAGAGCGGACTTTCCACACCCTCGACCATGCCAGGGAAATTGGAGTCAATGCTAACCAAAGTATACTGAATAAATCAGAGTCATCGATGATACGAGATCATTGATACTTCTGAGCGCTAAGCGAATATTTACCGACTCTTACTTTAAGGATCACGAACGGGAACTACTTATTATATTCTTCTCGGTCTACTAACTAGAGACAGAATCAAAAATCTGTCCAGATTTGTTAATAGAGCTCATTGTATACTACTTTCATCTACTTACTTTTTTATCCATATAACTACTGTTTTCATTAGATTCACCCTCCTTCGTCCATGTTTTGACAACTTCACTTACTGGTGTGACATATAGTATTTTGGTGCATATTTGTACAAACGCTTATATTTCAAATAAATAAATGATACAAATGAATTTATATGTCTACAGACTTTATTGCAGTGATTAGCTGTCAAAGAATTTCACATCGATTTCATACAGATGGCCATCGTCGTGAACAGATTATACTAAATTGACACGAAAACTGATATGATGAGCAATATCTTAATTATATAGGTGTCATTACCAAGGTTTGATTTGATAATTTCGAATAAATTGAGCATTAGGTTGATTGTTATAAATAAAAATAATATATTTGTAATATCCCAATGAGTAGAAAATTGGATTTTTCTGACGTTTCGTGGCTTAGTGTAAGTCACTTCTTCAGAGAATAAATAACCAAATTAAATTAATCCAAGTTTAAATAGTACAATGGAACAATGCATTGTTCCATTGTACTATTTAAACTTGGATTAATTTAATTTGGTTATTTATTCTCTGAAGAAGTGACTTACACTAAGCCACGAAACGTCAGAAAAATCCAATTTTCTACTCATTGGGATATTACAAATATATTATTTTTATTTAATATCTTAATTAACTAGAGGACGGGTGACATGTGAAATCGATTTTCCCCGACCATTTATAGAATATAATCACATTTTAAGAAAAAGAAATTATTCAACATTGGTTTCAACTAAGTATCTTTGTTCAGTAAGACATTAGTTTCATTTCATTTTTACATGTATTCAGTATATTATTCCTGAATCACTTTTATCATGAATTTCCATCAGTATAACAAGTCAAATAAATGGATATCACGCTGAATTATTTGCTTATTAATTAATACAATGAAAGTTGCCCCGCATTAATACGAAATCTAGCCAAACAAAAACCGCATTCCACCATTATTTAATCTTAAACTTTCCTTGCTAACAATCACTACGCTACATTGGGAATCGACTGAAGTTGAAAATGTAAACTACTTGATTTCCAGATACCATGAAGACTATGGGTTTTGAATTCGATCCTGTTTAAGAGAAATTAGTATTATCTACTGAGATATTCCAGGAGAAAATGAGTTGTTCAGCGTTCACTGTTTCAGTAGATACAAATGTGCCCCCAGATGCCCTGGTACGGTTGGGGGTGTGGAGAGTCCGCTCTCCTCGAAATGCTCTTACATGGCCACGCATATACAGCCACTGCCAGGAAAGTCCTATTCACTGCTTACTCGCAGCGGGGATGTTGCTTACGAAATTGGAGGGTACAGAGGGTCCACCCGGGGGAGTTGGAAAAACCTGATCTCAAACCAGTGGTGCACAAGGGCTCCAGGATCCTTAAGGAACAAATGGCGTATAAACCAATTGTCGATCACCGGCTACCATGAAACTGCATCTCCTGACGTTGACCCACTGCCTTGTGGATTAGACCTTTAAATCAAAGGCTTTTTGTGTGGCCCCTTAAGAAAACCACTTGCTTCGGTCTGGACACCCGGACAGTATTACGGCCCTCACTCAAATTAAATGAAATTTTGTGTGGCGCATATGTATTTGGTGCCTCTTTGTACCAATATTTATGTGTTCAAATAAATAAATAAATAGTGACGAAAGTTATTTTTATATTACTACTAGTGTTAACATT
The DNA here is from genome assembly GCA_944470405.2 of Schistosoma mattheei. Lineage (NCBI taxonomy): Eukaryota > Metazoa > Platyhelminthes > Trematoda > Strigeidida > Schistosomatidae > Schistosoma > Schistosoma mattheei. The sequence continues at coordinate 17,597,364 of OX103951.1, read as the reverse complement.
GTCATTATTATCGATCACAAAATAAAACAAAATAGTAAAACAACAAAATGAATGTATCTAACCTTTCATTTTTCCATCGTTTCAATTGTCTTCTTTCATCCTCAATAATCGATTTACCTTCGCTACCAGCGTGTATTTCGAAGGAGCATGAAATTAAGTTTTCAGCATCTACGATATGCTGAACAATTTGAACAAGTTCATTAAAAAATGAAACATAGCTATTAGAGACACCAAAATACTTCTGTGCATCAGACAAATGTTTTTCACATAATCGCCTGGACAACAGAAAAACAAAAATTTAACATGGTATGCATAGACAAGTTTACTTTTGTGCAATAAATGCATCGTTTTGTAGCTTGGCAAAATCGATCAGAAATTTGTATAATCTTTCATGAAGATTTATACCAATATCATGATATTTGATATAGTTAGTAGCTTGATCCTACAAAAATCAAATGAGGAAAAGACCGAATCATAATTTGTAAACAAAACTACTAAAGAATTAGTTCAGTTTAAAGAAAAGTAACCAAGCAAATATTATTCAAGTTAGATTGGGTTATGGAAACCCAAGTTTATTTTAAGGGGACTCATCTGTTGTCATAAACTGATGGAGGGACTATTAAAATCAGAGCATTCTGAAAAACTGTTTCTTCCTAGTTTTCGAGCTACGAAGAAATGAATATTTACGATCTTACACTGGATCAAATTCATGATACATAAGTCTAGCGGTGAACATGATACTTTGGTCCACTAAAAAGGTCCAGTACAGTTGCTTTGTCTAATATATAAGACAAAAACGACCTTAAGCACAACAGAAAAAAGTAATGTATGAGAGTAAAGTTATTTTTCTAATATCACTGTCAATTTCTTAGATCAAATTTGTTTTATGATTTCAAATAACTGTAGACTATTTTTAACAACACCTTTGCTACATTTTCTGTTCTATTAACTACTAATGTTCTCGATCATCGCGCACAATCCTAACCAATATGTATTTCAACTACTGCTGGGCTGGTGTTATTAGCCCACAAAGAATCTATACCAATCTTTACATTTTGTATCTCACAAACAAAATTGGTTGCCAGACTGACTTTTTACAGTACAACTGTTATCGACGACAAGTTAACATGAGATCGAGAAGACACCTTCGACTTATTATCCTGAAAAAATGTGATTTTTTGTTTCGGCACGACTATGTACGTAATACTTTTGATCTACAACTTGAAGCTATTCCCACATTTGCGGGTCAACAAGAAGAAAACGGCGAGACTATAATCTATGGACGAACCAATCAGATTTAGGATGACAGGTCTTGGATTTCGGCGCGAAAATCATTAATCTGTTTAGCTAAATAGCGTTTTGGCATTTTAGCTGATGTCAGTTTATGATGAAAACCATAAATCTAATTCCTAGCCCCAACCATCAATTGTAAATCATAATCCTTATTTTTCAAACTGCTTCATAATCCCCATTTGGCTCCAGTAAGTTGATGGGGATTCTCAATGTCACTTTAACGCCGCTCAAAGATCGTCCATAAATTATTATTCATTTATTTATTTTAACACATAGATATTGGTACAAGAAGGCACCAAATACGTATGCGCCACACAAATCTCATTCGATATGTGTGAGGGCTGTGATGCTGCCCGGGTGCCCACACCGAAGCAGGTGGTGCTCCTAGGGGGCCACTCCTCGAGCCTTCGACCTAAAGGTCTGACCCACAAGGCAGTGGAGCATCGTAAGGAGATGCAGTCCCATGGTAGCCGGTGACCAACAATTGGTTCATACGCCATTTGTTCCCGCAGGATACTGAAGCCCATGTGCACCATTGGTTTGGAGTCCTGTTAGAGCGCCGGACATTCGCTTTTCGTCCTCTCATTTTTGTAAATAACACCCCCGCCACGAGCAGGCAGTGAGTAGGACTTCCCTGGCAGAAGCTATATACGCGTGGTCATGTGAGAGTATTTCGAGACGGAGAGCGGACTCTTCCCACTCTCGGCCGTACCAAGGCATTTGGTCTCACCCAAACACATGCACGTCTTCTAAACATTCATGGCTTTAGAAAGAAAGGGTCGCCACATGGTTTATAATAGCATTCGGATGTTAAGAGCTTATTCTTGTTGGCAGTGTGGTACAATAAATTCTAGAATCCTACTTCGGAACCTCTAAACATCAGTACTAATATCATAGCAGTAAATTGGGATTGGTTTTGAAAGCAGGAGGCAATCAAGATAGGAAAGGTGAAAAACGTGTCTATGAGTACGAGAAATCTGTTTGTTACTGGCATATTAGTAAGTATTAGTCCTCGTATATCAGAATTAAAAACGTCCATATCTTGCAAAGTATTGTACGGCCAGTGAAATGTCACTAAACCCTAGTCAAATCATCCGGCAGTTGAATTACTGAATATCGAACCGATCATCGATCCTTGTCAAAGTCAAGGACAACCGACCTGCATCAGTTAATCGTATGCCATGGACTGAACCATGGGGCGGTGGTCTTACTTTCGCTTGTATCTACTATAGCTAATATGCCCCCAAATGCCCTGGTACGGCCGAGAGTGGGAAGAGTCCGCTCTCCGTCTCGAAATACTCTCACATGACCACGCGTATATAGCTTCTGCCAGGGAAGTCCTACTCACTGCCTGCTCGTGGCGGGGGTGTTATTTACAAAAATGAGAGGACGAAAAGCGAATGTCCGGCGCTCTAACAGGACTCCAAACCAATGGTGCACATGGGCTTCAGTATCCTGCGGGAACAAATGGCGTATGAACCAATTGTTGGTCACCGGCTACCATGGGACTGCATCTCCTTACGATGCTCCACTGCCTTGTGGGTCAGACCTTTAGGTCGAAGGCTCGAGGAGTGGCCCCCTAGGAGCACCACCTGCTTCGGTGTGGGCACCCGGGCAGCATCACAGCCCTCACACATATCGAATGAGATTTGTGTGGCGCATACGTATTTGGTGCCTTCTTGTACCAATATCTGTGTTGAAACAAATAATAAAATAGCTAATATATTTCTGTAATAACGTCCTTTGTGTTGTACAGTCTTCAAAGCATCTATAGTACCTCGATACATCTATGGGGCAATCCACGTAAGGTGCTGAGAGCGAGGTGTGGCTTCGACGTTAGCTGGTTCGTCACACAATCCCCATCTTACTTTAGTAGACCCCTAATCATTCGACATAGATCATCTACGCCGGTGATTTACAGTATTTTAAGTAAAAAAAAAACCAGCGTTGAACAACGATAGGACGGGAAAATCGAGGTCAATTATACCTAACTACTCTGATAGCGATGGAAGCAGTAGTTTTACTATACAGGAAACAAAACTATTTCTGGTAATCTGGATGCATAGAGCAAGGTGTAACTCTAAGGACCGATCTGTACCAAATTTACTGGTAACATAATTTATGGATGACCTTTGAGCGACGCTAGTAATCTTGAGAGAAATTGTCTACTCAGTAAGTTAGAAATTGTTCAATAAATACGCGCGTAGTTTTAGGGATGAGACTATAATTTATAGACAACCTTTGAGCAACATAGAAGTGACCTTGAGTGTCTACCTACTTACTAGGGCTAACTGAGGGTTGTGAAGCAGTTTGGAAAATAAGGATCAGGATTTACAACAGATAGTTGGGGCTAGGAATCAGACTACGGTTTTTCAACACGAACTGACAATAGCTAGAATGCCAAGACGCTATTTGGACGAATGAGTGAGTGGATCTCGTGCCAAGATTCAAGACCTGTCATCCTAAGTCTGATTTGTTCGTCCATAAATTACAGTCCCGCCGAATTATGGTTAGAATTTCAAGTTAGATGATATGGTTGAGGATTAAGGTACGAGTTTTCGCCACAAACCGACACTAGATATGATCACAGAGTGCTGTTTGCCCATACGAAAGAATGCGTGTTAATATTAGAGCAATATGAATCCTACTACAAGTCATTTCTTCTTTACTTTACAACAAGAATACAAACCAAGTGGGGCTCATGGTCGAACGAAAACCTAAAGGGGCTCTCCAGTACCGTTAAACTGGGTCGTGGGAACTTATTTAATTGTCTGAGATCTTTCCGTAAGTTCGTTTGCTAAAAATTCTCCGCATGTCTTCCTAGCTCCTATGACCTCCAAGACAATTTCAGCGTCACTGCCTTCAACATTCACTCACATGGATTGTCTTACAACGTCGTACTTAAAAATTATTAAATACCTAATCGAACGAATTAAAAAACACTCCAAAACAAAAACACTTACCCAAATACTAACCCATGAGGACATTTGGACCATTTTGCGAACATCAATGCATCCCTGGGTAACGCACAATGCAATTTGCCACCAAATGGTTCAAATGGTTCAAATGGTTGTGGACGTAATAGAAGAAGCTTTCGCTTGACAGGCTTCCGTGTCTAGTAGTAGGGGATCACCAAATCCTCCAGGCAGGAACCTAGGTATGTTAACAATGAAAGAGGAAAAGAAATTGGTAAATCATAGTGTCGTGCTGTCCTTGGTCCTTAAGAATAGGTCAAGTTGCCTCTTGAAGGACTCCTGAGAAGTCGCTTGGACTAGCTCGGCTGGCAGCGAATTCCAGCTTTTGAAAACTCTTAAGGAGTAGAAGTTGTGTCTACATTCCGTCTTGCTATGTTGTGTTTCCAGTTTCTGGGTGTTACCCCTTAGGTTATTATTCGAACTAAGCTTAAGTAGGTGTTTAAGAGGATGTCCAGAAGTGTTAAGAATACTCGAAGCCATTAGAAGGTCACCTCTAAGACGCCTATACTCTAATGGGTAAAGGTCTAGTGAATGGGGGCGTTCTTCGTAAGGTTTAGATTTGAGTCCTCGAACTGATTTCGTGGCTCGCCGTTGGATACGCTCCAAAGTGACCTTGTCCTTTTGGAGTGAGGGAGGGAGTACTATGTTTCCGTACTCTAAATGGGGACGGATGAAACTATTGAAGATTGTATGGAAAGTTCGTCCGTCAAACTGTCCAAAAATGCGCTTCAACGTTACCAGTGCAAGGTTTGCTCGGAAGGCATTTTTGTCACAGTTAGCGTAAGACTTTAAATCGTAGGGCACCAGGACTCCTAAATCTTTTTCGACTTGGGATACTACTATAGAGGAGTTTCCTAAGTTGTAACTGTAGTTTGCGACATGTCGCAGATGGACTACTTTACACTTTGAAGTGTTAAAGGTAAGTCCGTTATCGTCTGCCCAACTTTGAAGTCGAGTCAGATCCTCCTGAAGTGCCTGTAGATCGTCTTGGTTGCGTATCTCTCTCCAAAGTTTCACGTCGTCGGCAAAAAGTAATAAGTCTGACGTTACCTGTTGAGGAAGATCATTTATGTAGATCAAGAAGAGAAGAGGCCCTAGTACTGAGCCCTGGGGGACCCCACTAGGACATTCCATAGCCTGAGATAAAGTGAAATTAACCCTAACCTTAAAGTGTCGATTTTTTAGGTATGAAGTAAGCCAATCGATTAGAGGTGGTTTGATACCTAGTCGTTTGAGCTTATTGATAAGACATGTATGGTTAACCTTATCAAAAGCTTTTGAGAAATCAAGGTAAATGATACAACCTTCTCCTTGTGATCGAGGATGCTTGTCCATCTGTCCACCGCAGTCAGCAGGTTGGTAATACAAGAGTAACCCTTCCTGAAACCATGCTGTTAGGGTGAGAAGAAATTTAAGGACAGTAAATAGTCATTTATACCATCGCATATCAGGGACTCCATGATTTTTGAAGGTATGGAGAGAAGAGCCACCGGTCGTTAACTTGAAGGTTCACTGCGTTGACCTCCTTTGAAAATTGGTGTGATGTGAGCCAGCCTCCAATTTTCCGGTAGTTTTCCTCGGCTTAGCGAGTGTGAGAACATCACGCTTAGCGGCGTTGCCAAGATTGAGGCTGCTTCCCTCAGTATGGCAGGATGAACCATATCCGGGCCAGGAGAAGTATCTAGTCTTAAGTGCTGCAATTTCCGGAACACCAAGTCAGCGCTTAGGTTCACTTCTGAAAGTCCTGTGGGATTGCAAACGAAACTGTCATCAGTGAAGTTAATGTCGGTCGGTTGAAATGTCTGGGAGTATTGTTCAGCCAGAAGGTAAGCGGTGTCGCCATCGTTGTTGATCGCGCCGTTAAGACCTATTAGTTGGGAAACTCCAGTTTTGGCTCGACGAAGAGAGGCTGCATAAGGGAATAAGCTTTTAGGATTAGAGGCAAATTTGTCCATAAGCTTTGTCTGGTAATGAAGCCTATCTTCTCTAATAGCCTTCGTCCATATATTAAGGATATGTTTATATTGCCTGTACGCTTCGTCGTTGTCAGTTCGTTTGTATTCCGCCCAACAGTGCCATAACGCAAAGTGGAGTGTGATGAGTGATTCAAAATTTTTTTCATTGTGGTAATGGAATAAAATAAGCTAGCTTAAAATTCAGAAAAACCAGAGAAATTTTTTTAAGCTAGTCCTAGTGACTTCCCAGGAGTTCTTTAGTAGAAAATTTGACTTATTCTTAAGGACTAAGGATAATATCTTACTATGATTTGCCAATTTCTTTTCCTGGATTATTGTTAGTATACCTAGGTTCCTGCCTGAAAGTATTGGTGATCCACTGCTACTGAACACGAAAGCCCGTTAAGCAAAAGCTTCTTCTATTCCGTCCACAACCGTTTGAACCATTTGAAATGTGATAGATTAAAAATGCTAAAACCTGATATATTCTCTTCTAGTATGTCTAACAATCCGTATACCTTCAGCCTAAGGATATTAAGGTTTATAACTAGTTTGAATTCGGCAAAACGTATAGTGGTCCCCCTATTTTTGAATAGCGTCCAGCAGTTCTAGTTTTGACGTTATTTAACACATTAGTCAACACTTGATTTTACGACCTTTCCTGCGTATCTGGATTAAGATCTCAGTTAGGCATGCTTGTTGCTATTGTAACGGTAAATAACTCAATAAAATGAATTGTCCTGTAAGCCTTCTACAATGATGCTGACATCATTAGGTTCATTGGACACACCATAACTGGAAGTGTTTGATCACACATACACAGTACATAAGGAATAAATATTCCGTGCTAAAAATCCCTCCCAAGAATTAGTCAACTTAGATTGAACTCTCCAAATAAGCCTGTCACTAAAAAGATCTGTTTCTAGGTCAGGAGAACCAGATAACCCTGGTTAGTGTTGGTACCACAACAAATGCAGTAGGTCTGCTAGGTATTGCAGGAAATCCTGAAGTTTTCTCAACCTTAAACCTTCCAATGTATACAAACGACTATCTACAAGATATGGTCATCAACAGTCAGGTGGGAAATGGAAAACCGACGACTATATTTATTGAGAGTTGTGTTTATCTTAAGGTGGGTTTACGCATAACCATACCCATTTCAGTTGTGACAAATGTTTCAATCATTGGTATAGATCTGCTGTAATACAACAATCTACTAATCAACACAAGCAAATGGAGGTTATTATATGAAAATTTTAAATTGTCTATTCGCTGAATTTCATTTTACGATTGTGGGTTATGCCCAGTCATGTTTAGGAATATAATAGATACGTATTTGTAACAGGTTCACGACCAGCACTCGGAATACACAAAACAAGACCGAAACTTCCTTAGGTATGGAGTAATGTTATACACCATATCGCGACTACATACCACCTGTATTTTTAAAAACGTGACACCTAGCTCCAGAAAACCTAAGGTTGGTCAAAAATAAATTTTATCACATGATAAACTTCTAGGCTATTCGGTCCCCGTGTATCTCCCTTGCACACAATCCCCAGAAAGGATAGCAACGATTAGTGCACAGCTGATGATTATCGGCGAGAGAATAAAAAACCGCTCCCTATCATTGTATGCTGTCCGATATTGACGATCTAAAAGCTACCTTCAAAGGTACAACTGTTTTCCTAAACATTGGTCTGTTTAAAGCATATAAACAAGTTCTCATGGCTGCTGACGGCAGTCTAAAAATGACTATCACATATCCCTTTAAGCTTTAAAAACCTTCAAGAATAATCTTCGGTTTAAGAACTTCTACACAAACTTTTCAGGGATTCATCGATGAGGTCTTTAGAGGTCACAACTTTGTGGATGTGTATGTTGATGGCCGCTTGATCGCAATTCCGGACATAAAATCTCATCTCTAGCACACGGACTGCAGAAACACATCATTTCTGTAAACATTCAGAAATTTCAAATCAGAGCCGACTCTCAATATTTTCTCGAACACACTACTGATGTTCAATGCATCAGCCCTCTGCGAAGCAAAGCGGAGGGGATTCTGGATTACCCGGAACAGATGTCAACCAAGCAGTTACGTCCATCGACCTGATAAGTTTGCGTCCATCAAGCGAAAACATGTCACCTTTCTTGCTAGGACGTGTTCAGACTAGTATTCTACACGACAGTCTCTACAACTAGATTACATTTGAAGTCCACTTCAGATATACAACATATTTCTGGGGCAAGCGATCTAGTCGCAATCTTCTTGACTCGTATAACTTTCTAAAGAGTTTGAATGAAATCATGCTTCTTAAACTCACCCAGCTTCAAAAAGAGGAAACCGATCTTTAGGACGAGTTATTTTCGATTACCCTTGAATCACAGGTAGGGATTGTTCAATTATGCCCAAACATTATCTACGCAGCGTATCTGACACGTTGCACAAACTTACCCACCTGGGTGTTCGCGCAGTCATCAAGCTTATGCCAGAAAGTTTCTTCTGGTCTGGTGTGAATGGAGAGGAGAAAGTTTGGGTAAGCTGTGTAAGCTACCGGAATCTAAGGTGATTGAACACAACAAATGTCCGTGAACTAATTCAAAACTTCCTATGCTTGTTTAAACCATGTTCATCTGGAGTTGGTAGGACCTTTACTAGAATAAAATGGATACTCTTATCTCTTAACTTCCGTAAACCGTTTCACTCGATGGTCTGAAGTAGTACTCATCATGCACATTACTGCTGAAACAGTCCCCCGCACCTTCGTCGAACGGTGGGTAGCAAACTTCGGCGGCCCCTCAACTATCACTAAAGACCGTGAAAGCCAGTTCAAATCTAGAATATTCCTTTGTCTGACCACAACATTAGGAATCACACGACTTCGAAAAACCGCCTACCATCCACATGCAATCGGGTTGGTAGAGCGATTTCACTGACAGCTAAAAGCTTCCATTATTGAATTATGGTCTACTATGATATTAGTACTGCTCCAATAATAGACCTAATCCTAAAATTGCACATTTGTCATGATGTAACTGCCTGATCTACAAGATCTTACGTGGAAGTCACATCATTATCCACACTAACTCAACGTATCGTAACAATTACCAATATATGGTGGAGAACCCATTCAGGCTGGATATAGAACAATATATTTAATATGAGTAGAATCAAGTTGTACAGAGCGATCACGCTTGCGAGGCTGAGCCATACCATCCGATTAATTTAATTAATTCAACTCATTCCTCCCGCCTTCCCCATCATTGGTTTCTTCCTCGAGTTAAATGTTGAACATCTATTTCCCCGATTGTCTCGTGTTCAGCTTTGAAGATCGTGTGGTTAGGCCCCAAAGCCACTACGCCCTATCAGCTGCAAACGTTTCACAGTGGACCGATGCGCTTCCAGTAGTCTCACTTAGTATTCGCAGTGCAGTGAAGGCTAACAGTGGAAACATTGCAGCTCAACTCGTTTTGAATATGTTCTTCTTCATATGGTAGGACATCAAATTCATGTTAACACTTACCTTTTAACATATGTGGACCATAGCAGTAGCTGTAGGATTTTTTTGAAGGATTTGTATGTGAAGACCTATCCACGTATATGCTTATAATTTTTCCACCTTGATTCTGTTACATATGCATTCGGTTGATCTTTTGATTAGCAATAATATATCGTGTTAACAACAGTCTTACTAATTCCGTCAAATCGAAAATCCTGGAAACGGCTGAAGCAATTTCTATTCGAAATAAAAACCAGGAGCTTTGGATTCAAAAGATGACGATATATAAATACGAAGGGACCGGACAACACTGGTCCCTAGATATGTTACGACGAATAACATGATCATAGATAAGGATGATCATGTAAACCGCGGAAGATGATGGGATATTGTAGTGGCTAACCCAAAATCTTTCAAAACTTACCTTATTTTTTCAATCAAAATTACCTTTGGTAAAATGGGTTCCTCCAGTTATGCGAAAGATGACCGTAAGCAGTTGTTACGCAGCCTGAAATGAGAGCCACGCTATGGTGAAAATTATCTTTCTTTAGAAAAATTCAAACATAGCTTGAGTGAATTTCAGTGACCAACGACAGTGCAAATATCAGAAGTCCATGAGACATGTAATGATTACATGGATCAGCCGCATACATGAAATCATAGTGAACGTTATACGTTGTTTTAAAGTTTAAAATTCACGCTAAGACAAGCCGACAAGTTTTCGTCCTTCTACAATCTGTATGAATATCCAACAATGTGGGACAATGTAGGTCGAAGCATCTTGAGGTTTGATCTATTTACTATCGTTTAGGGAAACCAACTTTGGTAAAACGATAACATTTTTAAATCCATACTATTCTAGCCCACGGTAAGTCGATTTAATAGTCTATTGGAAGAGATTTCGTGCTGAACTATCAAAAGAATACAGGCAATGACTCAAAACAAGTGACCCATCATTTACACCTACAGTAGAAAACCAACATGCTTGACTAGCTGTTCACTGTTACCATGTATATTATTATTTCAAATAGTTTTTGACAACTGGTTCTCTCTGTAATCTTGACCTTGATCGTTTTCGATTTCAAAACATCTTGGTTTGGTATTTTGGAAATTTGGTTGTCGGATCTTAAAAACTGAAGATTTGTTGTAGAATTATTTTTGGAATAATATATCTTGGTTGATTGCTCGCAATTGACGAACAAATTTTGGTACCTGGATTAAGATTTTGGTACTTGTCAGTTGGTCAGTATATTAGGGGTGTACCAATCTGCCGCGCTTCGAAAACAGACCAGGATAGAATTTGGACATGAAATCAAAGATTGTACATTGAAGCAATGGAATGTGAAACTTATGAGCATGGCGTCGGCTCATAGTCAGTTGACAATGTGATAAACATTAGAACAACAATTGATCTGAAGATCAGATTAATGGTAAATTTTCTTCAGATAACATACATTTACTACAGAAAGTGGTTAACTTCAGTCTTAATCTGTTAGGAGAATTTTAAAAAATACTTTAACATGAAGCTAGACTTCAGGTTTCCCTCATTGCTTTAGAGCTCAAAAGCCGATAAAATGACAGCAACAAATTCTATGTGGTTCAAAGCAATACATACTTTGATAAATCTGGACAGTGCAATAATAGACGAAGATGAACCCATTAACCATACCGGCGAAGATGACAAAATGAATGTTAAAATCGGGTGCAGTCCATCACAAAGAAGTATTCAATAGAATACCTAACCATCCTGATTAGGTAAACTGGTTATCAAGATTGCTATGATGCTAATATATCACATAATTCTAATAATCTTCGTATTCTAATTAAACAACCCAAATTTTGTATGAGACAGTTGTTAGATCCAAACTATTTTGGCTGAAGAATAGCTATCTAGGTGGGTAAGATACGCGTCCTCGCCCGGTTGAAACTAAAACAAAGTGATTGGGTAAAATGACGGTTCTAAAAAAATATGACTACCTAGCTATTCAACCAATAATTGTTCAATTAATCGAATCAATTACACCAAATAAATGTTATTCTATCCTGTTTGAATAGACTACGCACAGATTCGTTCAAAGGATAATATTTGGTTGCTTTATAATACAGGGTGTTTCCAATTCTAGAAGAGTGCTTCAATTCGCAATCACAAATGCACAATTCCAGTCAGTACAAGCAACACAATCAAAATGAGGGACAAACGAATATGGCTGACGCCAAGACTAAGTATCAACTAAAATAAACATAAATTCAGTTCAAGAAGAAACATGAAAACTTAGTGAAGGTGTAAGAAAAATAAAAAATAAAATAAAATACAAATATTACCAACTCAAATGGAGTCAAAAAGACTAACAATATGTAAAACTAAGGGAATCAATAGGAACAAACTGCAAGTGTATACATGTAGAGATTTTCACTCACAAAACATTCAAAATGGATCTTATGACGATTGATGAAATAATGGCAAAGAGAGGATTGAATAGCAGTACAAAGTAAGTTAATCAGAGATGCTGTAGGATCTCAGTTGTTTTCATATATTGATTCCATAACTGTCAAACAAATTCTTTTCATCGATATGGCTAAATTGAGTAAATCGTGTCACTGACATAACTATATTTATGAATAGATGTAGTGATTACAAGACAGAGAACAATAAGAAAAGCATTGAACTGTATTGCAAAATATTCAGTGGGTACCACCATTCCCTCCTTACAAACGAATTCAACAAGAATAGTGTCTTTAATCCAGTATAAACATAAACTAAACAACGTGGGAAGCAAGTAGTGCTGGTCGAACTTGTTCGAGCACATGAGCTTTCACCATTCAGTACAGTGAATAGGACATATAATGAGGTAAACAATTAGTGCACTTATAGTACAAATGAATGTTTCGTGTTATATATTCCAAGTTGCTGTAATAGTATCGTAAAGTTCCATATTGTTCGTGCTTCAAATCAGAGTGGCAAACAACCCTGTACTATATCTTTTGATGCAGCCATTCTAAAGTATTTTTGATGGACAACTGCGTGGGCAAGTTTGCGTCCGCCTGATGTTGAATATAAATGACCGCTTTATACCCGAGGTTGGCTGTGTCAATCTTGGCGCCCAGTTCCTTAATCATAATGGTCAAGTCTTTTCCTACACAGTACTATACAATGGGTAAAACCTGCTCTTAACATTGATTTACTTCATCTTCACTGGCATAACTGATGAGTGAATCGCACCGGATGACTTTATATATGGCCTTTCTTCTCTCGTTTCGAAAGATGCCACCATGTTTCTGGATCCGTGCGACTTTCGTCCTATGAGCGCACTTAATGATTTAGCAAAAGCATCATTGAAAACCCATGCGTGAGAGAGGCACTTCGTTAGTTGTGGCCAGAATACAAGATCAGCTTTATTAAAGTTTGTTCGTTTTGTTTTAATTGTGATCTGATGCCGTGTAGCACCTCCTGCTCGCTGGTATTTTAATAATCTACTTGCTCTAACACATTAATCGTGAATTCATGCGGCTTTTTGTTTGTGCTTGAAATAACTTACTTACGCCTGTTACTCCTCGCGAGGGAGCATAGGCCGCTCACCAGCATTCTCCATCCAACCCTGTTCTGGGCAATCCTTTTCAGCTCCTTCCAGTTGTTATTCATTCTTTCCATATCAGCTTCTATTTCCCGACGTAATGTGTTCTTTGGCCTTTCGCTTTTTCGTTTCCCTTCAGGATTAAAAGTTAGGACTTGACTCGTGATGCAGTTTGACGATTTGCATAGTGTATGTCCTATCCATTTCCATCGTCTTTTCCTAATTTCCTCTTCAGCTGGAAGCTGGTTTGTTCTCTCCCAGAGAGGGCTGTTACTGATGGTGTCCGGCCAATGGATGTTGAGTATCTTGTGTAGACAACTTCACAAATACTTGTACCTTCTTGATGGTGGTTGTAGAAGTCCTCCAAGTTTCAGCTCCATACAGTAGAACCGCCTTGACGGTCGTATTGAAAATTCTCACTTTGATATTGGTTGAAAGTTGTTTTGAGTTCCATATGTTCTTCAATTGAAGGAATGCGGCCCTTGCTTTGACGATCCTCGCCTTTACGTCTGCATCTGAATCTCCTTGTTTATCGATGATGCCTTCCAGGTATGTGAAGGATTCTACATCTTCCAGAGTTTCGCCATCAAGAGTGATTGGATTGCTGTTCTCCGTGTTGTATTTGAGGACCTTGGTTTTCCCCTTGTGTATGTTGAGGCCTACTGATGCAGAGACGGTTGCTACACTGGCTGTCTTTATCTGCATTTGTTCGTGTGTACGATAGGAGGGCTAGGTCATCTGCGAAGTCCAAATCGTCTAATTGATTCTGAGCTGTCCATTGTATTCCGTGTTTTCCTTCAGATGTTGAGGTCTTCATAATCCAGTCGACCACCAGAAGAAAGAGGAAGGGAGAGAGTAAACAGCCTTGTCTGACTCCAGTCCTTACTTGGAATGCATCTGTCAGCTGTCCTCCATGCACTACTTTGCACTGTAGTCCGTCGTATGAGTTCCGGATAATGTTGACAATCTTCTCAGGAACTCCGTAGTGTCGAAGAAGTTTCCATAATGTCCTCCTATCTACACTGTCGAATGCCTTTTCATAATCAATGAAGTTGATGTATAGTGATGAGTTCCACTCAACTGATTGTTCGACGATGATCCGTAGTGTTGCAATTTGGTCTGTGCACGACCGATCCTTACGGAATCCAGCTTGTTGATCTCGAAGTTGGGCATCTACTGCGTCTTTCAACCGGTTCAGCAACACTCTGTTGAAGACTTTCCCTGGTATTGACAGTAGTGTGATGGCTCTGTAGTTTTCACATTTGCTCAGATCTCCTTTCTTTGGAATCTTGACGAGGTGTCCTCCGTTCCAGTCCATCGGCACTTGTTCCCCCTCACAAATCTTTTTGAATAGAAGGCAAAGCACGTTTGTAGTTACTTCGATGTCTGACTTCAGTGTTTCAGCTGTTATGTTGTCGGATCATGCTGTTTTCTCTCTCTTGATTTGTCTAATGGTCATTCTAATTTCTTCCGTTGTTGGTGGATTGAAATCAATAGTTAGATCTGGGTGTGCTGCTTCGATGTCTGGTGGGTTAATGGGAGCCGGCCTATTCAGAATTTCCTCGGATTACTCTACCCATCTGTTTTGTTGTTGTTGAATTTCAGTGATTGGCCTGCCTTCTTTGTCCTTGACTGGTCTCTCTGGTTTACTATATTTCTTCATTGTATCGTAAAGTTGTTTCATATTTCCTCTCTCTTGCAGCTTTTTCTGCCGTCGTTGCTAGTTCTTCCACGTATTTCTGCTTGTCGGCTTCTATTTACTCAGCTTGTGCATGGACTTTCTCTGCTAGTGTTTGGTTGCTGTTAATTGCTGTGTTCTTGTTCTTCCTTTCTTTGATCTTGTCCAGTGTTTCTATAGAGATCCATTCCTTGAGGCCTAGAACCTCCTGATACCTTGAGCTTAATGCTTCTTTGATACCTTTCCAGTTATCCTCCATAGTAGTTTCTTCTTCTTACAGTAGATCCTGTAAGGCTAAGAACCTGTTGTTGAGAGCTATCTTGAATTCGTTGAGTTTGTCAGTATCTCGAAGGAAGGTTGTATTGTACATTTGTTTGTCCAGTTGTCCAGTTCTTCTTTAGGTGGTGATCTGAAGCTATGTCAGCTCCTCTCCTGGTTCTCACATCTTCCATTGTCCCTCGGAATTTCTTATTGATTCAAACATGATCTATCTAGTTCTCTGTGGTGTGGTCCGGTGAGATCCATGTAGCCTTGTGTATACGTTGATGTGGAAATATTGTGCCGCCTATGATCAATTTGTTGAATGCACACAGATTTTCAAATCTTTCCCCATCTCCGTTTCTCTCTCCCAGTCCATTTTGTCCCATGGTATCTTCATAACCGGTGTTGTCTATTCCGACTTTGGCATTTAGATCTCCCATCAGAATGATGAGGTCCCTTCTTGAGCACGTCTCTATGATTGGTTGCAGCCCCCGTAGAATTGATCTTTAATGTCGTCGTTGCTGTAATTGTTGGGTGCATAACATTAGATAATATTAATCGTGATCCCCTCCTTTTTGTTTTGAATGATACTTTGATGATTCTGGATCCGTGAGATTCCCATCCTGCAAGTACATTTCGTGATACTTTGGACAGCATTAGAGCAACTCCTTGAGTGTGTGGAGCATTTTCCTCTTCGTGGCCGGAGTATAGCAGCATCTCTCCCGTATTTAGCCTGTCCAGTTTGTCCAGTTTGGGTCCAATGGGTTTCGCTGATTCCGAGTACTGCCAAGTTGTATCTCCTCATTTCCGTTGCTATTCAACTGGTCTTCCCAGTTTCCAACATTGTCCGGACGTTCCATGTACCTATAAAAATTGTTGCTCTGGTTGTTAGAAGGGGCATCGGCCTCGTGGCTTCCGAAGGAACTCGGCTTTCACCATGATGCGTCTATTTCTTCTAAATGAAGACTTAATTCCCAGGGCAGCGTTTAAATGGTTTGAATTGTTTTCTCTGGTTAGTGTTTTTTAGCGTATAGATCACCAACGTAGACGATCTATGTCGAAATGATCGGAGGCCTACTCCAGTTACACGTGAATGGTGTGACAAGCTAGCTAACGTCTAAGTCACACCTCGTGGTTAGAACCTTACGTGGACTACCCCATTGACGTATCGAGGTACCATAGATGCTTTGAAGGCTGTACAACAGAGAGGACGTTACTACAGAAATAAATCAGTTAAAGTAGATACAAGCAAAAGTAAGACCACCGCCGCATGTGCCAGTCCATGTTATACGATTAACTGATGCGGGTTGGTTGTCCTTGACCTCAACGTGGAATGATAATTTGTTCGATAATCAATGACCCAACTGCAGGATGGTTTGACTAGGGTTTAGTTGAATTTCACTGGCCCTACAAGAGACTTAGTTTTCTACGAGATGGGGTCGCTAACCCTATGCCCAACCCTCCTCTTTTACCCGAGCTTGAGACCGGTAATAACTATAGAAGAGCTACAGACAGAGTTGTTGTAAAAGCTAGTGCCACGTAAGTTCAAAAGAATCTCGAATTTTAACGTCAGGTTTAACCGCTCTTACGTACTAAGACCGTTTAACTTCCTAAAAGAGATCTGATTAAGGTAAAATAGTATTTCTGTCAACTTTTATCATGGCAAGATATATCTTTTTGCTGTGGTATTGCTGGAGACAATCAACAAACCACAGGCATCAGATTAAGACAGTTGTGGCGTTTTTATGAACCAATGATTCCTTTGTACTTGATATGACTGATTTTAAATCCCAAATATGATACATTTGTTTGTGCTCACTTAGTTCTGTTTGGTGCAAATTGTGTTATTTCAAAGATTCCTTGGTAATACAATAATTCGAATACTTCTTGTCGTCACACTTGCGTCGTGATGAAGCCTGTGATAGAATAGTTTAATATAAATTCAAATTTCGATGCATTTGAGGATTACATGAAAAGTTTCGAAATCTGGTCTATGACTAGAAAGATGTTGATGGTAATATTATTGTGGCTCGTTTCCTTATATTCATCGGGAAACAAACCTGAAGCTTGTTAATAATGTTGGAATTTTCAGATAAGCGTATTTCACTTCCTTGTGCAACTCTTAAGGAACCACTACTAGATCATGTAAATTGTGCAAATTTAGAGTGCTGTAACAGAGGAATATTTCATAAAACTATTCATCAGGTTGTCAAGAATTCCACTTCATTACCAAGTCATCACAATCCAATGCGTACTCAAGGTTACGTAGATGATTCATCCTGATCAACCAACAAAGGAAAAGTAAAGGCGAACAAAGAGGAAACGCGCCAAAAATTTAGCTTTTTCGCCTGTCCCTGGGAAATAATGCGGATTTCCCCTTTTTGTCGCTCTGTTGGGAAAATGTTCTACCTTTCGCCTAAATATCCGCCGATGCAGGACACGAAGATGGATACATGTTTGGTCAGTGTTTGTCCTGTGGCAAATTTCACTTACATAGTCCATGTGTATTTCGAAATTCTAAATGCTCTCAATGTGGCAAGATTGAACACATTCGGTCAGATTGTATTATTACTGTCCATTTCGTTGCACGTAGTGCTAGACTTTGTAATTCCGATTCTTCTGATTTAAATGTTCCAAATGAATCATACTGTAATCAGATTCATGACATTATTTTACCAGATATGCATTGTTCGCATGATTCATGGATTTCTAATGAAATTATTTACAGATATGTGGAAAATATGTTGAGTTCATCAAATCCTGATCAGACCTCTGATGTTGTGAAATCAGATGTTGGACCTTCTCACAACCAGTGTTTTTCAAGTAAAATTCTTAGTCGGTGGTATGATGAATCAGAGGAAATGGTAAGCCGGTCAGAGAAACGATTCGCCCTGATATGAAGTTCGCACAGGCAGAAAATTCAGATCGAGTCCAAAATTATCCTAATGAGGTTGAGGTAGATGCATATTTTCCATTGGTTTGTTTTGCAGGGGAATCAAGCCCATATGAATCACATATGTTTATTACACATATCAATGCATATTTACCTGATAACCGGGACAACGACGTCGTATATCCTAACGTCAAAGCAGAAGGAATATGTATCATAATTATTGTGCAAGTTAACGTCGAATTATATATCAGTGTGTATCACCGAATACTCACATATAAAAATCGTAGTGTGAGATGTGAGAAAACAATACAAATTAGCAACGTCAAATTGTTCATGATATCGCGACACAGGAACCCTACACAATGTCGTAGGGTAGGATAGTGTTGGAAAGTCTGTGGTTCGACTTCTAGGTATTAGTGATTTCAGTACACAAACGATATATCGATCAGATATTTGGTGGCCCGTAGTTCTTGACTCCATTTAGAGCGTACGAATGTTTGTTACCGCCTATTCTCGTATATAATCGTCGACTTAAATCGTGTTATCCAATAACGGAATTAAATAAGTCGAATAACGAGAATTGGCTTGAGAATACATATATTTCGTACATGAAGCGAATGAAACATAGCAAAGCAAAATGACACGTATGGAAAATGGCTGGGAAGCCAACTCCATTTTTAGTCGAGCATTACTCAATATTTATAGTCAGACAAAAATAAACTACAAACATGTGATGAGTCATGGGATATGAAGTGTACACACATATACTCTCATATATAAAAACAGTCAAGACTGATAAGTGAATAATTGACAAGGTCAAAATATGACTCAAGTAGAATGAATAAAATGGAATGTCCGAAAACTAGAATATAAGATATATGGGCTTAAAATAATGACTGACACTACAGATACAATACCAAGAACCAGGCTAGCCAGTTTCAGTTTAAGTTGTGAATTATAATACTGATGAGTATATTACAGATAATATAGAGTTTGTATCCAAAACACAGTATGACATACAATGAACTTAAGGGGAAGACGTACAATGGATTACATAGACTTAGATTCCAATTTAAGCTTTGGTGGATGACTTGTTCGTATGAACTAATAATTTCTTTGTAATTCATGACTGCTTGATATTGGATTTCAAATACAATACGCTCGTCCGTGCTCATATAGTTCTCCTTGGTTAAGTTGCGTTATTTCGAAGATTTCTTGTTAATACAACAATTCGAATACTTCTAATTACCACAACAGTCTTAGTATAGAGACTAGAGTCAGATAGTTCAACCCACTATAAAGTCATGGATTGTCGTAACAGTCAGCATACTTCCAGTGGAAAAATATTTAAAACTAGGACAATTGTCATATAATACCGGGGTTAAAATCTTCAACACAAACATTGAGATAGTACTTTGAATGGCGTCGAGTTTGAGAGCTACTTCCGCTATCACCAAATAGGTACAGGAATTCATAAAAACTAATGGTTAGTGATAGTTATCATCAACTCACTCTGGCAGAGGAGAGATCAACTTCCACTTCAGGAGGAGCCTGAAGAAAAGCACCGGAGATAGATTGGAAACACTAAGGAAATCAACAAAGAACATTACAAGGCAGGTCATGGCTAGGAATCCAAAAAGGTGAAAGAAAAAGTGATAGACCGAATTATACGACGCGTCTAAATGTGAACCCAGGTGTGGAGAACCGAAATAGGATTTGGTAAGAAGTTCAAAGGACAGCCTGGAAACTTGGAGAACCCTAGTTGGTGACCTTTAATATGTAAAGGGTCAACAGAGTTGGGAACGTAATGCTGTGTAAAGAGTGTAGAACAAAGTTTTATCAACCTTTGTGAAAGCCCACCACAGACACATGACCGTCCTAAAACGTGTGATTGCCACCCAGTAGACCTAGAAAGTATTGTCTTATAAAACCACCCGGCATAATCACTCAAATTCTTGTATTGAGATCGGATGGTCTATGGCCTGTGTTAATCCTTTCCGATAAGCTTCCGAGAGTGTCAAGTCTACTCCTGAATGAATCAAGAATAGGAAAGAGCTCCATCTCTTCGAGTAGTACGTCCCAAGAATTGATGACATGGTACGAAAAATTATATGTTTCTTATCGGAGTGGATTTTGTAGTGATTTTAAAGTTCGAGTTCACGAGTCGATTCAAGTTAGACCACCATCGCAAACATGAAAGCACTGAACGACCGATTATTCCTAGTATGAGACTTTTCGGCAGTGCAGATCAACGATCCTTTATGCAGGAGTCGAACCTAGGACCCTCAGTCTAGTGCGCGAACACTTAACCTCTAGACCACTAAGCCTGTGTCCAACGGTGTTGTTGCTCAATTTTAATCGATTTGTGAACTTGCGTAAGCCCCCATTTATTGCCTGAGGTTGAGATATTTCCCCAACTGGAGCAGAGAGGACTCCAAAGGTCACGGCTTTTTACCAGGAATCAATCGAGCAACTAGTCACGGGCGCGTCTGTTTTTCTTGGCTTTGTGCTCACCTGCTATGTGCTCTGAGGTATCCCGTTCTGATAGGAAAAGAAGAGGGAACACATAAGGTCCGAACTCAACCCTTAGTATTCTATACATAAAAATCAAATCACCTGTGAATTTTCGGTAGGACACAGTGAAGAGCCACTCTTCATATGATAAACTACGGAGTTCTGGAATTGCACGGGTAGCTGTCCTCTGTAATTTTTTCAAGATATCCGAATCGCTTTTTTTAACATGGCATTACAAACTGAATACGGTTTTCAAGTTTAGACCTAACCCAGTGTATAATTTAGTGAACACATTTGTATCTGTCTTGGTAAATGTCCCCCTGAAGACCTGCGACAGAGCCTTGTGGTACTCCATCCAGTACTAACTACTTGGAGGAGCACTTGGAATTCATCTTTACTTTCTTTATACGACTTCGGCAGAAGTCCACAGATAGTACATTTTCCGGGCTCTAGAATAGTCTATGTTTGGCACCCTACCAAATGTTTTGCTGAAGTCCACGTAGACAGTATCCAATGATTTTCTTTATCTAGATCCTCTGGCCATTGCCATCATGCTATAGAGAGGTTTGCTTTAAGAGATAAACCTATACTGCACGCATTCTTTGCCGTCTGAAAGGTTGTTGGTATCTACAAATATCACCATGGCATTTTGTTTATTATTTCCAGTATTTAAACCATAGCACTGGTGAGGGTGACGCGTCTTTTGTCCGATGAGTGTTTAAACCCTTTTTTAATAACTGTTATGACAACAAATCCTTCCAGTTCATAGTTAACCGACCTTGATAGTGACATCAAGGAAGTCGTGGTTAGTGCAGGAGCAATGCATTGTGAAACATGTATCTAGATTCCATGGTGAAGTTCCGTCAGCCATGTTGAGTTTCATGAGTCTAAAGTGCGAGGGCCTTTGGAGTATAATCTTATCACACTAATTTTAATAATGCAAAATTAAGTAATGAAGACATTTAATACGTCGTATCGATCAAAGTTCACAAGGAGAGACCGCTTCTCTAACTTCAGATTCAGGGCTAATATTTTGTCTAGAAGATGGTCATGAGTGAAAACTGTCCTGGAATTGTCTACTACGACCTCTGCATTGTCCTGGTCTTCCTCCACTGACTGGGACCCACACAATATTGTAATTGCGTTGAGGAATCAATGGTGCGTCCTTATTCTGTAATTTATGTACAAGAACAGTCTCTTTGGCTGTCTGTTTTCAGATTGTGCCAACCTATTTCCACATTTTTACTGAACTACCTGGGTTGTAATTCTACACTTATTTCTGACCGACCTGAAACGTTTCATCGTATTTGCTGTGCCAAGGCTGATGACAGCGCTCCAAAACCTTTCTTCATTTTAATGATCGACGGACCTCATGGTTCATCTATAAATGAGAGTGATTCTTCTCTAGGACTGTCAGGATGCAAATAATTGAGTTACATGACTGCAATGATGAGATCACGTCTCTCCTACCGATGAGATCATGTTATTTAATTTTTAAATCTGCCTGACTGCAAATGCCCGTTCTCATATCACCAGTTCCTGATGCATGGATTATTAAATCCCTTGAGAGCTACCTTTGTTTTAACCATCTAATTCGGAAGTTCCAGAAATCAGTATATAAATTCGTCAGCTGTTTGTATAGTCTTCATTACTGTATTTGGAAATACTCGGAAAATGCAAATATTCGTAAAGACATTGACAGGGAAGACGATCACGTTGGAGGTTGAGCCTAGTGATACTATTGAGAATGTGAAAGCTAAGATCCAAGACAAAGAAGGTATTCCTCCTGACCAACAACGTTTGATATTCGCTGGTAAGCAGTTGGAAGATGGACGTACTCTGTCTGACTACAACATCCAGAAAGAGTCGACTCTGCATCTTGTCCTTCGTCTACGTGGTGGAATGCAAATCTTTGTGAAGACGTTGACTGGTAAGACGATTACGTTGGAGGTTGAGCCTAGTGATACTATTGAGAATGTGAAAGCTAAGATCCAAGACAAAGAAGGTATTCCTCCTGACCAACAACGTTTGATATTCGCTGGTAAGCAGTTGGAAGATGGACGTACTCTGTCTGACTACAACATCCAGAAAGAGTCGACTCTGCATCTTGTCCTTCGTCTACGTGGTGGAATGCAAATCTTTGTGAAGACGTTGACTGGTAAGACGATTACGTTGGAGGTTGAGCCTAGTGATACTATTGAGAATGTGAAAGCTAAGATCCAAGACAAAGAAGGTATTCCTCCTGACCAACAACGTTTGATATTCGCTGGTAAGCAGTTGGAAGATGGACGTACTCTGTCTGACTACAACATCCAGAAAGAGTCGACTCTGCATCTTGTCCTTCGTCTACGTGGTGGAATGCAAATCTTTGTGAAGACGTTGACTGGTAAGACGATTACGTTGGAGGTTGAGCCTAGTGATACTATTGAGAATGTGAAAGCTAAGATCCAAGACAAAGAAGGTATTCCTCCTGACCAACAACGTTTGATATTCGCTGGTAAGCAGTTGGAAGATGGACGTACTCTGTCTGACTACAACATCCAGAAAGAGTCGACTCTGCATCTTGTCCTTCGTCTACGTGGTGGAATGCAAATCTTTGTGAAGACGTTGACTGGTAAGACGATTACGTTGGAGGTTGAGCCTAGTGATACTATTGAGAATGTGAAAGCTAAGATCCAAGACAAAGAAGGTATTCCTCCTGACCAACAACGTTTGATATTCGCTGGTAAGCAGTTGGAAGATGGACGTACTCTGTCTGACTACAACATCCAGAAAGAGTCGACTCTGCATCTTGTCCTTCGTCTACGTGGTGGAATGCAAATCTTTGTGAAGACGTTGACTGGTAAGACGATCACGTTGGAGGTTGAGCCTAGTGATACTATTGAGAATGTGAAAGCTAAGATCCAAGACAAAGAAGGTATTCCTCCTGACCAACAACGTTTGATATTCGCTGGTAAGCAGTTGGAAGATGGACGTACTCTGTCTGACTACAACATCCAGAAAGAGTCAACCTTACATCTTGTTTTGCGCCTACGTGGAGGCATGTGATTTCTGTTAAAGTAGAATTAAAAAATAAATTTTAGTTTGATTTTATTTCTAAACGTAGTTCTGTTTTCTCGAGCTGCGAATGATGTTGATCTGTTGTGTTGTACTAAGTAGTGCGTTTTAGCAGTGTGATACGGTCGATGGATATTCGAGCTTGTACAGATTTCAGCTAAGTCATTCATTGTTTAATCATGTTGTAGGACGAGTCGTTTGGACACAATGTGTTTGATGATATAGGCTTTAGGAGTTGTATGGTATTGAGTAAGGATACGCGTTTTGAAATTTGTAGGAAAGTAATCGCAAATAAAGTGATTGTCATATTACAACCGACTTCGTGACATCACATAATCCATTGCTGTAGATATCGACCGCATATCAGACTTGAGTTTGTATATCCAACCCATTCTCAGCGTCTTTTCCTAGTTCCCGTTTCAGTTGGATGCTGGTTTGTTCTCTCCCGCGGTAGGCTGTTGCTGATGATATCCGGCCAACGGACAATAAGTATATTGTGTAGAAAGTTGCTTATAAATACCTGTACCCTTTTGATGGTGGTTGTAATAGTTCTCGGAGCTTAAGCTCTGTACAGTAGAACTGTCTTGACGTTCGTATTGAAGATTCTGACTTTGATATTGGTTTATAGACAGTTGTTTTGAGTTCCATATGTTTTTCAAATGTAGGAATGCTGTCCTTGCTTTGCCAATCCTCGCCTTTACATCTGCATCAGGTCCTCCTTGTTCACCGATGATGCTTCCCAGGTACGTGAAAGACCACATCTTCCAAAGTTTCTGCATCAAGTGTAATTGGATTGGTGTTCTCCGTGTTGCATTTGAGGATCATGATTTTGCCCTTGTGTATGTTGAGGTCTACTGCTTCAGAGGCTGCTGCTACACTGGCTGTCTTGATATGCATTTGTTGGTGTGTACGGTACTGAAAGGCCAGGTCATCTGCGAAGTCCGAACCGTCTAGTTGCACCCAACCTGTCCATTGTATTCCGTGGTTTCCTTGAGATGAGGGCATCTCGATAATCCAATTAACCACAAGAAGAAATAGAAAGGAGGAGAATAGAGAGCCTTGTTTGACTCCGGTCCTTACTTGGAATGCGTCTGTCAGCTGTTCTACATGCACCACTTTGCACTGTAGTCCGTCGTATGAATACCGTATGATGTTGACGATGTTCTTAGGTACTCATTCCATAGTGCCGAAGAAGTTTCCATAAAGTCCTCTTACATACACTGCCGAATACTTTCTCGTAGTCAAGGAAGTTGATGTATAGTGACGAGTTCCATTTAATCGATTACTAAACAATGATCCTGGTGTCGCGATTTGGTCTGTGCATGACCGATCCCTACTGAATCAGGTCTGTTGGTCTTGAAGCTGAACGTTTACTGAACTTTCCATCCAGTCCAATAACACTTTTTTGAAACTTTCCCTGGTACGGATAGTAGTGTGATGCCCCTGTAGCTCTCGCACTTGCTCAGATCTTTTTGTGGTATCTTGATGAAATATCCTTCTTTCTAGTCTATCTGCGGCACTTGTTCTTCCCCCGAGATCTTCCTGAATAGAACGTGGACTATGTTTGAAGTTACTTCTATATCTGACTGCAGTAGCAGCAGACAACTGTTAAGACTTGTCAAGGACACAGGTATTATGAATCCAACTTTCAGCGAAAGTATCTCGGGAAAAGATGGACATATTATTCACTCTCAATCCAGGAGACTGGATCGATGGGCGGAACACTTTAGGGATCATTTCAACTGGCCTTCAGCCACACTTCGGTTTCCCTCAATCTACAGTCGACCTGAATGGCATGTTGATGTAGGTCCTCCAACACTTAACGAAGTTGAAAAAGCTATAGGAAATCTGAAGCGAGGGAGAGCAGCAGGTCCTGACTGGTTTACCTCTGAGGTTTTTAAGGATGGCAGTCCAGTATTGGCAGTGAGATTGACTAAGGTCTTAGGTAGAATCTGGGAACTGGACGTAATCCCGTCTGACTGGTCTCAATCACTGATTGTGTCAGTCTATAAGAAGGCACAAAAGTCCTCTTGTGACAGTCACAGAGGGATCAGCCTGACTAATACAGTGTATAAAATATTAGCTTTAATAATACTTCGACGCCTAACTAAAGCTCGTGCAGAGCAGACTAGAGAAAACCAGGCTAGTTTCCGACTTGGACGTGGCTGTATAGACCAGATAATCCCAATTCGTCAGGTCCTAGAACATAGACGAACATTCAGACGTTCCACAATAGTAGTATTTTTCGACTTAAGGCGGCATTTGACTCTGTTACTCCGACAAGCGATGTTTTATGGTGTAGGAGTAGGATGGAAGAAAGCGAGGGGCGGCCAGACCAAAACATGTCACAAATACATGAATTGAATTAAACATCAGTTTTCAGTAATAAATATTATAGGTTGAAGGTTGATTTGGCTGTAGCGATTCTTACACTAAGTATTTCTGTTAAGCTTTAGTTTCTTCTCAAAGGGTCCATTGATGAAACTGATATGACTTGTCCGGATAGAGGATCTTGTCGATGACCACTGAGAAAATAGAATCCTATCTTGAGTGTGTTTAATTGTGAGTCTTTTTATCTTTTTTGTGAAGGCATCGAGGATGGCTAGTCTTCAAGCTAACAAGAAGGTAGACATGTCAGCACATAACTGATCGTTAAGGGTACGAAATTCCAATGTAACCTGGCCTCACATTTGATTATAAGGTAGAGAATTTAAGTGTTGTAATTTCTTATGATGCGAGAAACTGGTCAGGACATTTACTGTGTTATTACTTACTTGTCAGACATGCTCGAGAGTGTCAGTATCTTTAAAAAGACATGGATTAGCTGGGTGGATGCAGTATTTTAGGTGAAGTGTCAGGTGAATGGGGTATGAAATCTGAAATATATTTTCGTCAAGGAATCTAAAGATTTTGCGAAGTGACCATAATACGCAGCACCATTTAGCAGCTGTTGCATTGTAGTGTGAGGTCTTTTTCAAGTCACGACTTAAAGTTTCTAGGTGTTCTTAATCTTGTGAGAGTGGCGTCCCATTTGTCATGTAATTCTGGTCGTTGTTGTTGTCGTTGTGGCTGATGTGCACTCGGTCACTTTCTGATATTGGTCTTCCAATCCAAACTTTATGAGCACCTAGCTCATTCATTTGAACCAGCTTACTCTCGAGCTTAGTATTATCACTACTTATTATTCTCCAGACTTTTATATCATCTAGAAAGTATACTGCGGTCATCCAACTGAACACATTTGATCACAGAACTGAATTAACATCGTATGGATTATTCGGATCAACAAGATCCTCTATCCGGACAAGTCATATCAGTTTCATCAATGGACCCTTTGAGAAGAAACTAAAGCTTAACAGAAATACTTAGTGTAAGAATCGCTACAGCCAAATCAACCTTCAACCTATAATATTTATTACTGAAAACTGATGTTTAATTCAACTGACAACACTAAATGGATTTCCCAAATGTAGTCTGAGTAAAAGAAAACTAAAAATGCTTCCAAGCTACCCACAATATTCTTTGTATAAATACAACGTCAAATAAAAGTGTTGTCTCAGTTCCTAGATTATACACTATACTCAGACATAGTAATAAAAGTAAACGCCATATTAATTACTTTAAGGGAGAGAAATAACGTGGTTATGCGCTGTGGGTTCGAAATATTATAAACCTGATGGGTAAACAATTCTTAGTTTTACTCTGAATGCATGGTGTAGTATCAATGTACCAAGTATGTTTTTTTGGTTGTGTAACTGATATGAGGTTGTCATATGGAAAAGACCTTTCGGACGTTAGCCCAACTAGCTTTGAAGTCTAGCTTATGAAGATTATTTATTCTTGCTTATGATCAGGCACCTCAATCTGTTTTTGATCAGTATTACGTTTAAAAAACCAAGACTGTCTGCTAACCGTTCAGATGGATTTGTTACGAAAATTTGGCTGTTAATAGGTATTAACTAAAGCGATTTCAAGCAAATTTACTGATGTATACCGTAAATGTGACATTTACTGAAGCATATCTCGCTAGATGGTGTAATTCTTTTAGTAACTATCAACATAACGATGGATTGTTAGTTAAAACATCCCACTTTCAACCAATAGGTTTTGGGTGCAAGACCGCTCCATACTTAAGTTTGGATAACCGAGTATTATCAATGAATCTCAAACATTGACTGGGAGTGCACTTACATATAATGAGAGCCAAGATCTTTAGGTCTGCAGAAGAACACCATAGTGTCAGACCACTTTGGTCCACTTCTTATAAACCACAATCCTCATCTACTGCTACCATTGATTTTTCATCTCAACGTGGATCTGATTAGATTCACATGTCATAAATATTTACCAGGATTCCAGGAAATGCATGACAGTCACCAATTGAAGCAAGATGATAATCCAGACAACTTTTGCTGTAGCTCTCTTAGGGTTTATGCCAATCCCAAGCGCGAGCAATGGAGAAGGGTTGGACATGGAATCAACAACCCCACTACATAGAAAACAACCTTGCTAAAAGCACACTAACCAGAATGAACAATTTAAGCCATTTGAGATCTTCCCTGGGAGTTGGAGAATCTTCATTCAGAAGGATTATGACGCCTCATGGTGAGAGTCGAGACTCTTTGGAAGTAACGAGGCCGATGCCCCTTCTAACAACCTGAGCAACAGCTTAGATTGGTACATGAAATGTCTGGACAATATGGGAGACCGATAGGATCAATCAAATAGCTACGGAAATCAGGAGATACAACTTGGAGGTGCTCGGAATCAGTGAAACCCATTCGATCGAAGCTCGACAGGAAGGATTAGATTCGGGAGAGATGCTGTTGTACTCTGATCATGAAGAAGAAAACGCTCAACACACTCAGGAAGTTGCTTAGATTCTGTCCAATGAAGCATGGAAAACACTTATAGGATGTGAATCTCGTGGATCCAGAATCATCAAAGCATCCTTCAAAACAAAGGAGATCACAAAGAATCCTATCCAATGTCATACACCCACCAACTATAGCAATGAAGATGATAAAGGCCAGTTTTACGAGAGGACGCAATCGGTCGTAGTGAAGTGTCCAGGAACGGACTTGACCATTCTGACGGGAGACCTAAACTCCAAGGTTGGAATGAACAACGCCGGGTGAGAAGATATCATGGGGCGACATGGACTGGGAGAAAAGAATGACAATCGCGAGAGATCTACAGATTCACATGCATTCAACAAAATGGTTATGGGTGGTAGTGTATTCCTCTTCCCCCCACAAACGCGTACACAAAGCTACATGGGTCTCACTGGATCACATTACAGAGAACGAGATCGGCCATATTTGCATCACTAAGATACATTCAGAAGGTCAATGGGAGACGTGAGAACGAAGAAACAGATAACCACCTGATTGTCAAGAGGAAAATGAATGTAGACAGATAAAGTTTTCCATATAGGTAACATTAAGTACTGAACGACTTATTTAGCCAATGGATATATAAACCTTGTCTTTTAGAAACTACTTTGCCGATGAACTATATCAGTGTCGTCGTCTTTTCGTATTTATGATTTTTAGTTCGAAAGGTTCAATAAGGTACAGGAAAGTTAATTTGTCTTAGTTTCAAACTCCTCACCAAGTTTTACAACAGTTACCATACTTTTAATTCATTGAGTCATAATCTTTGTGTATTCATTAATATACACTGCGAAAAGGTTTCGGATGTGTGTGACGCCGTTGTCATACAATCTCTTGTATTTCAGTCGACGGTCGTTCGTGAATAAAATTATCATGTTGAAGATCTTCTAGTAACAGAGATAGAGAGATGTACTATAGAATTGGCTATTGAAAGTGATGAATGAGTATAATTGGTGGTATTGATTGTCTGCACATGATGTTATTATGGTGAAACATGGAGAGGAGATTACAAAACACGTGAAGTGATTTTCGTAGGAATCAGTTTGGTTATCCCTCATTTGTAGACGTTAAAAGTTTGATTTATGGTATTTTCATATTATCTGAGTTGTAGGCTTTTACTAACTCCCACTAACCGTTGTGATATTTTTCACCTCAATACGTTCCAGTTAATTAACCATAAATCTGTTATTTGTTGCAAATTTCCTGTGTGTATATCTTTGCAGGTTTATTGTTTTTGATTTGCTGTAGTCTAGCATTTTATGTTTTGTCACGTGAGTTCTTGACTTCGAATAACAATGTGTTTGGGTGATCTTTCTGGTATTCTGATTAGTGAATTGTGTGAATACTGTTTGGATCTATCAGTCGTTAGCGCTCACAGTAACTTCGTCGGTGGAATCAGTGTTATTAGCCTAGGTGGGAATATCAACAGATACCTGTGTGGAAACTGATCAACCTATGATTTTGATGTGTAGACCGTTGAGGTACTTATGGTTTACTGCAGAGTTTGATAAGAATATGTCCAAGGCTGGTTACGAATGAGACTTAAAGGTTTTGAACAAGCTGTATAAATGGATGGTTTTTGATCAAGCCTACTTTGAACCCAGTTTTGAATGACAATGGTTGTGAAGATCTAGTCTTATCACATTAATACTTGAGTAGATAAGTTTAGTTTTGTTACCTGACCTCAGCATTCAGCAAATGTTGGAACAGAGACTGTTGATAACTGCGTTGACGTCATTTATTTTTTATGTCATAATCACATCTCAGACAATAATCGGCGTTTGTGTCTAAGGCAGTATATGAGACTGTTTTTCGAAGCCTAAAATGTATGATGCATCTCACTGATATTAACATCGAACCGGGCAGATTTGGAAAAAAACGAAAGTATTGTGGAAAATCTGGAAATTTCAGTTACAGAGTTGGAAACTATGGTTTACCGAATATTCACTTTCGACTCATGATTTTCAAATGTAACAATAGTTATTATTAAAAAAAATAAGCGAAAGTCATGTGGTATAACTATGATATTTGTGGGAATGTTTAATAAATAAGTTGAAAAATATTTCTGTGCATGTGATTGTTAAAATCAAGACGACAACAGATTATGACTAATATAACTGATTTATTTGATTTTTCGTAATTTGAGAAAAACATGCTCTGTCGAAATATTTTAGCACATGTGATCCAACAAAGATAGGAGTTTTTGAGAAAAAGACAACAGCAATAATTCATATGATGACGCCTAATATGCACTTTTCTTGATGCAAAACGATATGATTCCATGTTAATGTGATACAAATTATATGTTATATTTGAATGGCAATCGTATACAAGAGTCGATTGCGTAACAAGTGAGATGGTAGCATCTCTTGGATATAGGTGTAGTCTAATAGACCAACTAACTGGTTAAAATGTGGGATGACTATCGAGCGGTATGTGGGTCGTGGTTCCTCTGGTATGTGAGTTGATGTACGAAGTTTACCTAGTTTTAAAATAAACCGAGGTAGTATTTCAGTGTTCCTTACTTTTCCTAGCTGATATATTTTCGCGATGAAAACTATTTCCAGTGGGATATATTCCTTTATAAAAGAATAAATGTCATTAGCACCCTCTCCAAATGCTGATGTAACTGGTTCTGTTAAACTGCAAGCTAAGCGTCACTGAGTATTACAGCTCATAAAGTTAGATCAATACTTTGATCTCTAAGGATTTATGATGAGTTGAAATAAGGTTAATTTTACTGGGGTACTCTCATTGAGCCAACGTGTTTTTGAGATAATTTAGCTATGTAATGCACTAATAAAAATGTAGAAACATTCGATTCTTCAAGGAAATGTGGTTTCTTACCATCATTTTTACCAAGAAGAAACGTCTTGGAATTGATACTAACTGATCACTCAGCAGTAAGCTATATCATGTTGTCAAGTCCTTAGTTCTGAAATGTGGATATCAGTTACAGATCCACGGGTAACATAATTGGTTGTGATACTGGCCAATGGGAGTGTAAATTCTGTTTGGAAAAAACAGTACCCTCCGGAATGTAGGTACAGCTCTCCAACGAGCGCCGACGTTCACGAAACCTAGTTCTAGAACCTCCAACACCCTAACATTGCAGTTCACCAGATTTAGAGCACCAAAGATGGATTTAGAAACAATTTGCCTTAGGGTTATCAGTGTGTGTAATAGTTCCAGAGCAATATGCATATGAATGACGATTTAATACAATGATTAGTGAAATAGTTAAACGTATTTGCTAAACAATTTTAGTAGGAAAGTATCTACTTATAAGTAGTATTTCCCACAAGTACAAAATTATGAATATTGGGTAATTTATAATTCAGTCACATATAGGCAGTCAGGAGATCCTGAAGTAATTGAGTTAGAAACTAGTGAGTTCGGATAAGAGCAGCATCAAAGCCATTCTCTCATGTTACATACAATATATCAAGCAGGAACCTGTAGATTGAAACCAAGGTCCTAAAGCGAAATATCGTCTTAGGTATTACTGAGACCACGTAAGGGTCTAAGCTGAGCAATCATTAAAAACCAAGAGGCGTTGGACAGCTGTGTCTTCTTATCATGGGAACTCTCAGCAATGTTTATTCACGACTGCACCACAGGAGTCGAAACTAGGACCTTCGGTATCACGCGCGAACACCCAGCCTCAAAAATACTGAGTCGGAATCCAGTGATGAATATGTGTAACTTCAACCTGGTTCACAATATTTCGGGACTATTTTCCATTGTCTTCAGTGAGTGACTGTCTCAAACCTTACACAGTTGAGCTCCACTGGTCAACGATTCACTCCGGAATTCCCTCTTTTACTGCGAGGAGGCCGTGTTTCACTTTTTTATTTTATCTCTTTGAAACATTCCCTCTTAAATGCAATCGCCAAACAGATAATAAGTGCTGTTACTTATTAAACGATTTCCAAAAAACCCAACTATCCTCAAAACGGTTGTTCAGAATCACCGATTACTGATTGTAAAAGTCACCAACCAATTCGTATTTTGTACGTATCATGCTTCTTACACATACTTTAGCTGTTACTTAAGTAAAAAATCCTTCATGTTGAAAAATCGATAAGATCCGTATACATCACCTTTTCCTCCAATCTGTATCTTTATCTCTTATTAATTCTATAGCCTGTGAATAAAATTCTAATGGAAATCATAGAAGTGTTTCGTTTTTATCAATAATTGCAGCTTATAAACCACGTAAATTTGGCGTCTCAACTAGACATATACTTACTTACTTACGAC
This sequence comes from Schistosoma mattheei, assembly GCA_944470405.2. Taxonomy (NCBI): domain Eukaryota; kingdom Metazoa; phylum Platyhelminthes; class Trematoda; order Strigeidida; family Schistosomatidae; genus Schistosoma; species Schistosoma mattheei. Next base: position 17,564,508 of record OX103951.1, on the reverse strand, counting down.
TTTTACTCCCAATGGAGCATAGGCCGCAGACCAGCATTCTCCAACCCACTCTGTCCTGGGCCTTCTTTTCTAGTTCCATCCAATTCTTGTTCATTTTTCTCATGTCTATCTCCATTTCTCGGCGTAATGTGTTCTTTGGTCTTCCTCTTTTCCTTTGACCTTCAGGATTCCATGTGAGGGCTTGTCTTGTGACGCAGTTGGGTGCTTTCCTCAATGTGTGTCCTATCCACTTCCAGCGCTTCTTCCTGATTTCTTCCTCCGCTGGGATCTGGTTTGTTCTCTCCCACAGTACGTTGTTGCTAATAGTGTCCGGCCAATGGATCTGAAGTATTTTGCGTAGACAATTGTTAATAAACACCTGTATTTTCTGGATGATGGCTTTCGTAGTTCTCCAGGTTTCTGCCCCATACAGTAGAACTGTCTTGACATTTGTATTGAAAATCCTGACCTTGGTGTTGGTTGACAGTTGCTTTGAGTTCCAGATGTTCCTCAGTTGTAAATATGCTGCTCTTGCTTTGCCGATCCGCGCCTTCACATCTGCATCAGATCCACCCTGTTCATCAATGATGCTGCCCAAATACGTAAAGGTTTTTACATCTTCCAAATCTTCTCCGTCAATTGTGATTGGATTGGTGCATGCTGTGTTGTATCGGAGAATCCTGCTTTTCCCTTTGTGTATATTGAGACCTACTGCTGCTGAGGCTGCTGCCACACTGTTCGTCTTCTCCTGCATTTGTTGTTGCGTTTGGGATAGAAGGGCCAGATCGTCTGCGAAGTCTAGATCGTCCAACTGCATCTTAGATGTCCATTGTATCCCGTGCTTCCCTTCAGACGTTGACGTCTTCATGATCCAGTCGATCACCAGGAGAAAGAGAAAGGGTGAGAGTAAGCAACCTTGCCTAACACCGGTCTTCACTTCGAACGACTTTGTCAACTGTCCTCCATGCACAATTTTGCAGTGTAATCCATCATATGAATTCTGTATGATATTGACTATCTTCTGAGGCACGCCGTAGTGTCGAAGAAGTTTCCATAGTGTTGTTCTGTCCACGCTATCAAATGCCTTTTCGTAGTCAATGAAGTTGATGTAGAGTGATGAATTCCATTCAATTGATTGTTCCACAATGATCCGTAGAGTTGCGATTTGGTCTGTACACGATCTATCCTTACGGAATCCTGCCTGTTGGTCACGAAGTTGGGCGTCTACGCAGTCCTTCATCCTGTTTAACAATACCCTGTTGAAGACTTTTCCCGGTATTGAGAGAAGAGTGATGCCCCTGTAGTTATCACAGTTGCTGAGATCGCCTTTCTTCGGTATTTTGATCAGAAGTCCTTCTTTCCAGTCTTTTGGTACTTGTTCCTCATCCCAAATCTTATTGAAGAGAATGTGGAGTATCCTTGCAGTTGCCGCTACGTCTGCTTTTAGTGCCTCTGCTGGATGTTGTCCGGTCCTGCTGCTTTGCCACTCTTGATTTGTCTGATGGCCATGCTGATTTCTTCAATTGTTGGTGGGCCAACATTGATTGGGAGGTCCGTGGGTGCTGCTTCGATGTTGGGTGGGTTCAGTGGAGCTGGTCGATTCAAGAGTTCTTTGAAGTGTTCTACCCACCTGTTTTGTTGCTCTTCAATGTTGGTGATTACCTCGCCTTCCTTGCTTTTCACTGGTCGTTCTGGTTTGCGGCGATTTCCAGAGAGTTTCTTTGTCGTGTCATACAGTTGTCTCATGTTTCCTTCTCTTGCAGCCTTTTCCGCCGTCGTTGCTAAATCTTCCACATATTTACGTTTGTCGGTTCTGATGCTCCTCTTCACTTGTTTGTTTACTTCTGTGTATTCAGCTTGTGCCTTGGCTTTTTCTGCTCTTGTTCGACTGGTATTGATTGCTGCCTTCTTGTTCCTCCTTTCTTGAATCTTATCCAGTGTATCAACAGTGATCCATTCCTTGTGATGGTGCTTCTTGTGACCCAGGACCTCATGACATGTTGAAGTGATTGCCTCTTTGATCCCCTTCCAGTTGCTCTCCACAGTAGTTCCTTCTCCATTGAGTAGATCATGAAAGGCCTGGAACTTGTTGCTGAGGACTATCTTGAATTTGTTGAGTTTGTTAGTATCCTGAAGAAAGGCCGTATTGAACTTTTGTGATATTGTCCGCCCCGTTGTCCAGTGCTTCTTGAGTTTCAATTTCATCTTGGCGACCAGCAAGTGATGATCTGATGCTATATCAGCTCCTCTCTTGGTTCTCACGTCCTCTATAGTCCTCCTGAACGTTTTGTTGATGCAAATATGGTCGATTTGGTTTTGTGTAGAGTGATCCGGTGAAGTCCATGTGGTTTTGTGTATGCGTTTATGTGGGAATATGGTGCCGCCTATGACCAGCTTATTGAAGGCACATAGATTTGCAAATCTCTCACCATTTTCGTTTCTTTCTCCCAGTCCGTGTCGTCCCATGATGTCTTCATATCCAGTGTTGTCCGTTCCAACCTTGGCGTTGAAATCTCCCATCAGAATGGTCAGGTCCTTTGTTGGGCACTTCTCGACGATTGACTGCAGCCTATTGTAGAATTGATCTTTAGCGTCTTCATTGTAGTCGTTGGTAGGCGCATAGCATTGGATGATGTTCATTGAAATACCCTCTTTCTTTGTTTTGAACGAGGCTTTGATGATCCTTGGTCCATGAGATTCCCATCCTATAAGTGCATTTTGCGCTTGTTTGGACAGCATCAATGCAACTCCTTGTGTATGTGGTGCATTTTCTTCTTCATGGCCGGAGTATAACAGGAGCTCTCCTGTAGTTAGTCGTTGTTGTCCAACTTGTGTCCAATGTGTTTCACTGATCCCAAGTACCTCTAGGTTGTATCTTCTCATTTCTGCAGCAATTTGGAAGGCTCTTCCGGTGTCCCACATTGTACGAACATTCCATGTACCTAAATAAATGGTCGCTCTGGTTGTCAGAAGGGGCATCGGCCTCGTAACTTCCGAAGGAATTCGGCTTTCATCATGAGGCGTCATAATTCTTCTAAATGAAGACCTTCTGACTCCCAGGGCAGAGTTTAAAAGGTTTGAATAATTTTTTCTGGTTAGCGTTTTTTTAGCGAGTTAGTTTTCTACGGGATGGGGACGCTAACCCCATGCCCAACCCTCCTCCTTTATCCGGGCTTGGGACCGGCAGTAGCCCCCGGAGGGACTCCAGGCGGAGTTAACTAGACATATAGCTCAACCTATAGGATTAATCATCAGTACTATGTCAAACGTCTTAGAGTCTGCCAACTAACACAAATAACTAATCTATATTATTTAAAACGTCTACTAAACGAAGTCACCACCGTATCAAATCAGCATTTCTGTAAACGTAATTACAATGAAACCAAATACTCTAATTTATCCTGTATGAACTGCTCATGGAAATCGCCTTTAACTTGAAGAGATATTATTTCAGTTACTAACGTTACAAGAGGTGACCTGCTGTTTGAATGATCCTTGTTGATCAACCATGAAGATCAAGAACCGACCTACGTTAGACAAGCACTGGATTCCAGGAAGCACTGGATAGTTGTGTCTTCCTAGCTTAATAATACTCAGCAGAACTTATCCTTGAATCCACCACAGAGAGTCGAACTAAAATCTTCAGATCCCACATCGTGAGCATAAGATATAGATCACTGTGTCCGAATCCAATAGTGTGAAAGTAAGGTTTGAGGCAGTCACTCACTGAAGGCAATGGAAAATAGTCCCGAAATATTGTGAACCAGGTTGAAGTTACACATATTCATCACTGGATTCCGACTCAGTATTTTTGAGGCTGGGTGTTCGCGCGTGATACCGAAGGTCCTAGTTTCGACTCCTGTGGTGCAGTCGTGAATAAACATTGCTGAGAGTTCCCATGATAAGAAGACACAGCTGTCCAACGCCTCTTGGTTTTTAATGATTGCTCAGCTTAGACCCTTACGTGGTCTCAGTAATACCTAAGACGATATTTCGCTTTAGGACCTTGGTTTCAATCTACAGGTTCCTGCTTGATATATTGTATGTAACATGAGAGAATGGCTTTGATGCTGCTCTTATCCGAACTCACTAGTTTCTAACTCAATTACTTCAGGATCTCCTGACTGCCTATATGTGACTGAATTATAAATTACCCAATATTCATAATTTTGTACTTGTGGGAAATACTACTTATAAGTAGATACTTTCCTACTAAAATTGTTTAGCAAATACGTTTAACTATTTCACTAATCATTGTATTAAATCGTCATTCATATGCATATTGCTCTGGAACTATTACACACACTGATAACCCTAAGGCAAATTGTTTCTAAATCCATCTTTGGTGCTCTAAATCTGGTGAACTGCAATGTTAGGGTGTTGGAGGTTCTAGAACTAGGTTTCGTGAACGTCGGCGCTCGTTGGAGAGCTGTACCTACATTCCGGAGGGTACTGTTTTTTCCAAACAGAATTTACACTCCCATTGGCCAGTATCACAACCAATTATGTTACCCGTGGATCTGTAACTGATATCCACATTTCAGAACTAAGGACTTGACAACATGATATAGCTTACTGCTGAGTGATCAGTTAGTATCAATTCCAAGACGTTTCTTCTTGGTAAAAATGATGGTAAGAAACCACATTTCCTTGAAGAATCGAATGTTTCTACATTTTTATTAGTGCATTACATAGCTAAATTATCTCAAAAACACGTTGGCTCAATGAGAGTACCCCAGTAAAATTAACCTTATTTCAACTCATCATAAATCCTTAGAGATCAAAGTATTGATCTAACTTTATGAGCTGTAATACTCAGTGACGCTTAGCTTGCAGTTTAACAGAACCAGTTACATCAGCATTTGGAGAGGGTGCTAATGACATTTATTCTTTTATAAAGGAATATATCCCACTGGAAATAGTTTTCATCGCGAAAATATATCAGCTAGGAAAAGTAAGGAACACTGAAATACTACCTCGGTTTATTTTAAAACTAGGTAAACTTCGTACATCAACTCACATACCAGAGGAACCACGACCCACATACCGCTCGATAGTCATCCCACATTTTAACCAGTTAGTTGGTCTATTAGACTACACCTATATCCAAGAGATGCTACCATCTCACTTGTTACGCAATCGACTCTTGTATACGATTGCCATTCAAATATAACATATAATTTGTATCACATTAACATGGAATCATATCGTTTTGCATCAAGAAAAGTGCATATTAGGCGTCATCATATGAATTATTGCTGTTGTCTTTTTCTCAAAAACTCCTATCTTTGTTGGATCACATGTGCTAAAATATTTCGACAGAGCATGTTTTTCTCAAATTACGAAAAATCAAATAAATCAGTTATATTAGTCATAATCTGTTGTCGTCTTGATTTTAACAATCACATGCACAGAAATATTTTTCAACTTATTTATTAAACATTCCCACAAATATCATAGTTATACCACATGACTTTCGCTTATTTTTTTTAATAATAACTATTGTTACATTTGAAAATCATGAGTCGAAAGTGAATATTCGGTAAACCATAGTTTCCAACTCTGTAACTGAAATTTCCAGATTTTCCACAATACTTTCGTTTTTTCCAAATCTGCCCGGTTCGATGTTAATATCAGTGAGATGCATCATACATTTTAGGCTTCGAAAAACAGTCTCATATACTGCCTTAGACACAAACGCCGATTATTGTCTGAGATGTGATTATGACATAAAAAATAAATGACGTCAACGCAGTTATCAACAGTCTCTGTTCCAACATTTGCTGAATGCTGAGGTCAGGTAACAAAACTAAACTTATCTACTCAAGTATTAATGTGATAAGACTAGATCTTCACAACCATTGTCATTCAAAACTGGGTTCAAAGTAGGCTTGATCAAAAACCATCCATTTATACAGCTTGTTCAAAACCTTTAAGTCTCATTCGTAACCAGCCTTGGACATATTCTTATCAAACTCTGCAGTAAACCATAAGTACCTCAACGGTCTACACATCAAAATCATAGGTTGATCAGTTTCCACACAGGTATCTGTTGATATTCCCACCTAGGCTAATAACACTGATTCCACCGACGAAGTTACTGTGAGCGCTAACGACTGATAGATCCAAACAGTATTCACACAATTCACTAATCAGAATACCAGAAAGATCACCCAAACACATTGTTATTCGAAGTCAAGAACTCACGTGACAAAACATAAAATGCTAGACTACAGCAAATCAAAAACAATAAACCTGCAAAGATATACACACAGGAAATTTGCAACAAATAACAGATTTATGGTTAATTAACTGGAACGTATTGAGGTGAAAAATATCACAACGGTTAGTGGGAGTTAGTAAAAGCCTACAACTCAGATAATATGAAAATACCATAAATCAAACTTTTAACGTCTACAAATGAGGGATAACCAAACTGATTCCTACGAAAATCACTTCACGTGTTTTGTAATCTCCTCTCCATGTTTCACCATAATAACATCATGTGCAGACAATCAATACCACCAATTATACTCATTCATCACTTTCAATAGCCAATTCTATAGTACATCTCTCTATCTCTGTTACTAGAAGATCTTCAACATGATAATTTTATTCACGAACGACCGTCGACTGAAATACAAGAGATTGTATGACAACGGCGTCACACACATCCGAAACCTTTTCGCAGTGTATATTAATGAATACACAAAGATTATGACTCAATGAATTAAAAGTATGGTAACTGTTGTAAAACTTGGTGAGGAGTTTGAAACTAAGACAAATTAACTTTCCTGTACCTTATTGAACCTTTCGAACTAAAAATCATAAATACGAAAAGACGACGACACTGATATAGTTCATCGGCAAAGTAGTTTCTAAAAGACAAGGTTTATATATCCATTGGCTAAATAAGTCGTTCAGTACTTAATGTTACCTATATGGAAAACTTTATCTGTCTACATTCATTTTCCTCTTGACAATCAGGTGGTTATCTGTTTCTTCGTTCTCACGTCTCCCATTGACCTTCTGAATGTATCTTAGTGATGCAAATATGGCCGATCTCGTTCTCTGTAATGTGATCCAGTGAGACCCATGTAGCTTTGTGTACGCGTTTGTGGGGGGAAGAGGAATACACTACCACCCATAACCATTTTGTTGAATGCATGTGAATCTGTAGATCTCTCGCGATTGTCATTCTTTTCTCCCAGTCCATGTCGCCCCATGATATCTTCTCACCCGGCGTTGTTCATTCCAACCTTGGAGTTTAGGTCTCCCGTCAGAATGGTCAAGTCCGTTCCTGGACACTTCACTACGACCGATTGCGTCCTCTCGTAAAACTGGCCTTTATCATCTTCATTGCTATAGTTGGTGGGTGTATGACATTGGATAGGATTCTTTGTGATCTCCTTTGTTTTGAAGGATGCTTTGATGATTCTGGATCCACGAGATTCACATCCTATAAGTGTTTTCCATGCTTCATTGGACAGAATCTAAGCAACTTCCTGAGTGTGTTGAGCGTTTTCTTCTTCATGATCAGAGTACAACAGCATCTCTCCCGAATCTAATCCTTCCTGTCGAGCTTCGATCGAATGGGTTTCACTGATTCCGAGCACCTCCAAGTTGTATCTCCTGATTTCCGTAGCTATTTGATTGATCCTATCGGTCTCCCATATTGTCCAGACATTTCATGTACCAATCTAAGCTGTTGCTCAGGTTGTTAGAAGGGGCATCGGCCTCGTTACTTCCAAAGAGTCTCGACTCTCACCATGAGGCGTCATAATCCTTCTGAATGAAGATTCTCCAACTCCCAGGGAAGATCTCAAATGGCTTAAATTGTTCATTCTGGTTAGTGTGCTTTTAGCAAGGTTGTTTTCTATGTAGTGGGGTTGTTGATTCCATGTCCAACCCTTCTCCATTGCTCGCGCTTGGGATTGGCATAAACCCTAAGAGAGCTACAGCAAAAGTTGTCTGGATTATCATCTTGCTTCAATTGGTGACTGTCATGCATTTCCTGGAATCCTGGTAAATATTTATGACATGTGAATCTAATCAGATCCACGTTGAGATGAAAAATCAATGGTAGCAGTAGATGAGGATTGTGGTTTATAAGAAGTGGACCAAAGTGGTCTGACACTATGGTGTTCTTCTGCAGACCTAAAGATCTTGGCTCTCATTATATGTAAGTGCACTCCCAGTCAATGTTTGAGATTCATTGATAATACTCGGTTATCCAAACTTAAGTATGGAGCGGTCTTGCACCCAAAACCTATTGGTTGAAAGTGGGATGTTTTAACTAACAATCCATCGTTATGTTGATAGTTACTAAAAGAATTACACCATCTAGCGAGATATGCTTCAGTAAATGTCACATTTACGGTATACATCAGTAAATTTGCTTGAAATCGCTTTAGTTAATACCTATTAACAGCCAAATTTTCGTAACAAATCCATCTGAACGGTTAGCAGACAGTCTTGGTTTTTTAAACGTAATACTGATCAAAAACAGATTGAGGTGCCTGATCATAAGCAAGAATAAATAATCTTCATAAGCTAGACTTCAAAGCTAGTTGGGCTAACGTCCGAAAGGTCTTTTCCATATGACAACCTCATATCAGTTACACAACCAAAAAAACATACTTGGTACATTGATACTACACCATGCATTCAGAGTAAAACTAAGAATTGTTTACCCATCAGGTTTATAATATTTCGAACCCACAGCGCATAACCACGTTATTTCTCTCCCTTAAAGTAATTAATATGGCGTTTACTTTTATTACTATGTCTGAGTATAGTGTATAATCTAGGAACTGAGACAACACTTTTATTTGACGTTGTATTTATACAAAGAATATTGTGGGTAGCTTGGAAGCATTTTTAGTTTTCTTTTACTCAGACTACATTTGGGAAATCCATTTAGTGTTGTCAGTTGAATTAAACATCAGTTTTCAGTAATAAATATTATAGGTTGAAGGTTGATTTGGCTGTAGCGATTCTTACACTAAGTATTTCTGTTAAGCTTTAGTTTCTTCTCAAAGGGTCCATTGATGAAACTGATATGACTTGTCCGGATAGAGGATCTTGTTGATCCGAATAATCCATACGATGTTAATTCAGTTCTGTGATCAAATGTGTTCAGTTGGATGACCGCAGTATACTTTCTAGATGATATAAAAGTCTGGAGAATAATAAGTAGTGATAATACTAAGCTCGAGAGTAAGCTGGTTCAAATGAATGAGCTAGGTGCTCATAAAGTTTGGATTGGAAGACCAATATCAGAAAGTGACCGAGTGCACATCAGCCACAACGACAACAACAACGACCAGAATTACATGACAAATGGGACGCCACTCTCACAAGATTAAGAACACCTAGAAACTTTAAGTCGTGACTTGAAAAAGACCTCACACTACAATGCAACAGCTGCTAAATGGTGCTGCGTATTATGGTCACTTCGCAAAATCTTTAGATTCCTTGACGAAAATATATTTCAGATTTCATACCCCATTCACCTGACACTTCACCTAAAATACTGCATCCACCCAGCTAATCCATGTCTTTTTAAAGATACTGACACTCTCGAGCATGTCTGACAAGTAAGTAATAACACAGTAAATGTCCTGACCAGTTTCTCGCATCATAAGAAATTACAACACTTAAATTCTCTACCTTATAATCAAATGTGAGGCCAGGTTACATTGGAATTTCGTACCCTTAACGATCAGTTATGTGCTGACATGTCTACCTTCTTGTTAGCTTGAAGACTAGCCATCCTCGATGCCTTCACAAAAAAGATAAAAAGACTCACAATTAAACACACTCAAGATAGGATTCTATTTTCTCAGTGGTCATCGACAAGATCCTCTATCCGGACAAGTCATATCAGTTTCATCAATGGACCCTTTGAGAAGAAACTAAAGCTTAACAGAAATACTTAGTGTAAGAATCGCTACAGCCAAATCAACCTTCAACCTATAATATTTATTACTGAAAACTGATGTTTAATTCAATTCATGTATTTGTGACATGTTTTGGTCTGGCCGCCCCTCGCTTTCTTCCATCCTACTCCTACACCATAAAACATCGCTTGTCGGAGTAACAGAGTCAAATGCCGCCTTAAGTCGAAAAATACTACTATTGTGGAACGTCTGAATGTTCGTCTATGTTCTAGGACCTGACGAATTGGGATTATCTGGTCTATACAGCCACGTCCAAGTCGGAAACTAGCCTGGTTTTCTCTAGTCTGCTCTGCACGAGCTTTAGTTAGGCGTCGAAGTATTATTAAAGCTAATATTTTATACACTGTATTAGTCAGGCTGATCCCTCTGTGACTGTCACAAGAGGACTTTTGTGCCTTCTTATAGACTGACACAATCAGTGATTGAGACCAGTCAGACGGGATTACGTCCAGTTCCCAGATTCTACCTAAGACCTTAGTCAATCTCACTGCCAATACTGGACTGCCATCCTTAAAAACCTCAGAGGTAAACCAGTCAGGACCTGCTGCTCTCCCTCGCTTCAGATTTCCTATAGCTTTTTCAACTTCGTTAAGTGTTGGAGGACCTACATCAACATGCCATTCAGGTCGACTGTAGATTGAGGGAAACCGAAGTGTGGCTGAAGGCCAGTTGAAATGATCCCTAAAGTGTTCCGCCCATCGATCCAGTCTCCTGGATTGAGAGTGAATAATATGTCCATCTTTTCCCGAGATACTTTCGCTGAAAGTTGGATTCATAATACCTGTGTCCTTGACAAGTCTTAACAGTTGTCTGCTGCTACTGCAGTCAGATATAGAAGTAACTTCAAACATAGTCCACGTTCTATTCAGGAAGATCTCGGGGGAAGAACAAGTGCCGCAGATAGACTAGAAAGAAGGATATTTCATCAAGATACCACAAAAAGATCTGAGCAAGTGCGAGAGCTACAGGGGCATCACACTACTATCCGTACCAGGGAAAGTTTCAAAAAAGTGTTATTGGACTGGATGGAAAGTTCAGTAAACGTTCAGCTTCAAGACCAACAGACCTGATTCAGTAGGGATCGGTCATGCACAGACCAAATCGCGACACCAGGATCATTGTTTAGTAATCGATTAAATGGAACTCGTCACTATACATCAACTTCCTTGACTACGAGAAAGTATTCGGCAGTGTATGTAAGAGGACTTTATGGAAACTTCTTCGGCACTATGGAATGAGTACCTAAGAACATCGTCAACATCATACGGTATTCATACGACGGACTACAGTGCAAAGTGGTGCATGTAGAACAGCTGACAGACGCATTCCAAGTAAGGACCGGAGTCAAACAAGGCTCTCTATTCTCCTCCTTTCTATTTCTTCTTGTGGTTAATTGGATTATCGAGATGCCCTCATCTCAAGGAAACCACGGAATACAATGGACAGGTTGGGTGCAACTAGACGGTTCGGACTTCGCAGATGACCTGGCCTTTCAGTACCGTACACACCAACAAATGCATATCAAGACAGCCAGTGTAGCAGCAGCCTCTGAAGCAGTAGACCTCAACATACACAAGGGCAAAATCATGATCCTCAAATGCAACACGGAGAACACCAATCCAATTACACTTGATGCAGAAACTTTGGAAGATGTGGTCTTTCACGTACCTGGGAAGCATCATCGGTGAACAAGGAGGACCTGATGCAGATGTAAAGGCGAGGATTGGCAAAGCAAGGACAGCATTCCTACATTTGAAAAACATATGGAACTCAAAACAACTGTCTATAAACCAATATCAAAGTCAGAATCTTCAATACGAACGTCAAGACAGTTCTACTGTACAGAGCTTAAGCTCCGAGAACTATTACAACCACCATCAAAAGGGTACAGGTATTTATAAGCAATTTTCGACACAGTCAGTTGTGGGTTTGCGAAACGTCCCGCTTATAAGCACTGGGTTTCTTCTGGTTCCTTACAACTCATTGAAGCCCGTCGGTCTACTCCGGGTGACCGTGAGTTTGACCACAAACGAAGGATGTTACGTAATGAAATTGGACAAAGCTTGCGTAAGGACCAAGAAGCCTGGTGGTCGAAGCGTGCTAATGAGCTGGAAGCAGCAGCTGCATCTGGTAACTACCGGAAGCTCTTCCAACTCATCCGAGCCACTGGCAGCAAGAAGTCTGGTGTGAGCGAAACAATCTGCGAGGATGATGGGATGCCAATCACTAACATCCATCGACGTCTTGGACGATGGGCAGAATTTTTCGAAGGGCAGTTCAACTGGCCTGCTGCTCCCGCAACATCGGTCAGACTGTCCTGCCTCCATGGCCGGTGACGACTTATCCACCAAATGAGGCGGAAAAACGCAAGGAATTCCAACTCTTGAAGCGTTACAAATCACCTGGCCAAGATGACTTACCTCCGGCTCTTTTTAAAGATGGTGGTGACTTTCTGACTAAGGAATTGACGACGTTGTTTACAAAAGTTTGGGAACTAGAGAGTGTACCAACGTTATGGAATGAGTCGATAGTTGTCCCTATCTTTAAAAAGGGTTCACGTCGTTCCTGTAACAACTATCGGGGGATAAGTCTACTTCCGATTGCGTCCAAGTATTGGCTTCCGTCATACTACGTCGGTTGTTCAAAACCCGAGAAAGATTGACTCGCGAGGAGCAGGCTGATCATATCTTCACCCTCCGCCAAATGTTAGAACACCGTCATACTTTTCAAAGGCCAACAATCGTAGTGTTTCATGACATTAGGGCTGCCTTCGATTCGTTGGACAGGACTGTTCTCTGGGATTGTCTATTGAAGAAGGGTGTGCCTGAGAAGTTTATTAACATCCTAAAAGCCCTATATACAAACATCTCAGGCAGTGTCGGGGAATACAACCACCTTTCTCCATTGTTCCATTCGAGTAGTGGGGTTAGGCAGGGTTGCCCAATCTCACCATTCCTCTTCAACTTTGCCATCGGTGACATTCTGGGAACAGGTCTGATGGATGTAAGTAATGGTGGTGTGGATCTGTTGCCTGAAGAAAGACTTCTCGACCTTGAGTATGCGGATGATATTGTCTTACTGTGCGATAGTGCCCAGGGCATGCAATCCGCACTTAATCAGTTGGCAATTAGTGTCCGTAGGTATGGTATGTGCTTTGCACCTTCGAAGTGCAAAGTACTTCTACAAGACTGGCAAGATTCTAATCATGTACTCACCCTGAATGGTGAGCAGATGGAAGTAGTCGGGAAGTTCGTGTATCTGGGTAGCTGCATAAGTGCTGGTGGGGGTGTGAGTGATGAGATCAATGCACGAATAGTGAAAGCCAGAGCGGCTTATGTCAATCTGGGCCACCTTTGGCGCCTTCGTGATGTTAGTCTGGCTGTAAAAGGTCGGATCGACAACGCGTCGGTGTGAAACCTGGCATCTCCGAGTTGAGGACGTTAGACGACTCTCTGTGTTCGATCATCGCTGTCTCCGAAGGATTGCTGACATCCAGTGGCAACATCATGTCAGTAATGCAGATGTTCTTTCACTTTCTTCATAAAAAGTGGTTGTGTCTCCCTTAACTGAAAGATTTCTTCCGATTGTACCTTTTCGTTCCCTCCTTACTACCTTACACCAATCTCTTCGTTAGTGCTCCCTTTTTTTACGCCCTTACCTGTTTTTTTTTCTTTTTTCTCTTTGAATTCTCATTGTTTTGTGTGGCGCATATATATTGGCGTTCTCTTGTACCAATATTTATGTGTTCAAATAAATAAATTCTACAAGATAGTCATTGTCCGTTGGCCGGATATCATCAGCAACAGCCTACCGCGGGAGAGAACAAACCAGCATCCAACTGAAACGGGAACTAGGAAAAGACGCTGAGAATGGGTTGGATATACAAACTCAAGTCTGATATGCGGTCGATATCTACAGCAATGGATTATGTGATGTCACGAAGTCGGTTGTAATATGACAATCACTTTATTTGCGATTACTTTCCTACAAATTTCAAAACGCGTATCCTTACTCAATACCATACAACTCCTAAAGCCTATATCATCAAACACATTGTGTCCAAACGACTCGTCCTACAACATGATTAAACAATGAATGACTTAGCTGAAATCTGTACAAGCTCGAATATCCATCGACCGTATCACACTGCTAAAACGCACTACTTAGTACAACACAACAGATCAACATCATTCGCAGCTCGAGAAAACAGAACTACGTTTAGAAATAAAATCAAACTAAAATTTATTTTTTAATTTTACTTTAACAGAAATCACATGCCTCCACGTAGGCGCAAAACAAGATGTAAGGTTGACTCTTTCTGGATGTTGTAGTCAGACAGAGTACGTCCATCTTCCAACTGCTTACCAGCGAATATCAAACGTTGTTGGTCAGGAGGAATACCTTCTTTGTCTTGGATCTTAGCTTTCACATTCTCAATAGTATCACTAGGCTCAACCTCCAACGTGATCGTCTTACCAGTCAACGTCTTCACAAAGATTTGCATTCCACCACGTAGACGAAGGACAAGATGCAGAGTCGACTCTTTCTGGATGTTGTAGTCAGACAGAGTACGTCCATCTTCCAACTGCTTACCAGCGAATATCAAACGTTGTTGGTCAGGAGGAATACCTTCTTTGTCTTGGATCTTAGCTTTCACATTCTCAATAGTATCACTAGGCTCAACCTCCAACGTAATCGTCTTACCAGTCAACGTCTTCACAAAGATTTGCATTCCACCACGTAGACGAAGGACAAGATGCAGAGTCGACTCTTTCTGGATGTTGTAGTCAGACAGAGTACGTCCATCTTCCAACTGCTTACCAGCGAATATCAAACGTTGTTGGTCAGGAGGAATACCTTCTTTGTCTTGGATCTTAGCTTTCACATTCTCAATAGTATCACTAGGCTCAACCTCCAACGTAATCGTCTTCCCTGTCAATGTCTTTACGAATATTTGCATTTTCCGAGTATTTCCAAATACAGTAATGAAGACTATACAAACAGCTGACGAATTTATATACTGATTTCTGGAACTTCCGAATTAGATGGTTAAAACAAAGGTAGCTCTCAAGGGATTTAATAATCCATGCATCAGGAACTGGTGATATGAGAACGGGCATTTGCAGTCAGGCAGATTTAAAAATTAAATAACATGATCTCATCGGTAGGAGAGACGTGATCTCATCATTGCAGTCATGTAACTCAATTATTTGCATCCTGACAGTCCTAGAGAAGAATCACTCTCATTTATAGATGAACCATGAGGTCCGTCGATCATTAAAATGAAGAAAGGTTTTGGAGCGCTGTCATCAGCCTTGGCACAGCAAATACGATGAAACGTTTCAGGTCGGTCAGAAATAAGTGTAGAATTACAACCCAGGTAGTTCAGTAAAAATGTGGAAATAGGTTGGCACAATCTGAAAACAGACAGCCAAAGAGACTGTTCTTGTACATAAATTACAGAATAAGGACGCACCATTGATTCCTCAACGCAATTACAATATTGTGTGGGTCCCAGTCAGTGGAGGAAGACCAGGACAATGCAGAGGTCGTAGTAGACAATTCCAGGACAGTTTTCACTCATGACCATCTTCTAGACAAAATATTAGCCCTTAATCTGAAGTCAGATAATAGGTTTCCTTTTGTGGAATCGTATATTGGTGTAATGCTTGACTTTTCGAATTACGAAATCCAGAACTGTGTTCAGTACATAGGTTTCCCTTAGGTGGTTTGCTTTGTAAACATTTTGACATCTCATCTTTACTGTTTTAACAACCTTATGAAGCCTATCGGACATGTTTTCCCACCGAGTCATATTTCATTTGAATAATATACCATTTAACATCTAGTCATCTTAGTTACCCATGGTGTTGATGGTGAGCACAACATGTTCAGACATAACAGGATGTACTCTATGTTCTTGCTCCTTGAATCATGTTCTATACGTATTTTTTTAAAGCATATTCTAACTCTCGAATTCAGACGGAAGTCGAACTTAGAGACTGACTTTGAAACTGAGTTTATTTTCCAGAGAACTTACCGGCTGAAGATTTACGTCATTTCTCTGATGATGCTTTAGACAGTGTCCATTCTTACTTACGCCTGTTACTTCTGTGGAGAAGGCCGCCCACCAGGGCTATCCATCTAACCCAAACCTGGAAAATCCTTCCTACGTATTTCCAGTCGTCACTCATTCTTTTCATATCCGTTTCTATTTCGTGACGTGATATATTCTCTAGTTTCCATTCTTGACTGGTTAATAATTTAGCCCCGTCAAATGCGCGGTATTGTGAGTTGTGACTAATTGACAAAATGCGGATGTGGCGCTCTAATAAAAACAGTCAGGTTATCGACCTGTATTTCTTGTTGCTTCCTGACAATTTTAGTGCTTGCCTTGTGTCTACGTTTTTATCACGTATCAATATATTACTAATCTCATAGCTTCTAAGGACACTCTTAAGTATGTTCTATTTAAAACGCCTGTTTTAATACTTTTCTTCCTTACTTAATTGCGTACGCCTGTTGCCCCCAATCGAGCATAGACTGCCGATCAGCATTCTCCAACTTACTCTGTCCTGGGTCTTCCTTTCTAGTCCTATTCAGTTTTTGTTCATTCCTCTCGTGTTTGTCTCCGTTTCTCGGAGCAGAGTGTTCTTTGGTCACCATTTTCTCTTTTGGCATTAGGGAGTCCAAGTGAGCGCTCGCCTTGTGATGCAGTTGAGTGCTTCCCTCAATGTGTGTCTTGTCCAATTCCAGCACTTCTTCCTGATTTCTTCCTTCTCTGTGGTCTGGTTTGTTCTCTCCCAAAGTAGGTTGATGCTGATAGTGTCTGACCAACGGATTCGAAGTATTTTACGTCGACAACTTTTAATAAAAACTTGTATCTTGTGAATGATGGCTTTTGTAGTTCTCCAAGTTTACGCCACATACAGTAGAACTGTTTTGACATTTGTATTGAAAATTCTGACATTGGTGTTGGCTTGTGGACAGTTGTTTTGAGTTCCAGATGTCCTTCAGTTGTACATATACTGCTCTTGCTTTGCCTATCAGCGCCTTCACATCTGCATCAGATCTACCATGTTGATCAATGATGCTGCCCAGATATATAGAGGTTTTTACATCTTCCAAATCTTCTACTTCCAGCGTGATTCGGTTGTTGCATGCTGTGTTGTATCGGGGAGTCTTGATTTTCCCTTTGTGTTTATTGAGACCTACTGTTGCTGAGGCTGCTGCTACACTGGTCGTATCCTATATTTGTTGTTGCGTGTGCGATAGAAGATCCAGATTATCTGCGAAGTTTTAGACCGTCCAGCTGCTGTCCGTTTTATACCATGCTTCTCCCCAGATGTTGACCTTTTCATAACACAGGCGATCACCAGGAGAAAGAGAAAGGGTGAGAGTAAGTAACCTTGCCTGACGTCGGTCTTTACCGTCATAGGAATTCCGTATGGGATTGAGTATCTTTTCAGGCATTCCATAGTGTCAAAGAAGCCTCCATAGTGTTGTTCTGTCCACACCATCAAATGCTTTCTCGTAATCAATAAAGTTGATGTAAAGTGATGAATTTCATTCAATTGATTGTTCCACAATGATCCGTAGGTTGCGAATTGGTCTGTACACGATAGATCCTTACGGAATTCAGCCTGTTAGTTTCAAAGTTTGGCATCTACTGAGTACTTCATTCTGTTTAACAATACTCTGTTGAAGACTCTTCCCGATATTGAGAGAACAGTGATACCCCTGTAGCTCTCACACTTGCTGAGATAGTTAGGTATAAATTCACGTAATTTTGGAGTATATATAAGCCCTGGCCATATATCCATCTGGAACATCCGAGGCATTGATGATGGCGCAGGATAAAGTCACTCGTTCCATATGCGTTATCGGTGGCATGACTTGAGATGTCTGAAAAAGAGGGTAAAAAAGAAAGGACGAAAATCAAAGCAGACAATGTTCATGCATATTGTGGTGAAATAGTGAGAGTATGACTACTTAGTTTGATTTTTTATTATTACGATTCTTTTTAAGCAAGAGCATTCTGGTAGGTTGAAGAAAACAAGCGTAAATACGGTATGAATGGACAAAGAAATGTATAAATGGACGTGATCCAAAAAGAAGCCGAAAGTATAGGATTATGTGAAGTTTTAAAATATAGTACTGAAAAACTGGCTATCTCGCTTTTTTGTCGAAGCTATTTCGGCTCATTTTTACTTTTATCGATTCGATAGGGTCATGAGCAGGCTTCGCATTTAGCGAATTGTCTAGGATTACTCGATAGGAAGTGAAACCAAACAAACACGATTTAAAGGGGCAGTTTGTATAATAAGTTAGCATCAATACCATTTGTTCATGGCATTCCACCAGACCATAAGAAGCCTTAATTTAACAAAATGTTCTGCCCTATAGACATGGGTGGATAGCAGTTATCTGCCCACCATCATGTTTGCTGGTCAGTGACGCCACCCCCCTCCTTTTGTGATGTTAGGCTCTCTTACGTTTGTGGTGTGTATGAATATTGCTTTAATCTAAGCTCCTTTCTGGAATACACTGTCTCTACTAGTTCTATGTTACAAGCAGTTTAGATCAGATGGTTAAAGCTCTATATTCTGAGTTAGATATCCATTAAGTATATCACACCGCTATAAAGATAACTAATGGTAAACATTAGAAAACACATATCAGATTATATGTGGTTTATAGATGGCAAGGATATATCGCAAATCAAAGGATATGAAAGAGTTTAGGATTGTAAATTTTCCGGAGTAAGAAAACAAAACATTGGACGACTCATAGGAATTTAGGACAAATGTAATGTGAGATGATAGTGATGAATTTCTATGTGTGATAATGATGTGAGATGTGAATAGGACCAGACGTGATAGCTCAGATAGATGGTCCAAGTTCGGTGAGTAGTAAGGCCTTCATCTTATTGGGGGGGGCGGTAGGATTTAGCAATATATAGAAAGCTTTAGCTACCAGTCTTTCTTTGCAGTTGAAAAAGCTTTCGTGAATTTTCACGGTATTTTTAATATAGAATGGATGGTTTGTGAAGAGGGCATGCTATTTGGAGTCTTTCAACTTCTTCCGGATTGTTAGGTGACTTTTTGTTCATATCAGAAGTTTTTTGGCTCAACTCAGGATTTATCGAAAATATAATGCATCACAATTAAAACCCATTATCGATAGATACAATTATTTGTTGATATAAAGATAATCTCATGCTTCACATGAACTAAAGCATTTCGAAAGGTGTTAGTTCCTTAGAAGCCTCCTTTGAGTCTGTATTGCTTTAAGATCTTTCGAAGCCTTTCTGTCATACCATGGTGGTATCGGGAAACCACGGTACAAATCCGTGATACTTCATCCAAACTTCTACATAAATCATCTCGCCTTAGTGTGTGTCGGTTTGTGATAGTTAGATTTAGAGTTAAGCATATATTTCTTTTAATTAAGCGAACATAAAATTGACGTGTAACCGTGTCCATCTTCATTCTTACAAGTTAATTTCATGTGTGATGAGAGTGCACTAATCAATTAAAAAGTTCTAAAGGACTTTCTTCTCATGATAGAGCATCATCCATACTTTTAGGTAACATTCACAGTTCAATGAAGGTGGCTTATGTTCTAGGTCAAAATGTGTCGGTTTTGTGACAAAGCGCATAACGTAGATTGTTATCAAATCACAAACTCGGAGTTGCGGACTCCAACCATCTGATGTATGGTGCCGTGAGGTCTTAAATGACAGTACAGCAATTATCCCTACCTCAAAAGGAGTTATGAATCACATCAAAATTGTCAGCACGACAACCTAGAATATGATATATTCCTCCCGCATTCACTGAATCACGTGTAAACGTCATTACAAAACTAATTGTACTACATCTATCATTTGCGTGCCTCCTCCAATAATGTGCATGAATGCACGCCAAATTGACATGAAATCTGACGCTTGACGGACATTTGCTGGGGTAGTTTGTCAGCAAAAATCTTTTTTGGGATACGTTTGGTTGTTTTGCCTCCAAAGATATTGCGACTTTAAATATTTTACACTAGCAAACCATTTTTTGTTGTAATCGATACCACACTCGCAAACTACCTGAAATTTGGAAGTTGGCTCACATCACACTAATTTTCAAAGAAGGTTGACGCAGCGAACCTTGAGCTATTGATCGGTGGCTCTTCTCTCTATACCTTCAAAAATTATGGGGTCCGTGATATGCGACGGTATACATGACTATTTATCATCCTTCAACCTATTTTCACCCCGAGAATATGGTTTCGGGAAGTGTCATTCTTGTATAACCAACCTGCTGACTGCGGTGGACAGATGGACAATCATCCTTGGCCGCAAGCTTAAGGGTGACGTCATTTATTTCGACTTCTCAAAAGCTTTTGATAGGGTCAACCACATATGTCTTATCAACAAGCTCAGGCGATTGGGTATCAGACCACCTCTAATTGATTGGCTCACTTCATGTCTAAAAAAACGACATTTTAAGTTCAGGGTTAACTTCACTTTCTCTCAGGCTATGGAATGTACAAGTGGGGTCCTCCAGGGACCAGTACTAGGACCTCTTCTTTTCTTGATCTATGTAAACGGTCTTCCACAATAAGTATCGTCTTACTTATCACTTTTTGCTGATGATGTGAAACTTTGGAGAATGGTACGCAACCAAGAGGATATACTGGCACATAAGAAATGACTGGGCCTCGAAGTTGGGCATATCAAAATGGACATACCTTTAACACTTGTAAAGCATTCCATCTGAGACAAGTTGCAGACTACGGTTATAACTTAGGAAACTCCTCTCCAGAAGCACCCCAAGTTGAAAACGATTTAGGAGTTCTGGTACCCTTCGATTTGAAGTCTTACGCTAACTGTCGCAAAAGTGCCTTTCGAGCATACCTTGCACTGGTAACATTGAAGCGCATTTTTAGCCAATTTGACGAAAGAACTTTCCACATAATCTTCAACAGTTTTATTTGTCCCCATTTAGAGTACGAAGACATAGTATTTTCTTCTTCACTCCGAAAGGATATGGACACTCTGGAGCATATCCAACGGCGAGCCAAGAAATCAGTTAGAGGACTCGAATTCAAACCTTATGAAGAGCGCCTCAAATAACTAAAGATTCACCTATTAGAGTACAGGCAGCTCAGAAGTGACGGTCTAATGGCTCGCAGTATCCTTAACACTTCTGGACATCCCCTTAAACATTCATTTAAGTTTAGCTCCAACACAAACCTAAGGCGTAACACCCAGTCATCGGAGACAAAATACAGCAAAACGGAATGCAGACACACCTTCTATTCCTTGAAAGTTGTCAAATGCTGGAAGTCGCTGCCGGCTGAGCTAGTCCAAGAGAATTCCAAGGAGTCCTTTGACAGGAAACTTGACCTATTTGCACTCAAGCAACCCAAGAAAATATTCTCATACATAAACTGCAGAACAAGGATGCATCATTGGATTCTAAATATAATTAAAGAAGGAAGTGAATCTGAAATGATAGAGGAAGATCAGGAAAACACAGCGGCTATATCTAACTATTTTGGGACAGTTTTCACCCAGGAATCTCCTCTAGAGAAAGAGTCAGTCCAAAATAAACAGTCAACAAACCACCCGCTCATCGTGGACTTCGATCAAGACGATTTGCTTAAGGATCTTAGCACTTTAAACATGGAAAATTCAACAGGACCAGATGAACTACACCCCAAAATCTTGTCACATCGCACAACACATCGCGACCCCACTAACTGATATTCAACATGACACCTGATCAGGGAGTGCTACCTATGGACCGGGAGGACGCGATCGTCACTCCCATACACAAAACAGGTCCTCGACAAGTTCCATCGAATTACAGACCTGTAAGCCTCACCAGTGTTGTGGTTAAAGTATTGCAAAGAACAGTCAAAAGGACCATAATGTCATTTATGGAAACCAATAACTTGCTGAACATGGAACAACATGGTTTTAGAAAGGGTCTATCTTGTACAACGAACCTCCTTATAACAAGGGAGTTCTGGATAAACGCGCTAGACAACGAAAACTCAGTGGATGTTTGCTAAATAGATTTCAGTAAGTCTTTTGACAAGGTGCCACCTAATCGACTGCTACTGAAGTTGAAAAACCTTGGTATTGACGGACCTTTTTAAAATGGATTAGGGATTTCCTAGTAGGTTGTAGACAGAAAGTAAGAATAAATTCCAAGTGCTCCATCTGGAGACCAGTACTTAGCGGGGTACCTCAAGGTTCCGTCCTAGGCTCTTTACTTTTTATAATGTATGCTACTGATCTTCCAAGTATAGTGCAATCTCCAATGTTATTGTACGCTGACGATGTAAAAATCTGGCAAGTAATAACTGAAGACAAAGACGCATGTGCTCTTCAGGCAGACTTAAATAACATGATAAACTGGTCTAAAGAGTGGCTGATGCCCATCAATGCGGAAAAGTGTGTCTACGTGCACTACGGGGATTCAAATGTTAATAGTTACAACATAGGGGATGTGTCATTACCCGTAGTCCGGTCTCATGAGGATCTGGGGGTGACAGTGAGTCATGATCTTGAGACGACGGCCCATTGCCGGGAGATCGCAGCTAAGGGGTTTCGAACCCTCTCGGCTTTAAAACGGACATTCACTAAGTTAGACACTACCAAGTTCACCACAGTATACACATCATTAGTGAGGACTAAGCTAGAGAACTGAGTTCAGGCTGCAAGTTACTGTCTGCAAGGTGACTCGGATATCTTTGAAAAAGCACAGAGGGCAGCTACCCGTGCAATTCCGGAACTCCGGGGTTTGTCATACAAAGAGCGGCTTGAAAAAATGGACCTCTTTACTCTGTCCTATCGCAGACTAAGGGGAGATCTAATTTTGATGTACAGAATACTGAGAAAAGACTTCGGACCTAACTTATTCTCTCTTTTTCTTCCCACTAGATCGGGACATCTCAGAGGACATAGCAGGCTAGTAGAAAAGCCAAGAACGAACAAAATACCCGTGGCATACAGGTTTTCACACCGAGTCATCAATACTTGGAACCTGTTGCCTGAAGCAGTGGTGTCCGTACCTTCAATTGACTCTTTCAAAAAAAGCTGGAAACTCACAGAAGCATACTAGAAAAGGGATGACATAGGCCGTAAGCCTTCTATCCTTGCTACACAAATCTGAATCTATTGTTAAGGAATAAGGAGTTATCAATATGTTTTTCCTCTGTTATTGCTAATATATCTAGGTTCCTGCCTGAAGATATCGGTGATCCACTGCTACTAGGTACGGAAGCCCGTTAAGCGAAAGCTTCTCTATTCCGCCCACAACCATTTGAACCATTTGAAATACCACCTTGACCTTGTAAACAAGCGCATCGTTTGAGTCTCAGCGCGTGGTTGACCAATGCTGAAATTCGGCATCGCTAATTCTACTGATGACTTTGAAATAGTAACAAAAGTCCCAAAGCTTTCGGTAGGTACAGTTGTTTTACATATTTCGGCAGCGTAAAAGACCTAAAACTGTGATTAAAAGTGCGAAGACCGGGAAGAAAAAATGCACAAAAAAGGCTAAGGAAGATGATCAAGTTTTGAAACCTGCGTGGACGGATGACGATGATATTACTCCACAAATATCAATCCGGTGTGTTTGGTTGTGTTAACTTATTTTATAGGCCTCCACGAGCCTTAGACGTGTTTGCAAAAATAGATCAGCTTAAAAACGTGAAATCGGTTGGCTCAGATGATGAAGGGAATTGCATTTCCTCTCGGAAATCTGCTGCATGTGATGAGAAAAGCTCTAAAATACTCTCTTACGGAAAGAAATAGGCGTTAAGAGACTTAGTGATGTCAATCGTGAGAGAAGGTCAATGGCTTCAATCGTATCAACTGAGTTCAATACACACCACCGTATGCTTTTAACTGCAAGCGTAGATAGTACTATGGCTTTTTTCAAGGTGATATTGATTTACTATAGGTGTTCTATAACCTTTGAAACCGCATCCAACTGTTTTGTTTTAAATGTATTAATGTTTATTAACTGACTCTGTTCATGCATACTTAAATTGTTAAATCATCAGCTGATATAAGATAGGAAGTTAATTATTAGTTACAGCGGGGTTTATCCTGACTTTCTTTGGCAGGTTTTACCCAAGTCTTGGTGACTATCGTGTTAATATCGATACGTAACTTGTGCAGCTTCACTGGATTGTTTTTACTGAGGATATTTTTATGTTAGTCCGATTATTTAAGGTTTGAATAATTTTTTCTGGTTAGCATTTTTAGCGAGTTAGCCTTCTACGGGATGGGGTCGCTAACCCCACGCCCATCCCTTCTCCTTTATCCGGGCTTGGGACCGGCAGTAGCCCTCGGGGGGACTCCAGGCGGAGTTTACGTAATACGTTGAGAACTTCACCTTTCAATGAAACGGTGAACTACTGGTTTTCAAACCTAAGCCATCTACTCTAGTCCGAACAGCTGGTTGATATGATTAAGCCTCAGAAAAAACAGTGACTCAAATTCTGGTTTGAAATCTGTATTACGGGTTATAAGGAAATAATCACTTCATGTTTTAACTCCTTGGATGTTACCAAGTTGAAGTCATTCAAGTTCAGTTATCGATAGTAGACTCATTCTTTGTAATACCTCATTGACCTTTTGAATACTTTACCAATGTTGAAAGTTTTGTTTAAGTCCTATTCAAAGTATAGAGTATCATCATATGACTGAAAAATATACATATGATGAACCAAATTGTCTATTTCGTGCTGAAATTATAAGTGTAAATTGGGATTACTTTTGAGGTTAAACATCACTTCTAATCTTCGTATGTGTATAGTTTGTTTTACAGAAACAAACTTAACCTCTGTCGAAATAATAAGCGTATATCACAGTTCCAAAAGTTAGATTCATTTTCTTTTGACTCGTTTGCCAAACCAATTTCTGTGTATTTGATATGTCGCTAGTGAAAGTAAATGTAACTCACCAACGAGCGTGAACTGATGGACATTCAGCTCACTGTCTGTTAATTATGCGATTTGGTTGCTACAGATTTCTGCTTTGAATTCACTGATTATAGACCACCTATTGTGTTGAATAAAGTACTTTCTAGTCTATACTGGTTCCCTGTTTCGGTTTGGGCACCCGGGCAGTACCACAACCCTCACACATATCAAATGAGATCTGTGTGACGCATATCTATTTGTGGCCTCATTGTACCAATATTTATGTGTTAAATAAATACTGGTTCCCTATTATTGGTTGTGAACCGCATATCTGGCGTAACGTGACTCGTCTGTGTATAGTATAGCGACCGAGTACAATTTCAATCACCGGTCCCATTATCGTAACAAAAAATAATTTTTCCCTCCGTTGTATCATTCATTATCAAATGGATTAATAGACTTATTACATAAGTCCACACTCTTCTTGCGAATCTGCAGAGATTATCTGTGCAGCTCTCGTAGAAATATTTGGGAGACGTCATAGAGTAACATCTTATCGTTTCGGAGATTCGAGTAGACCAATGTGTGATTGATGGAGACTCAGGTACCCACTTGGTTTCATAGTCACAGTATACCTGGGAATATTTAATCAAAAAGGAACATCGACATCTGTTTTGTGGCAAACATCATCAAGACAATCATTTCAAAACGTTTCGATTTCGTTGTAAGAATCTACATTTTATTCTTTTAGTTTCACAGCCTACTCATGTGTACGTGGATATACATTTTTAGAGTAGTTTTGAGACGCTTTTCTTAATCCGAGGTAAGCTTCTTCAGCTCGTCAGATTCAAAGTTTGCGTCCTTATCTTTTCATGCCTTTGGAGCTTCTCATTGATTATCGAGTTCCAGTTTTGAATACTGCAAATATTTATGATAAATCTTGTAAAAGTTATTTTCAGTAATTTTGCCGCTTACGTTATCAATGTTGCTGTACCTTATGGTGGTCTTGTTTGATTATGGTTTAATTACAAATTAGGGCTAGGGAATATCTCGTACTTCCAAATTCTAAGTGGTTGCTCTCACCTTGACCTAATGGTTAAAGCAGTATATCGTATTCATCGATTACTGAAATTACATAATCCTATGAAGTTTGATTATCATTTATATTATGTCCTGTTGAAATATAGGTTGATGGCTCGGAAAATGCACTACTGCGTGATCGTGTGTATGAAAACTTTTCTCTTTCCTCAGCTAAGTTTACAGCTTACGGTGATAAAGTTATTTTTACCGGGAATGTTGGCTCGTTTCGTGTAAGTAGGTTTTAATCCTAACTGTTTTAATGTTTCTTGATTTTCTGGCCACAGTAAATTTTATTAATGTTGATTTGTAATTATGAACAGTTATTAGATTTATAGTGTCTATGTTCTACAACTTCCTCATAAAGATTTACTGAGACAAATACTTCTGTTATTATTAGGTTACTTATACTAAGTAGAACGTTGATTTCACTTCCAGCTGTTTATCGGTACAAATGGGAATTAAAATGAATATGTGCTACACAAATATGGGAATGAGATAGTGAAAGAATAGAGGAAGAAAGGAGATTATAGTATAGTAAATAGATGAATGGAAATATGTTGTCGGGAATAAACTATGATGGAAAAAACAAATCAGTCGAAAAAATGGAACTAGGAAGAGTTTTTTTTAGTTAAAAAGATTTCTTTCACTTCTACGGAACATGTAAATGAAGATTATGGCAGGACTACCATTGCCATCTTTTTGAGCCATGTCTAATAATGTCTCAAGTCACTAATTTGCACCGTCTGTCTGACCCAACCAGGGAGTCATGAGGGACCGACTTATGACAATCGTTTATTTTTAGCAAACACAAATCTTAAGCATAAGGAGAGACATCGTCTAACATGGCGACCCCCTACACCAAACCAACGATGGACTCAAATAGACCAAATTGCCATCAGTCATCGTTGGAGAGGGTCGGTAGAAGGTTATCGCTCATTCTGGAGTACCTGCTTGGACTCCGACCATGTCCTAATGCGGGCACGCATCTGCTTGCGCCTCACTGGACGCAAAAAAGCCACATTGAAAAGGCCCATTAGAACTGAATTGAGCAGTGAGAAAACCAAAAGTAGGTTCCAGGGACAACTGAGGTCACACTTAGGTAGTTCTGAAAACGAGGCTGACCCAGATGTTGCTTGGAAAGTTATACAAACAGCTGTGGAAACAGCAGTGACATCTATCAGTGATTTAAACTACAGGGTTACAAAGAACCAATGGATTTCCTCTAGGTCTATTGCACTGATGGATTCTCGTAAACTCATCCCATCAGGCTCTGAACACGATGAAGAGCGACAACAAATCAGATCTAGCTTAAGAAAAAGTCTAAGGAACGACCGTGAGAAGTGGTGGGCAACGAAAGCAAAAGAGATGGAAAAGGCGGCGGCTATAGGAAACACAAGACAGCTCTAAAGACTAATAAAAGAAACTGGAATCGATAAGTCAAGTGTAAGTCAGACTATTTCGGAAAAAGACGACACCCTCATCTGCTCTCAGTCCAGACGTTTAGAATGATGGGCGGAACATTCCAGAGAACAGTTCAACTGGCCTTCGGTGACTCTACAACTACCCTCCATTCCCAGACAGAGTGAATGGAACATTGAAGTAGGTCTCCCAACTCTAGCAGAAGTTCAAAAGGCTATAGTTAATCTGAAACGAGGAAGGGCAGCTGGTCCAGATGGATTGGCTCCAGAGGTCTTTAAGGATGGTGGTCCAATTTTAGCGATTAGGTTGACTAATATTTTAGCTAAGATCTGCGAGTTAGACGTTATTCCATCTGACTGGTCACAATCACTTATCGTCCCAATACATAAGAGAGGGTTAAAATCATCCTGTGACAACCATAGAGGGATTAGTTTAACTAATATAGTATCTAAAATACTAGCCTCGATAATTATCAGACGCCTAACTAAGACTCGTGAACTGCAAACACGAGAGAATGAAGCTGGCTTCAGACCTGGTCGTGGCTGCATCGACCACATATTCACCATTCGTCAGGTTCTAGAACATAGGCATACTTATCAGCGTCCGACAAGGGTGGTCTTTCTTGACTTAAAAGCAGCATTTGACTCGGTAGACCGCGAGATTCTGTGGCAGTGTCTGTCATCGAAAGGCGTACCTCAGAAGTACATAAACCTTGTGAAGGCTCTTTACTCGAACACTACCAGTCGAGTCAGAGCTTATGGCGAACTGTCGTCTGCTTTTGCAACCTCAAGTGGTGTCCGTCAAGGCTGTCCACTTTCTCCATTTTTGTTTAACTTCATCATAGATCTACTGATGGAAATAACATTCTCGTCTACTGAATTCTCGGATATTGATCTCCTTCCAGGAGGTCCACTTATCGACTTAGAATATGCAGATGACATAGTCCTGTTTGGTGAAGACGCTGATAAAATGCAGAGTCTTTTGGTAGCACTCAGCAACAATGCCAGAATGTTTGGAATGCGTTTCTCTCCCTCTAAATGCAAGTTGTTGCTTCAGGACTGGTCTGTGTCAACAGCTGAACTAAGGATAGGGAGTGAAGTAGTCGAACGCGTTGACAACTTCACCTATCTTGGAAGTTTGATCAGTCCTAATGGGTTGGTGTCTGACGAAATCTCTGCACGGATTCGAAAAGCTCGCTTGGCTTTTGCCAACTTACGTCACCTATGGCGAAGGCGAGATATCCGTCTATCAATAAAAGGACGAGTATACTGCGCGGCAGTCCGTTCTGTTTTACTTAACGGCAGTGAAACATGTCCATCAAGATTAGAAGACACTCGTAAGCTACTAGTATTTGACCACAGATGCCTCAGAAATATTGCTGGCGTCTGCTGGGATCACCTGGTAAGTAATAGTGAGGTTAGACGCAGAGTATTAGGGAATGAAGGTAAATCAGTTGATGAGGTTGTAAATCTTCATCGACTGAGATGGTTGGGCCACGTGTTACGTATGCCCGAACACCGATTACCACGACGTGCAATGCTAACCGGTGTTCGGGATGGTTAGAAGAAGGGTTGTGGCGGCCAAACCAAAACGTGGCATCAGTGCTTGAAGTCACTAACTTCTAGTCTGAGCCATGTTGGTAGATGCAGACTACTTGGTTGGGGTCCGCATGACTATCGTAACCAATGGTTGGAGACTCTTGGTGACATGGCACAGAATCGATCACAATGGCGTCGGTGTATGCATTCTCTGTCTTCCCTTAAACTAAGAGATTAAAATCACTTCATATCTTTCTTTCCACGAACTAATTCTTTCTTCCTGTACTATATCCTTATATGCAATCTTTCTTTTATATATTACCACCTCTGAATTAACTACTTTTATGAATCCGGTGTTCATCTTGTTGTGCTAATGCGGTATGGCAACTTGGACCGATGCATATATGTGCCTGGTCCTACGTTGTAGCTGACTGACTGACTGATGACAGTCCTACGCAACTTTCTTTGATAGTCAGTGGGAAATTTGAAGCAGAATAGTAAGATTAAGAAAATGTCTAACCCCACTGCTGGGATTGAACAATGGGGAGACGTGGTTGCATGTTCTCGCTCTACCCGAGTTGCTTGTACATAGATGCCTTAATATGTTAATAAACTCGCTAGATACCCTCCTTAAATGGATAATCCCGTAATACTGTATTGTGTGGCGCATATGTATTTGGTGTCCCCTTGTACCAATATTTATGTGTTCAAATAAATAAATAAAATACAGTCCTACTCAACAAGTTGAATAATAACAATTGTTTGCCTGAGATAAATATGACGATGTTTCAATATTTATCAGTGTGAAGACTGGGTCAATACATTCACGACCGAAAATATAAATTAACCCGCTTGTAACGAATCAGCCTTTTAGTGGCTTTAAACAGTTTGCAAATTGTGATGGAAGTCAATCATTTGGACATAATCGGAAGTACTATTTTATTGTGGAGTAGTTAAGTTAGGTGTTATCAATGCACATGTTTCAGTGGCAATATAATAAACCACTCTTTTTGGTGAATTTTTCTAAAACTTTACAGCATTATTTAATACGTATGCCTTCCCTTTGTTATACACGACCTGTGGCATACTACTGATTGTTGTTATCTATTTGTATGGTGTGGGATACCTTATCGTATACACTCGTTTTATGGTGCCAGTGTTTTTAGTAAAACACTACACAGTTTTTTTTATCAAGCTGGTGTTCGACCGAATTAGACTTTAAAAAATCTACTTACTGTACTGTTTGTTTCTTGTTCTTTTTTCGAAATGAGTTTTTTGTTTGTTATTTATGTGTCTGATAGATTTATAATTTAGAAACTGGAAATGAAAGTCGTGCAAGACGATTTATTGGTTCATCAACAGACGAAACAATCACTAAATGTTTTATTTCACCAGTTCATCCAAATTTGGTAGCCCTGGGAACCAATGGAAGTGCTGTGTATCTGGCCGATTTACGAGTTAGTTTAAACTACTTATTTCAAAATAGTTACCTTGTCTTTAAAGAGAGTAAATCGTTTTTTATGCTAACTGAATGTGACATTAATAAGTTGGTTATCTAGTTATTCTATTGAGTTCTCCCAAGATAGGGAATGATTTACTTTTCTATGTAAAGACACGAGTTGTTTATCTAAGCAAAGCTGTGGATTGGTGTTCGTAACATTCAACTAGTAGATCATAGTCTCAAATCCTGCTCCACGTACTTCGATTTTGGCAGCCGGGTAATATCACTAGCCATCATAAAAACAATGTGATTCATAGCCGAGGAGATAAAATCGGTACTTGATAAATTAGTTACATTATTAATTTGATTCCGTTCATATGCACGTATTTAAACTACTGATATATTAGTTAAACAAATCATAATTTTCTTGTTTCTTATTAATTATTAGTTCGATTAGTATATGTGTATACATAGATATATAAATATTATCCCACCTATCCCCGTGGTATATTTTTAAAATCTTCAGTAAATAGTGTTGACAATATAGGTTGCCTGTAAGTTGTCTTTGATTTTTTTCTTTGGAAACATCAGTGCGTGATATATTACAAATTTCTTTATTCACTCATCTAAATATAACTATCAACTTGGTTTAAAAACTAACACTTATTAATTAAAAGAACTAACAATAATCAATTTTCATCTTATTTTGGCACATATTGTTGTTTACCACTCACTACTATCCGTAAGACGCTTTCATATGAAGAAAAGCTGTCAGTGTTGTTAATTTTAGTTCCAGAATGAAGCAGTGTTATTTCAGATAACATCGATAATAAAGTTTGTACCATTTAATGAGTATTTGAAGATCCAAGCTCAACCTGTCTAGTATGATACTGATTATCTCTTGTGTATCATCAGTTCACTTGTGTGTGTACCTCATATTCTTGTCCACACGAGTTGATCGTGTCTCCTCTACAAGGGTTTGAAAATAACGATGATTACATTTAAGGTACAATGAAATACAGTTCCTTCATAAGTTAGAAAATGATGAATCATCCTAAAATGAATAAGTTTGTCTTATTTCTCGCCGTTGTTTTTACAGAGTTTAGAAAAAATTTCAGTTATGAGAGCAAGTGGTATAACCAATTCAATTTGTTTCACTCAAGATGGAACATTTTGAATACTTATGGGGTAAGTTTCAAAACAAAGCTTTACATTGAATAGTTTGTTTAGTTTTATTTGCACATTCCTTTCAGTAATGAAGGAGAAAATATGATGCGTGTTTTTGTATATTGATTATTTAACATCAAATTGTTTCGCATAATTTGCAATGTAAATGGTTCAACTCATATACACTAGAATGCAGGTATTCGGTTGGAAAACTACCGTACTCATATGTAACTCCATTCTTCGATCTCATTCTTTTGAACTATTTCCCATCTGCAGACTCTTATTGTTTTCGAAATTATTCACTGTCTCATATTTTTCTTGTTGTTCATTTCCTCTATGTGTGTTGATGTAAAACATGTCATACCTTACATTGATGACTGTCTGGTTGGAACGTATGTGCAACTAATATCAGTACAGTCCAGTTAGTCAAAGTTGGTTGAATGAGTTTAAACCAGCGGGAAAGTTGAACAAAAATTGGGTTAACGTTTCCACGAATTTTTATCCATACTTGTAGCATGATTTATGTTCGGCCATCTTTTCTGATCGCGTCACTATTATGAAAATGTAACAAAGATACTGAACAGACAGATAAAAGCAATTATCATTAGACTTGGTACAAATATGCATCTGTTCGCGTTGTCAAAGTTCATATCACCAAAAGAAGAAATTGACAGAATAGGAAATAAAATAATGGTAGTGGTCAACTAAATAAATGCAAATCGTAAATAACTCACGAAATCGTAAAATGTAAAATATTGTCATACTCAGTACTTTGAGAAAGTTAAAAAAAATGAATGGATGGTTTTCGATAAGGATAGTCTTGAACTATATCACCTAAGTTCACTGACCATGGATTACGGTTATTCTACAAATCCTAACCGGGAAGTTTGAGCCTCAACTAATTAAGAGAGTATCATAATAAGGGCTCTCTCAAATCGGTGCTTCATTGTAATAATAATGTTTTGTGTCCTACTTACCTTTTATAATTCATATAATCAATGATAACTGTTTACTATCTCGTTTAAATTTACAATTTACTTTTGTTAGTTTTAATAGTTTTCTAATCTGGTTAATTTTAGCTGAAGGTTCTATCTATGTATTTGATCTACGAGTTAATAAAGCTAGAATTATTCATCGTTGGTTTGATCAAGCCAGTACAAATGGTTTATCTATCACTTCTTCACCTAATTCACAATGGATTGCTTGTGGGTAAGATAATTGATCTTAACTAATCGTCTACAAATGATCAAAATTATATGAAAATTGGTAATCGTTAGCAAATGTTATACTAATATTCGAGTTATATCTTTACTTTATAAATTCAGATAAACAACACTGTTTGTGTGAATTAAATTTAATACATATTAAATATTTACATATTGTTAAGTGTTTTGTTAAGGCATTACTGTTGTTAGTTAATGAGCCATAGATACCACCATAACTACATGTTACATTTTACTGATAACTAATTCACGTCATCTATCTATAATTATGTTACTCAATCTCTGTCCAATTGTTGAATAGGTTGACTATACTGTGAATCTATCTTAACTGAGATGATTGAAATGTAGATAACAGATATCTGACCACTGTCTATTTTGATGTTCCGTACTAAGTAGTGTACGAGGGGTGGAGTAAGTTGGAAAAAAGATCGGAAGCAATGAGATTATTATAGAACACCAATCTACGAATTTATTAACTATTAACTTTTCTGTTTTTGAGGTTCAAATATATATTAATTGTTGTCACTAAAATAACTGTAATCAATGGTTGGACGACTAGAAGTATCTCGGCATCAGTCAAAGTGGTCTAGATACATTTATTTCTTATTATCATTTAGTTCTTAAACATAATACTACTTCTTATACATATTAAGTAATATAACGTTTCTATACTCTGTTTGTGTAGTATTTTGATGAAGTTGCCAAGTGGATTTTAATCCGCATATATATACTCTCTTAGAAATACTTTTCACCTTAAATAATTTCATGTTATAAGGGCATAAGTCACTCATTGATTCTACTTTTTTTTCGTCAGTACAGATGATATTGTCAGAACACCTTGTTTGTTGACTTTAAACAGTGAACTAACTGTTGTGTAAAACTAAATTCTATTGTATCGAGTTTCTTCATCTTTAACCTAAGGAATAAATATTACTCAATACGCACTACCACCTCCTGAATATTGAATAGCAAATTATAAGAACTTTAGAGGGAGCTTATATCAACAAACAACTAGAGTAGCGATGCGGTCACCTGCATCATCTTTAGTTGCAAATCTATTCATAAATAATATATGCAGGTGTACATTCGGTGTATTCTTAAGCATACTTAAGCTAGAAATATACCTAAAAACACGTTGATACTTTCGTGGTATTATAGACCACTTGTTTTTGGGGAAACTGAGCAATGAATCGCCCAGTTTTAAGTTTACCTCAGATTTAGAATCAGATAGCACTGAATTGCTTAGTTAAACGTAATGAAAATGAATATTTTAGTATGACTGTTCAGTAAGAAAATAAACTTTGGCGAATATCTTGATTTTTAACCGTTACACTACACCAGTTGTCTTCATTCTTTTAAGAAGGACACACACTTTGATAGCAAACATGAAGGAAATCGAACAAGGACTAACTAACTATCCAATAAAGTTTGTTCACAAAATAGGAACAAATATTAAGCCTAACCGAAAAATTACTCTGGAATCATGAACTACAACAGTCATCATTGTATACAGAACATAAAGCTAAAATCTCAACAAATGTAACCTCAGGGTATTCTTTAAAGCATTAGATACTACAAAGCGAATTCGTTCATCCGAAAGTCAAAACACCGGAGAATTCACAATCTAATCGTATCTGTGAAATATGATGTTCAGGATGTGACTCAATATATATCGGACAAAATTTTCGAGAAATCAGTATCAAAAAGTAACTGTCGTATAGCCTCTGTTCGATCACTGAAAACTTGGACAATGGAAAACCAGCTATAGATTCACTTGCTATAATATCAGATCATAAGACTGACTAGAATCACATTGAAATCGTTCAGGAAAATGTCAAAATCATAGGGAACGTCTCGTAGGAGAAATACTTTACATAAAATTAAGTTTGATTAGGAATAAGTGTATAAGACAAAATTTGAACTGGCTGCAAAACACTCCTTCCACAAGCGAACTTTGTCAATACGGATATGATGAGGATTTTTCTTCACATTAACACATGCTGTTTCCTGTATTTCTTAAATTCACCAAATCTAACAATTTACATCTGTCTGTTTTCTTTATCAATCCAGTCGCTCTACAACGCAGAATTACTTCGTATAAAAGAACTTTGATGGAATTATAATGTATGAGCTGAGATATATGTAAATTCTAGTTGACTGGTGCTTTGATAAGACTGTTATCATCAGTAAAAACAACTTTGTTTTATTTTCCACTCATTGGAAAATTCATATATCTATGTTAAGAATGCTAGATCCCCAGAAATCATTTGGTAAACGTCTTATTTTGGAAGTTTGAACTTCTAAATTTTCGCGACAAGAGCGCCCACTTTTACCTCCAGTTTGTATTTTTTACTTGGAAGGACCTTAAATGTCATTGGTTCGTTCCCTTTTTTAGTACGCTATTTTGTGGCGTTTTCCAAGGATATTTTTGCGCTGTATATATACACGAGTTGTGGAATATACATTTCCCTCAGCTGAATATGATCTTCTCCCTCTAGTTATCAGGGCTGGGGCGCAGTGGGATAGCATAGCTTTTCCTGTTGTAGTGTTGGTGACTTTCATTCCGTTCGCCGGTTTTAGGCGATGTCGTGATATCTTCAAACGTAGCAATCTAGTAATACTAAATAATCTAAATGCTCGATTAAATAATGTGAAAATTTAAAAATCTCTTATGATCTCCCAACTTACTTGTTTCTCATGTTTTATTCACTTTCAGTGTTGCCTATTTGTTTATTTAATAGATGAATGTTAAACTAATATAAGGCACTATTTACCGAATAGTTTCATTCATTTCTTTTTTCTTTTCTTCTCACTTTTTCCTTATTTTTTAAAAATAGAATTTATCTAATCCGTAGAATTTAATTATTTCTCAGTATACTCATTTTAAAAATATCACTTTCAGGGCAAAACAAACTCACTTTTGAGATATATTGTGATATTTTCCAAGCATTGAAAACTTATTGTTGTTATTCATCTGTTCATTGTTTACATTAAGTTCTAAAATGAAATGAACATTGCGTGTAGGGCGCTTTCTCATTTCAAACCTTTTTATTTACATGTGATTTCTAAATATTAATCTCTACTCGATTTAATTTATTCGTGCTGTCACGCGTGTGTTTGTGTAAATTTAGATCAAGAATTCTGGTCAATTAGATTAAATCTTTACGATTTATTAAAGAGATTATCGGAAATGTCTTTATTTGATAGACTATCGATGTAAGTTTGTGATTTCGAAAGGACCATTTGTCTTGATTAGTTTTACAGTTTAATGTCTGAAATGGTCGATTTTTAGCCATATTTTAAGTCCGGTTTGTTTAGGCAGTATTTCTATCTATACTGACCTTGTAAACAGGAGAAATCTGCAGTAATTTACATGTAACAGTTTGTTACAAACTGTTGATTTGCGATTTTGCTAGCTAACTATTATAACATTTACTCATGCACGACTTGTATGAATCAACTTACTACTTAAATCTGCAAGCTCATGCTTACTAAATGTAATATTGTAGGAGCTGAACTTGTCGTCTTGATTCAGATTTACTATCATTTTTCGGGATAGACAATTTTTCAAACCGCTTGATTGTGAAAAGCCACTGATCAGGTTGATTGATGTGAACTAATTACTTGATTTGACGTATAGTGTGGTTAAAGTAAAATAAAGCTCGAAGGTAGATAAGGGTTAAATCGTGAGATGACACAAGTTCATGATGATATTAACTATTCGTCTGTGTACTGTAGGAAGGCTTGTACTGTGAATAAGGTTATTGGTATGACAGAAATCAATAGTCAGGAAAGCCTTCCGTAGCATTGATCAAGTTTGACCAAAGTAGCGAAGTACCCAAATCTTGTTGGTCCAAATTCTGGATACCCTATCACTTTCCATATGATTCCCTATCCTACCTTATATCCTTGTTTATTTTAGTCTCTATTCTTTTTTATTGATTTCCCTAAGTGCACTGTAGGAAGTTATGATCTTTTCAATCAGTGTACTTTTCTACGACAATCTATTTGTCACTGATATGGTAAATACAACACTTTGTTTACGATGAGCTTTTTATACATTTGACATAAAATGCTACATACTACGCTTTTTTTCAGTCAGCATCAAATTGAATAATTACACATTTTAAGATGAACTGAAATTAATCATTCTAATTTGTCTCAAGTAATTTTTATCATATTGCGTTCAAATATTCTTTAAATTTCTGTCTTGTTTTACACAACTTTCAATGTCAAAGTAGATTTTATTCTTTATCATTCACATTAGATTATAAACTGCACGTATTTTGCATTCTAATTATTTTCTTCGATTGAATGGATGTTATACAATTGTAATCGAGAGGTAAATCTCTTGGATTACCCGTTCAACTGACGAACTTATCTTTATCCCTTCTGGTAAGATGATTAGAACTAGTAATGATTCATGAGCAATTTTATCGCATGAAGAGTCACTTCAATTGCTTGTGTTTTCAACTTATCTTTAGTTACATCAATTAGGCAAGGAATCTTGGCATTGTTCAGAAAGACAATGAAAGTTTCACAGTAATACCATCTTCACTGAGCACAACATCAAAATATTTGTTTCGAACTACAAATTTTGTCCATCAGTACAGAATTTATTGGTCAGAATGTTCTTTTCTTGTTATTGATAGCATAACCATTATTGTAAGTTTGATTCTCTGATTATGAATTTATCAGAAAGCTGTTTGCTTCGTTAACTAGTTCCAATACAATCATAATTTATTTATACACAAGGAATTTCTGTTTTGTTTTTTTATTATAATTTATCATACTTTTTATGTGCTTTTACTCAACAGGGCAGATAGCGGTTATGTAAATGTTTACAAATGGTCATCTACGATGAATACAGAGAATCCACTACCTGATAAAGCTATTGGTAATTTAGTTACCGGTGTTAATTCGCTTTGCTTTCATCCCTCTAATGAAATTCTTTGTCTGGCTTCTTCACAACGTCCGGATGCTGTTCGACTTGTATGTTTTCCTAATAGCTGTCATATTTGGATAATTTATTAAAGTGTCATGTGGCGGTTAAAGCTTTTGACTTTCACGGACTAAGTTTCAAGTTCAAACTCCGCTTTACCTATTTCGGCTTGGGCAACCGAGTGGTATCAGTAGCCTGCACACTTTGAGTATGGCTCATTCTCAAACACCTGACGAATAGGTTAATCAATTATCCGAATTAATTTTTCTTTATTCAAATCATTACATAAGTTTTCAATGAAGCTGACAGAGTATACACCTATATTTTTAGACGGAGAACCCACAGAATACGTATGTTTTATAAGAGTCTTAGTGATGTATCTGTCTAATAAAAAGTTAACTGACGAATCAAAGTTAATGTATTTGTTAAAACAGTAGACAGGGGCTGTTTCCAGTGCAATGCAATATTGTGAATTATTACTATCATTTGAAGGTCATAAGAGTACTTTGACTGGTTTTGGAAGGTCAACAGAGATTTTTGATATGATGAAAATAAATGGTCGTTAAATTAAAATGTACTCTTAGGATCTTATGGCCTTCTTCGTTGGCTGTCAGTGTACGATAACAATTTGATCTGGTTCATAAATTTATTCCCATGTCAGTGGTTGTTAAAGCACTTATTATGATCCCTTTTTCCCAAAAACTTGTGGGTAAGCACCTGTCTACTACTTATAAAACTAGTGTGTTCTGCCTGATCTCCGTCAAAAAAATATAGGCGTATATTTTCGGAGTTTAAACCATATCCTGTCCTGATAAATTAACATATCTAATGGATTCTCAACCTCTCTCATATAATACAGTCTCTTGTTCGATCATGGCGAAGTTATTATTGTTATGGAATGAGCGGATTCTGATTCAGTTAAGAAATTGTTAGTGGTAATAATACATATGCTTCATTAAGAGAAATACGTATTTTTTGTTGATTATTAGGCACCGACAATAACTTACCCCTTAAAATCACATATAAGCTTATAATCTAAAACATTGATTTCTGGTTCGTCAGTGTCTTATTTAAACATTAAATGTCATTAAATTCAGTGTATAACACTATCTAATTGAACAAATGCATACATTGCTACTAATTTTACCATGTTACAGCATCTTTCCGAATTAAGAAATCACCTATATCCATATAAATCATCCCTAGTCTATGCATGTAAAACTAATTTTGAAGTGTATCTTTTAGTTGTATTATTGTCTCCTTACATTTTTGAGTTTCAAGTGGCTTGTGAGTGCCTAAAGTTTAGAAGTTAATTCAAACACCGATGTTTGATTATAGGCATGAAAATGTCCTATTTCTCTCTTCCTTTGAGGCGATAAAATGTGGTTTACATATTGCCGGTTAAACTAATGTTTCAGTTGATCAGTGACCTTTGAAATACTACCTGATTCATACTTTAACACGTTCTAATATTTTCAAATTTATTTTCATTCATATTTATAATGGTAGGCTTTCGTGTAGCTTATAGATGTGCTTGATGTTTAATAGTAGATTTTTATCATCTTTAATATTCACATAGATAATCGTTAATAAGGTCGAATGTTGAATTGTATCCACTATTCTCTGCTTGTTAATATTATCTATCGTATTTGATTTTATGACCACAGCAAATGTTGGACATCGAAACGCTTCCTTAGTATATCATCTTTTCTTGGAATATTTCTTTCGATTATCTTTAATCTTGAATTTCTCATCACAATTTTGTGTAGTTGACAGTTGAACTAGTCATTATGTAAAATTCCATCAATTTAGCCTTGTTGAAACATGTCACCCTAATGTTAGTAGGAAAATATACTTAAAACTATCGAATATTAGTAGTAACGTTTTGTAATGAATTCTAATTCCTTAGATGTCTACCATTCACTGAACAGTGGTTGAATTAGAATCGAATTAATGATGGAGTCAATTTCAAAAGCTAGTTGATTACTATCTTGTGTTAATCGAGGTTTTTTTAAACCTTCATCATCACTTGTGTTATTAAATTAAAAATGGTTGATTATTTTATATAACGAGATTTTGTTAAGACTAGTTTAGTTGGGGTATAATGCATTTGAATATTGACATTCAATGATCAACCTTTTCTTTATCTCTTAATAGCTTCATATCAATTTCGCCATTTTTCTTCCTGTTTAATTTCTTTTTGTGCATATTTATTTTCAGTATGATGTAAACGAAAGTATAATCTTTGAAAACTTTCCCGCTCGTGTTGGTACTTTAAACAAACCCACATCAATTGGATTTAGTCCTGGTGGGCGATTTCTTTGTGTTGGACAATGTAATGGTCGCGCTGCTCTTTACGCTTTGAGTCATTACAACGACTATTGATCTGAATCAGTCACCATTGTACATAGGTACTTTCTATTTGATTTTGTTCTCAAGATTTGTGTACACATTAAATTGTTTAAAATAAAATTAAGTTCGATGATTATGTGATATTTTTTTCACTGATGAAAATGGTTATATTGTTGATCAGTACTTTTTTCCTTACTAAGATGTATGGATGCGAATTTAGTTCTTTGTGAACAATTTCCTTATTGACAGACTAGCGTTTTTATTTTTATTTATTTGATATATATATATATATATATATATAATAACATCTCGAGGCACTGAGTTGCACCATCTGTATGACCCAACCAGGGAGTCACGATGGACCGACTTATGACAGTCCTACACAACTTTCTTTGATACCTCAATCCCATATCATAAACTGGGTACCATTGTACTTTTTTCCAACCGGTTTCAGCGTTGGCAAATAAAGCATGATGTGAGAGTCACTGTTATGATATCCATAAGAAATGTCCAAGTCAGTGTTCGAAGATGTTGACACGAAGTGATTTATGGTCATTGTACCTGAACATGCGTTGGTGAACCTGAGCTTTAATGATACGATGTTTGCAGTAAATGTCAGCAATGCTTCGGAAACAAGGATAATGAGGAATAGAGTGTCGTCTAACATAATGAACTTGTATAGTCTAGGTTTGAAAAATGTAGAGGAAATACTTATTTTTGATTAAGATCAGGAATCGATTGATGTTGGACCACTATCAAAAACCTGGAAGCACTGGATGACCGTTCATCCTAGTACGGAACTCCTCAGCAGTGCGCAAATCGGTACTGAACTTCGGTGTTCGGTTCATCAGTAACGGATATCATTAGGAAAACTATTTAGTACTGAAGAACAGTTGGGAGCTGATCTGCTTTAGTTTGAGACTCATATATAGTGTAGATCTATGCAGTTATGATTCAGTGGCTTGATAAAATCCTGAGCGTCACAAGATTTTTCAGATCCAGGTTTCATTGTTTTGTCGTGTACGTTGTACCTCCAAGTTTCAATTGCATTTTATTCTTTTCTGTATCAGTTAGCCCACGTAACCGTCGTAAAATAAATCGTTGGTAATTATTTATTTCTCTAAATTTGTATATGTTTATCTGTTGATAATAGCGGCCACCTACCTAATAACTGGTAACACTTCAGATTACTCTCCAAACCTTAACCGGCATTTGAAGATGCTTCCCTACCTAATAGTTAAATTTCAGTCGCTGATTCGTGATCAAATAATTGGCGTGCAGTTTTCATTTTAATATATCTGGTTCATCCAGTTTCATATCCAGTCAGTCAGCTACAACGT
Source organism: Schistosoma mattheei (assembly GCA_944470405.2). Taxonomy (NCBI): domain Eukaryota; kingdom Metazoa; phylum Platyhelminthes; class Trematoda; order Strigeidida; family Schistosomatidae; genus Schistosoma; species Schistosoma mattheei. Next base: position 17,523,131 of record OX103951.1, on the reverse strand, counting down.
AGGAAGATGTACACCAGATTCATAGAAGTAGTTACTTCAATGATAGTAATATATAAAAAGAAAGGTTGCGTAGAGGGATATAATACAGGAAGAAAGAAATAGTTCGTAGAAAGAAAGGTATAAAGTAATTTTAATCTCACAGTTTAAGGGAAGACAGATAGTGTGTACACTGACGCTATTGTGATCGATTCTGAGCCATGTCACCAAGAATCTCCAACCATTGGTTACGAAAGTCACGCGGACCCTAACCAAGTAGTCTGCATCTACCAACATGACTCAGACTAGAAGTTAGTGACTTCAAGGACAGATGCCTCCGTATTCGAAAAGTAGTCTAATTTTCCGAGCTAGTGAAAAATCTAACCGAAAAGAAAAATCAATCCATTTTCAGTAACTCACTACTTACTTACGCTTGTTACCCGTCATAAATGTACATAGACCGCCCACTAGCATTCTCCATCGAACTCTGTCCTGAAAAATCCTTTTCAGCTGCTATTCATCCTTTTGATGTAACTTATTACATTTCACATTTATTTTAGTACTATTAAATTATTGAGTTAAGAATCACGATGGTAATGTTACGTTTACGTGATTGTATCATCTACTGAATATATTCATTATTTAGGAATTCCAGTTGGTGCTCTTCAATCACTTCTAAGATTGAAAAAGCCATTAGTATTTTGTAATAAATCTCAGATAAATATATCTTCACAGTGAATGTCTAGAGATTTCCTATCATTTAAGGATAATTTTACTACATTTTTCGGATCAACTCCGTCTTCTCATTGTTCTATCGAAATTTATAAAAGGGACTAATTGCTTTAAATTTTACTATGAGCTAATGTCAGTTGGAATACCGTTAAAATCTAGAGATTGCTAAGTATTTGTCTTGTTTTTGTTTGAGACTCCTCATCATTACAAAGCTACAAAAGACCAAGCTCGGTTATTCTTCTAAAGTTAGTTGGTAGAGATTTATTCAACTATTCAATGCCCGTAGTATAGCTTTTAGTATTGTAACTTGTTCTATCAATAACTGAATACATGGCGAAATTCTATTTTCAAAAAATTATATTTTTTGAAAAAATTGTACTATATTTAATCTCGGTCACACTGATGATTAGTTTCACATGTCAGCAATCAACATATGCTGGAATACTTGAGAAACAGTCAAATATTAACATACAACTTTAGGAATGGTGTAGGTTCTTTTTTTCAAAAGAATTAATACTGCTGTTAGTGGATAGCTTATTTCAAGAAAAATATGAAAGGAACAGTATCAAGTAATTTAAGTGAATAAGTATTTTAATAGAAATTCAATTGACATATTGACGGCTGAGTTAAAGTATGATGGTGAATTTGAGCGATTTTTCTAGATTGACCTTGGGGAACGTTTGTTCCTCTATCGGTCAATAGGAGGAAAAATATAAAGGGTTAATTTATAATACGAAATGAGAGAATTTACTATGTAAATTTTCTGAGTAATTAGTGAATATTTCTAGATTGCTTATCAGTTATTCCGCCTTGAATTCAAAGAAAAAATCCGACATAGGCATCCGTCCACATGCATATATACCGTTTTACCTCGGGTACTTTAAAAAGTCTTAAGCACAGTTACATAAAATAGTTACTTACATATCCGGCGTTTTTCCTCTTTTACGTATTATGGCTCTTTCCATATTAACGACTACGCCGACATTATCAAAAGATAATGGTAGTCGTATTGTCTGGTTCTGAAACATTTGCCAAAGAAGTTTTAGCTGTAAGCAGGATCTTTATTATCCAATGCATTATCAAGAGCTTTAATTGTTCTAATATTAAAGCAGAACGAGAGAAAAACGACTCACTGCTGATCGACTTCCTGTTCACAAGGTATTGCTGCATTTTGTAATTCTTCCGACTCCTTGGTAGCAATTTTATCTCTCGCAGACGACTTTTTCTTAACAATCCGAATTCTTGTGCTTGATCATGCTCACTTAATTAGAATGAGTCATAATGTTATCAGGATCATGATGTGATGTGTTTACCATCACCTTGAGACCACTTTCTTGACTCAGGTTTGGTATTATTTTTAAACTTAACCACAACTGAGATTCGGCGTCTGTTATTAGGCCCATATCCAAATGCCTGAGGATCAGCAAATATTCAATCAGTACGTTTAAGTCCAGGTTTGAAACTAGCCTGATTTTCTCACATTTACCGTTTGCGAGTCCCAGTTAAGTTTTGAGTGATTATCGATGCTATCCTCTTGGATCACAATATTAGCCAGACTAATTCTTCTGTGATTATTATTGAAATATTTGTCCCTACAAACGGACATTCAGTGGTTGCGATCACAAGATACTGTAAATTTTTACAGAACCCAAAGTGGATTTCAAATTTGAATATGTAGGTTTTCGTATTGCATGTATTCTGTCGAACTAAGTAGTTTAATTTCCAATGATCGAAAATGGGATTCGACAAATCGTTAAACTTTGAACCTGTTACTGTGCACTTTATTATTAGTTTGCTGATAAAGAAATTCATTACTTTTTTATAAGATAACCCTAGGTTTTAATCAGTTACTCAAACTCTCAGCTATGATTTTAATTACTTTATTCATTTTAACTTGCGATCAAACGGTCCCTCGGATGATTATTATGCAATCAACACATCGTTGTGACATTGATTGGAGAAATATTTCTATTCAGCGCATAATCGGTAACAAGTCTGCACTATTTGAGAGCCTTACTCTCCTTCAACTTTCCAATGTATTCATATTTATTACTAACTTTTGTTGATTACCGTACACATTTATAAAACTGTTTAATTTGTCGTTTTACACTTTAGAGTTATCGGTTAGAAATTACTTCATTGTGACATCATATCAAACAGTGACATATCTAGTAATCTATAATTTGCTTTAAATATAGTTTAATTTGCCAAGATCACATTTAACAGTTCTATTTATTTATTTATTTGAACACATAAATATTGGTACAAGATAGCGCCAATATATATATATATATATATATATATATATATATATATATATATATGCGCCACGCAAAACAATGAGAATGGGAAGAGAAAAAGAGAGTAGGGTGCGTATAAGAAAAAAACGATAACAATCACAGATTAGTATAAAGTAGTGTAATAATAATAATAATAATAATAATAATGTGGGAAACAGAAAGGTATAACCAGAAGAATTCTTTTAGTTAAGGAAGTTACAACCACTTTTTATGAAGAAAGTGAAAGAAGGTTACAGCAGGATCGCCACTGGCTTCTATTCTGAGCCATATCTGATAACGTCTCTAGCCACTGTGTTGTACCATCTCTCGGACCCCAACCAGGGAGTCGTGAAGGACCAACACAAGCCAGTCCTTTGCAGCTTTCTTTCATACCACGACACCATGTCATGCACTGACCACCTCTCCGCTTCTTCCAACCAGTCCCAGAGTCGGCAAACAATGCATGACGTGGAATTCTCTGGGACGACATTCGTAGAACATGTCCGAGCCACCGAAGTCGGTGTTTCAAGATGGTGACATCGATTGCACTATAATCTCTGTGCCCGAACACACGATGCCGAACCTCTGCATTACTGACATGATGTTGCCACTGAATGTCAGCAATCCTTCGGAGACAGCGATGATCGAACACAGAGAGTCGTCTAACGTCCTCAACTCGGAGATGCCAGGTTTCACACCGACGCGTTGTCGATCCGACCTTTTACAGCCAGACTAACATCACGAAGGCGCCAAAGGTGGCCCAGATTGACATAAGCCGCTCTGGCTTTCACTATTCGTGCATTGATCTCATCACTCACACCCCCACCAGCACTTATGGAGCTACCCAGATACACGAACTTCTCGACTACTTCCATCTGCTCATCATCCAGGGTGAGTACATGATTATAATCCTGCCAGTCTTATAGAAGTACTTTGCACTTCGAAGGTGCAAAGCACATACCGTACCTACGGACACTGATTACTGAAAAATTCTATTCACGGTTCAATTAAGAGTCCAAACGTTTAGTAGTAAATGGTTTAATAGATAAAATCATCTCTTAGCTTATTTTAACTATAATCAAATTATTTCACTGTAATTTGATCTTTTGATAAATGTCAAGGTGTATGTGCGTAGTTTACTTTCATCATAAATAACATTTGACAAGAAGAACAAATTAAAAATAACATTTATTTGTCTATATTTGATAAAGTGTTTCATAAACATAAATAAACATTCCAACTCAGATATATATATAGTCCGTTAGTTTTAATGAAGAGCAGTTTATTGTCACTTGGTTAGAATGTAAAAATTAATTTATTAAAGCAAAGTGGAAACTTTCGTTAGGTATATACGAAAGACAATTTTCACTGGTAAATATACAACTGAATTTTGTGTTAGTTAAGATTTGTTTGTTCAAAGAAGTCAGTTTAATAAAATCTCAATAAGTCAAGCATTTATTCATTTCGAGCTTTTACAAATGAAAGAGAATAAACGATAATTCCTGTTTTAACTAGTAAGATGCAAACATGTTGTTTCTTTTATGTTTGCTACTTGATTGATACAGAATATGGTATACAACTAAGGCACTTGGACGTATAGAACCCTACAGTTGCAAAACCAAAAGAAAGCTGAAAAAGTGTTTATTGGGTAAGAATCAAATCGTACAGAAAACCGTGGGTATTTATAGATATTAGCGTTTGTTATATCAACATTGTAATTCAGTCAATCCGCAAAGAGGCAAGTTATAATACTGTCCAATAGTAGCACGCCCCGTTGATATTCTAGAAAACTCCATCACGTACTGGTTGGATGGAGACCCTCCGGCTCCTTTAGGGTTTTTGGAGGTTCCGTCGTAGTTCTCTGAAGCCGTCCCAACACCTCTTCGGAATAAGATTTCTTTCTTGGGTCCATTTGTAACCTGACAACTGGTTTGCGGTGGCGTTCCAGTTTTTCGCTGTCTTTCTTGTTCAAGTTTTCTTTCCAGTGTGTGTCATCGATGTATCTGAGATTAACTCTAGTGGAAGATTAACCTAGTTATCTTGAATGTGCATCATTCCTTTCTCTTTATGAATTTGGTCCATGTCTCTGATACATGTCCCGCAAGCTACTCGAACTCTGTACAAAACACTTCCCAATTTTTGTTCGAACTTTCCCGGTTTCCATCCATTCTTTCCGAGGTAGGACTTAACGGACACTTTATCTCCAACGTTAAAATTTCGGGTATTAATATTTGGTTTGTGCCCGTCCACTGTTTTGGGTGGTAACATGGCATTGAAAATAGTTCGAACACGTCTTCCAAACATGGCTTAAGTAGGCGAATTTCTACCTGGGACAGCTGGATTCGGAGTGGTTCTGTAAGTCGTTAAAAATTTTATTATTACCTATCTGGTTGTCTCCTCATCTCCCCCTTTCAATAATGCTCTTTTAAAACCGTCGAAAAAACGTTCTGCTTGACTATTCGATTGGGGATGATAAGGCGCTATTCCATTTATACTACAAAAATACTTAAATGAGTCTGAACGAATTGTGAGCCATTATCGGTCACTAAGATCTCTGAGACTCAAAAACAACTGAGCAACATATACAACTTATGAATTGTTTCAGAGGCTGTACAGTTTGGCATTCTATATATACTTCTAACCAATTCATAAATACATCCACAATAATTAGAAATATTTTACCTTGAATTGAACTGGTGAAATCTTCATGAAGTCTCTTCCAGGGTCCTGAAGGTGTCGGCTAATGCTGTAGTTCGCATTTTGAAGGATGTTTAGCAGCTTGAAGACATGATGGACAGTCAGGGAATTTGTTTTCGATGTCTTTGTTCATTGAGGGCCAATAAGCATAACTTCGTGCAAATGATTTCATTTTATTGATTCCAGAGTGACCACTGTGAAACTGTTTGGGAACCTTGTGACGCAATACTTTGGGAATCATAATTCGATCACCGAACATAATACACGAGTCGACAACCATCAGTGAGTCACTGACAAAAATATTGTAAAAAGTCTCTTTCAAGACGATTGTTTGATCATTTAGTTGAAAGATAGCACTTAACTCTGCTCAATGTCATATCAATTTCAGTGGTTTTCTTGATAATTTCTAAGGTAGCCGGGAGTCCATCGATCGCGCCTTCCAATACTTCCAATATATATATATGTAAATATACAGGTGAGTGTAAGCAGTTTTTATTCGGAAGTTAATAATCATAGAGGATTGACTTTGTTAGATTGGAATATGAATATATTTGAAACATCAATTAAGTTTGTATACTACTTATTGTTCACATGAAAAATACCTACACTTAATTTGAAATGACTATATCGTAAACCAGTGAGCCAAGAAATCTAGAAGAGAGTGATTTGTTAAGAGAAATTCGATTTCTTTCAATATATACACTAAAACTGACTGTGTATTTTCCACAAATATATAACTAGAATATAGTTAACAATGACTCTACCACCAACAATATGGACAGTGATGACCCTATTACAACTAAAAATGTTCGAAACCTTAGTATTTTTACAATGTGAGTAGATGATATTAGGGAATCCGCTTCAAATTCATAGCAAGGATAGAATTTAAAAAGAGGCTTATATCTACAACCCTATTCAAGAACCATCTTTCTCATATTTTATTGACTCTAAAGTCAGACAAATAGGTTGGAAGTCTTTATCGGGCTTTTGAAGATTTACAAAATATAAGAAACTTTCATAAGTCTAATCATTGAAAGCATTTGATGAATATAAAATTTCAACGTATTTACATTTTCTCTTAATCTAATTGATCAAGTACAAAAACCGTAAATAATTTTATTCCTTTTTTTTCTTCAAGTTTATAACTCTAAGGTAACTTGTAGCAACAGGATACTTATTCTTATACTTGTTTATTCAGGTTTTTTTTATCGATAAGGTCAAGTTAAGTATGAAGTCAACATCACATGAAATCGGTTCAAAGACTTCAACAAAAGAGTTTTATTCTCTGAGCTGGAGAACAAAACTCCATCAAAATCATCCACCTGAGCTACAAATCTCCACCATTTCAGTATCAAACATTGTTCTAGTTATTAATCACTAGTTGATATTCTTTATTCACTTTATATTTTATCAAATTTGATTATTGTTTTGTTGATTTGAACATTTCATAAATAGTCTATTTATTATTAGATAAGTTTAATTGTTTTTTCAAAGCAAATAATCTAACAGAAAATATCTGTAAGATTAGTAAATAAAATTTAACTCCGTCATTTTCAAAAATTTACTCTTAATTCTTTCTTTTTTAATGGAAACTTTACACATTATGATTTTTGATTGAGATCATGAATCGACTGATGTTAGACCACCATTGAAAACCTGGAAGCAATGAGTGGCCGTTTCGTCCTATTGTGGGACTCCTTAGCAGTGCACATTCACGATCCTGCCTGCGGGATTTGAACCTTAGACCCTCAGTCTCGCGCACGAACGTTTAACTTCTAGACCACTGAGCGGGGATCCAACAATGTTAATGTCTAACCTCAACCCATCAACGAAACGGACTGTCCAGTGCTTCAAGGTTTTCAATGGTAGTCCAACATCAATCCGTTCATGATCTCAATCAAAAACACAATAATCTCCACAACCCCATTCTGATACATGATTTGTTTGATTGATCACACTACATAATGGTTTAATTTAGGTATAACCCACTTCATCATGTTAGGAATTTCTCGGAAGCTAGAGGAGATCACATATGTTTGTTATTTCAGTATTGTATTATCCTAATAGTATGTAGTAGTTGTAATCGGAGGGAGCTGCTGTAATCCTTGGAACCGGAAACCATTGCATTATGGACACGAAAATTGATTGGAGAACGATATTTATTTCGCTCTTGGAAACACATGTCAACTCTAAATAAAAGATGAATTCATTCATATATTGAATTTTACACACGGATTATGATTAATTATAAAGCATCCTGTCTAGACAAAATACATAAAATTCTTACAAAATACACGGTGCATTTGCTGTTGGACAAAGTTCATACTGAACCAGTACAACGTATATCATAGTGAATAAATATCACATTGAAAATAACATTAATATTATACTAAGCGAAATGGCATATGAAAATTAAAAGATTATTAAATAAATTAAAACAAATAAAAGATTATATTATATTGGAAAGAAACGAATTTTATAGTTAGTAGTTATGAAACTAAATTAAAAATGTAACACTGAATAAAAGTCACATTGTGTTAAGAAACCGATCTCCATTCTAATAATAGTGTATTCTTATCAGAATGAGTTTTGTGGAGACTTTTAGAAATTTCACTGGTTGAAATCATGAGTCAATTGAAGCTAGACCTTCATGGAAAACCTGGAAGCACTGGACGGCTGTTTTGTCCCAGTATGGGACTCCTCAGCAGTGCGCATCCACGATCCCACACCCCGCGAGGTTTGAACCCAGGACCTATCAGTTTCGCGCCAGGCGCTTAACCAACTAGACCACTGAGCTGGCCGGCATCCAACGGTGTTAATGTTTAACTTCAACCAATCGACGAAGTTGCGCCACCGTACACCATTGTCTTCAGCGAGTTGATATCTCATAACAGACCTGGTTGAACTCCATTGGGAACGGCTCGCGCGCGAAACTGACAGGTCCTGGGTTCGAATCTCGCGGGGTGCGGGATCGTGGATACTCACTGCTGAGGAGTCCCGTACTAGGACGAAACGACCGTCTAGTGCTTCCAGGTTTTCCATGATGGTCTAGCTTCGATTGACTCATGATTTCAACCAGTAAAATACTATATTCATCCATTGTTTGCCTATTGCACCGACTGGTTTGAATTTCTGTTACTCACTTCATTGGTTTAAAGATAATATGTTAATTAACTTGTAATTGTGTCTTCTGTATTGAATTTAATAAATAATGGATTATAATATCTAGGAAATTACAAATAAATGTTGACGAACTTCAAAAGGAAAGAGAGAACGAACCAGATTCCAGTGGAGGAAGAAATCAGGAAGAAGGATTGGAAGTGGATAAGACAGACATTGAGGAAAGCACCTAATTGCGTCACAAGACAAGCCCTCATTTAGAATCCTCAAGGCCAATGTAGAAGAGGAAGACCAAAGAACACGTTACACCGAGAAATGGAGATAAACATGAGAAAAATGAACAACAATTGAATAGAACTAGAAAAGAAGGCCTAGGACAGAGTAGACTGGAGAATGCTGGTTGGCGGTTTATGCTCCACTGGGAGTAACAGGTGTAAGTAAGTTACTTCAGAAAAAAATTATTCTTCTGTGGTATTAGTTTATCAGTAAAAAGCACCAAAGAACTGACAACTTGTTTACATAAATATGTATATTAGTGAATGAAGATTTATCATTTTTACTTGAATGTAAACCTTAAAATATCGACATAAAGGTCAATGAATCATGATAGAAAATGAGAGTAAATGTACTTTTAAGGCAAGATGATAAATTGAGGTTTGTTTTTTATTCCCACGATAAGTTTTATAATAAATTACTAAAATTAATATGAATAAGAAAAGAAATTCTTCTTTCATAAATAAGTTTATCCTTATAGATACATTTTTCTCACTTGTTTTCTTCGTGTTGAAATTTCTCCCAATTTTCAGTTTATATCTATCTATCTATCTATCTATCGAAAATAGGTAAATTAATAGATTGCAAAAAAGTGAATTATTATTTAAATCTTGACTTAAAACATTTAAATAGAATTTTGTTTCCATTGAACCGGTGTCCACTAACAGTGTAATACTGTTTAAATTGAGATCCTAGACTCAGATATTTCAAGAAAAAATTTGGTCATAAACTTGGAACACTGTAGAATATATTAAGGAATTAGAAAAAGTCATTAGGAATTCATCAACTTGGGTTTTTTTCTAGATAACACTCACTAAAAAAGCTCATTTACAATCTTGATAGAAAATTTTTTTTTCAATGTGATCAGAACTCATGCAATTAAGTGTTATAGTCAGCAATATTAAAATTGAACTAGGTCCAAAGATGTATGACGATTACTTCCAATAATCTAGAACCAAAATATAATGCATCACAATGTCAATTTATTTAGACTGTTGAAATTGTCGCAACTTCATTGATATAAATTAATCAGTACTAGAGACTAAACATTACATTATCTGTTACTGACAATTATAAATCAAAGTACAGATTACATAATTAAGTGTTGACTTTATGAAATTATGAACGGAGGAACGAAAAATCAATCGATTCTAAATAAATATAAGTAAAGAGTCAGTATTCTTACTAAATTAGGCTAAAATTTCAAATAATTCTATGTTGTTTCACTGTTAAAAATTATACCAAGATTGTTGTGTCCCAAGAAGATTACATTATGAACAACTTCTGAGAACTATTTATGAACTGTTATTATAAATATTCTTATTGTGTAGCTATTAACTAGATAATAGATATTTATATTTCTCCTATCACATGCTTTCATTTGGCTACTATGATACGATTTACTATTTTTAAGTTATTCCAATCAATTATTTACAGTCTCACACTCATAACTACATTTGGCTTGATCTGGTATAATTAATATTTTCCATTTTATGATGTAATGCGGTTTGGTCTGCTTGTATATAAAACAAGTATGTCTGAAATATACGATTCATACAGTAGAAGCTGAGATTGTGTTCTGAACTCAACGGGCAGAGCAAGATTTGAATAAATAATGACTCAAAGTTGATTCTAAGCTTGTTAACACATCATTGGTTTGGTATTAGGCCAAGGTTGTGTAAGTCGGTGTTCTGATTAGCAATTTTGTCACATAATCTTTTGACAGATCTTATGATATAACAAGTCTAGATATTTAAGTAGTAAAAAATATGAGAAATTTGTGTTACATATTTTAATTATCAGTATAATTGAACTAAAATAATTATAATTTATGAACTAAATGAGTTGAATTTTAATTCTGAATTTTGTATACACCGAAAACTCTATTGCTTATATATCACATCTAAATATAAGACAATTATTCAATACAACCTAGCTCACAATGGTTTTATATAATTAATATCAGTTTATTAGGAAACAATTTTTGTAAATTAAAGAAAATAATCCACTAATCATTATTTGTAAATTATCTGTATCTTTTGTTTTTCTATTTGCCTTATTTGTACTTCGAATTATCTCACTTTATCAACTTGTAGATTTGAGTATTATCATACCTATAAATCTTTCTAAGGATTCATTTCAAAGATTTTTATTTTTAATAATCAAGTAACTGTCTCAATTTTATAAATCCTTAATATTTAATTGAACATTGTTACAGAAATCGATAATTATTTCCAAAAAAAAATGACATTTTACACAATGATGATAATACGATGGTTCTTTTGAACTGTCATACATTTGTTTCTTGTTATTAGGACTAATACACTTTAAGATTTTCAGTATCATTCAAAGAAAATCAATATTTTTTGAAAAAAAATGTATCAAACTTTTTATTGATTGTTAAATTATTTCATTTTACATTACAATCTGAGTGAAAAAAAAAGCTTTTTTCCTTTAAAAAAAAACACAACTCATTGAAGATTGTGTTTTCCCTTTATCATTTTAGAATCTCTTTAACTAAAGCAGGAAATAATTTAGTAACTTTAAAAAAATAAAAAATAATGGCTAAAATAACACATTTCTAGCTAAAAAACAAAACATAACAGAAACAAACGTTTACAAAATTCGATTTTTATTTTGAATAATTTTAGTCAAGTAAATGGTTTCCAAAGGTGATCTAACATCAGTCGGTTCATGATCTCAATCAAAAACTCAATAATCTCTACAACCCTATCCTGATAATTACTATGTGCTCATTAGTGACTAGCTTCGTGGGAGAATTCTAGGAGTTCTAGTGTGAAGTCGTGACCAGTGGAGCTTGAGATAGGTATCTACCTCAGTAAAATGGGAGATAGTTGCGCAATTTTGTGGACTGGGTGAGGATAAATATTAACACTGTTGGGTACCGGCTCAGTGGTATAGTGGTTAAACGTTCGCATGCGAGACCGAAGGTCCTGGGTTCAAGTCCCTTGTGCGGGATTATGGATGCTCACTAATGAGCAGTCTCACAATAGAATGAAAGGGTTATCCAGTGCATCCAGGTTTTCAATGGTGTTCTAGCATTAATCGATTCATGATCCCAATCAAAAACATAATAATCTGCAAAACCCCATACAGATAAATGTTTACAAATTAACTAACAATAATAATCTTGTCAAAAAAAAACAACAAGAAAATACCAAATAGTAATTTGTAAATTAATTTGTTAAATTTCTACTTGAGTAATTATTTCTCATTTATTGTTTTCTTGTTGTTGTTGCTTAATCTAACAAACATTTTATCACCTGTCAAAATGACTAGAAATTTAATTAGTTTTTCTTTCTTTTTTGTCAATAAAACTTAACCAATAGTGAGAATTAATACGAAAGAATTATGTAACTGTAAGAGAAAGAGGTTTCAAAAGCAAGAAATGATATAATGAATAAAAAAAATAACAATAACATATCAACAGTACAATAAGGTGTAAAGTAAGCAATACATTATTTCGATGGAACAATGAGAAGACTGAGTTTATCTGAAAAATGTGATGTATTTGCGCTATACATTTCGAACAATCTGGTCACACATATACTTGTCAAGGCATTTTTATATGAAAATTAATAAAGGTCAATTAAATAAAAGTTCAAGTAAAATAACAAAGGGGGAAGAAAGAATAAGAAATTGTCGCATTATCCTAGGCCATAGAATGAATTAACGTACATTATTATTATTATTTTATTTCTAAGGAACTTGAGAATAGGTTAATGAAATCTGATTACATGCAAAATATCTGTTGATTAGTTGCATTTACAAAACAATGTATTACGTAATACTAGTTTAAATGAATTTTCTGTTAGGATTTATTTATATTGGTTTATAAAACTAATCGAAATAGCGATGATAATAATATATGGCATTAGAAGTTTGCTCAAGAAAAAATGTCAAAAACAAAGTGGAGAAATGGAAATATTTGTTAAAAAAGTGTTTTAGAAAGGGGAATATGTAAACTTTTGTTCTTTATTGTAAGTAAATAAGGAGATTTTGAACCGTCAATGTCCTATAGACATATAATTGTTATTTCGTGTCATGCACAAACTGTTTGAAGTATATTTGGAGACATCCAAATTAAGGGTTTGTGTGAATTCGTTGAGCCCGAATATTATTATTATTATTATTATTATTATTATTATCATCATCATCATCATCATCTTCTTCTTCTTCCGTGAGTTGTGCACTTTCTATATTATGTGAGTGATGCATAGATGCAGCAATGTATCCTCGGCACATTGATGATAATTTAGTTGATGTGACTGTTTTTCAATCCCAGCCTATATTGGCTTAGACATATACTGTGATTATTGTCATAGTGGGTTTCACACTATATATTATTTCCCGACTCTACAAGTGGGTAAAGAAAATCGAGGTTTTAAACAGTTTATGGCGCTGAACATTGACATGAAAAATAGGTGAATGGAGCTGAGAACTGTTCATTTATCGTGGCTAGAATTCTAGAAATCATGTAATTCAGTGTATTGAAAGGTTATCAGTCGTAGCTTCGAATAGAAATGAGTGCTATAGTTACCTCCTTCATTAAGGTTAAATAAACGTTCTTATTTGAAAGGAGTCGAAATCGGTTATATCATTATTCAAACCATTTCTTTCATTCAATATCATTTTTGTTCACTTACGTAATAACAATAAAGGCTTTTGACTTTTTTCAGTGAAATTATTATTTAATTTGCTGTGGCTAATTATTTTAGTGTTCAGTTATATCGAACGCTTTGTGTTTTAGTGATACCAATAAAATATAATCATTTATAACTTTTGAATGTACATGCTATTTATCTAGAGAATACAATTAAAGATTTCTATCAACTTGTTCGAAGATTATGAAGGAATTTCAAAGACCATATAATAATAATTTATATATTCTGAAAATAATAATTACAGAATTCACGCCAGTTTACAGGCATGATCAATAAGATATAAATAGTTACATTAAATGTAAAGAACAAACATGTGATAGAAGAAAGTTTTAAGTATACTAGTTCAGTAATTGTTTAGGTAGTACATGTATTACAGCGATCCAATGCATCAGTCGGGAATTTTTAATATTTCCTAAATGGACAGCCCGTTGATTTATGAACGGAGTAAGTAAGGTCGTTTCGTGTGCCAGATCGAATTAATGATAATTATCTACAACTAGAGAAATTAAAACGAAAGCAGAGAGCACGGAACAACAAAGCAGTAATTACCAAAATATGTCAATCAAGTCTACCAAAATGCGTGTGTCATTTGACACAGTGATATACTGTTGATGTTATTCAAATTAGTTAACATAAAGTGACAGCATGTAGGTGGTATTACTTAGGGAATGCACTAATAAAGATGGCTAAACATTTAAAGTTCCTATAATATCACTTGTGGAATGAGATACACTTACAGGTGCTGGAACATTCAATGCATTTTCAGAGGAGCAGTATGCATCGACGCAGCGAACAAATAATGGGAGTGATTTTATCGTGCGGATAGACTGTGGTAGGTTATTCCAGAGTCTAGAAAGTTTACAGGTGAAGTAATTCATATAAAGAGATGAGTTAGAATAAGTTTGTTTCACTAGTGCCAAGGAATTACGGATGTCGTAATGAGAATTTTCTGCATATTGAGTCACGTGATTGAACGTAAAGGATAGTTTATTAAGTAGTTTGAAGAAAAAGATAAAATTTAGTTTGTTTCCTCTTCCATAAAGGGTCTAGCCCAAGTTTATTGCATCTAGAATTATAAGTTAAGGTACAATCAGCTCCAAGAATACGAAGTGTAAATCGTATACCAATGTGATCGATTATGTTAGTTTGTTATTTATACATTGAGTTGAGAGCTTCCAATAAAAGAACTTGATACAGTTATTTAAAATATACAGCTTCTTAGTAGGAGATTTGGACAGTTTAATAGCTAATATTGGTTCTAGTGTTAAAGTTCCAAACTGACTGAATCCATACCGTAGGTTGTTCTTAAACATTTTTGGTTTAAATTTTGTTTTCGATACCTGCTTTTATATTTTCATTCCATGTAAATGTTTCTACATCTAAGGAACATATTTTATCTCTTACTGTGGACTAAATAATTCAAATTTTTGGTAAATTAATTTTTATAGTGTTTAGAAGTTTTCATTCTCTATGAATGAGTATTATTAGAACACATAATATCACTTATAGAATGATTGGTAGCATATTCCAATCGCAGTAAAATTAGACTGAAATTAAATCATCAGTATTTGGAATTTCTAAATGTCACCATACCGTCTAATGAAGGCTATATTTCATCTGAGTTTTGAGTGTTTAACGACTGAGAGGTTAACTGATTAATGGTATCGACAAATTTGGATCAGATTCAAATGATGGATATTGATACTTTTCACATCAACATGGCATGGTTATGTGATTATATTTTTAAATAAAACAGTGATTCTATTGAAGCATAACTTTCGTTCAAACATAAGTTCATGTTTTGGGAAAAAAGCTAAACCAATGAGAGTACGGGACATCTGAAATTCAATTAGCATAAATTAGTTTGAATGCTTTTAAAATTTCAAAAAATTAGGTCATATTGAGTTTTAACTTATTTTATAACAATAACCTCTGCGTTTTTCCCACTTTTGGTATAAAGATGCAACAAAATATTGTTCACACAAGTGATTTATTAATTTAGCTTTCAAGTGTATATTCTTAGTTAGAAATAAATGTAAGCACAAATTAACATCAGCTACAAAATGTAAGGAAACTATTGAACACTAGATAGCCTTGTTCTAGCTCGGAACTCTTAAGCAGTCAACCTCCACAACCTTTCACAAAATTGTATTCAAGACCATCAAATCTCACAAAAAATACAATGGGATTGAATTATTTAAATGAAACCTTTAGGCCTGAATTTACAAATTCTATCGAAACATGACGGAGACAGATTTTCATCCAGCCACCCTAATCTCTATTTATTTGACTCCATAAGTTATGAACTCCCAATAAAACTGCACCAAAGAATTCAAAGTTAATTATAAATGAGTATACGATTATCATTTAGTCCTGTTGTCCATGTAGACTTCTTCAAATTGAGTTATCGTGGATTAATGAAAACTGGAATAGAAGAACCACTGAGTTCCATCTTAGTAGTCTTGATAAAGATCTGATAATTATCTTCACTAAGAGTTAGTGTTTTTATCCGAAATTATCTGAATCAATACAGAGGTTGCAAATATTCACATTTTCTTCAATAATAATTCTATTGAAAAAAACCCATTTTCTCTGAACAAGATTATTCATTAATTAGATGATAACTTCCAATTCATTTATACATTTATACTCTATTGCTTTTGTTTAGAAATCAATAAAGAAATTATAAATTCACTTGGTGTTATTTACTTTATCTTCCCATTTTTATTTAGGACTGTAACTGATAAGCCTCGTGTTGGCATATGTCCATCCTGTGCGGACTGCATCGATATTGTCTTAGGTTACAAGCTTTATAAGCTTTACAAGTAAACAACACCAGGTGAATTTAAAACTTCACACCATTGCATAAGCAAGTGGCTATCAGGACTCAGTAGATAAGTGGATATCGTGATGGCGTTTGCAGTGAACGGTAGTGGGTTCGAGTCCCAGAGTGAATACCAACTCTGAGATGTAGGTACATTCAGCTGACGAGTCCCAAATAGGACGAGACATGCGTCATGGATTTCATTGCCAGTTATTCCCCATCTTTGCTAATAAAGAAATTAGTTCTGAAGAGAAATATCATATTTTCGGTTTGTGAATATATATTTATAATTCGATTAACTAGACTTGTAAATAAAATATTCGTTGAATAATCTCGTTTAAACCTTTCTTTGAATCAATGATCTTCAATTGTTTTAATTTCTGTTACCATTTAACACTGATATAACTAGAACTGAAACAAGAATATATTGTCTCCACATATATATTCACATACGAAAACTAAGTTGTGTCAAACGTAGGATTCGAACGAACAGTAATTATTTATACATTTAAACACTGTCGAGCAAATAAATACTGAATATCACAAATAATATTTTCATCAGCTAATAGATATCTCGAACAGAATAGAATGATAATGTTTTTGTTGCTGACAGTTGTTATATACACAAAGGTGATAGAATTCATACTTATCAGACAATTTAGTGGAATTACTAGTAATAACTTAAATGATGTAATCATTCTGACTATCGGTTATTGACAGTGTTTTTTTCACCATGAGATTTTAATATCATATGTTTGATTGATCCAATAACTGGTAAAATTCAATCATGTTAATTGGTGAGACGATTATCGGCTTATGCACTTGCCTGGGAGTCTACAGATACTGAGTTCAATTTCTGGTCAAGCAGTACTTCAGGAGGATTAGTAAGGAGAAACACCTGTTATATGCTTTCAAGTTTTCAATGACTATCTAACTAAAAGCAATCTATAATCTAAACTACTTCCAGATTAGGTAATATGCAAAAATGTCTCAATGTTTCATTTGTGTCACAAATAGTTTTAAATCAGTGTAATGGTAGTTTGAGAAAATTAGTGAGGAATATCCAACAACTGGCACATGTAAGGCTCATATAAGGGTAAAATTAATCATAAGCTAAATTACAATTGCTTTGTCATAAATTATTTTTTATCTATAGTAGACAGACATTAAAAATAAAACAGAATAGTGAGTGATTATTATCGTTCAACTCAGAACCTTGCGAATTTACAATGAACTGCTTGGTAATGATGGAAACACTCAGTGATTAATGTAATAACACATAGTGTTACTGTTAATGAAGTTACTATAAAAACTACGGTATTATTACTGGTAGCACTTATATTTTACACAAATAAATTGAGTAGATGGATTTGTAGAAAATTATGGAAACCCTTCTGTCAAGTTGGCTAGAAGAGCTTTCTTCGGAAGCTTTTCCATGTTCAGTAGTTACTTTAAACTACCGTTAAAAAAGGCAGTTATTTAACCCTAAACATAGTACTTTATCTGAAAACGATGGTTGTATATTATTTACACTAATAACCAAAAGATACTATTAATATTTTATTTTTGTTTCATGTGGAGGTTTTAAGAAAGATTTATTCAACAACCTATTACATAACTTAGTTTTTGTATATTTTTAGAACTCACACTGGATGTTTCGTTCAATACAAAATCTATTAATTGAATACGTCATCGTTCTAGTATTGATGTGCGCTACAAGACATAAACATAGATATTTTTACTACTAATCACTAAAATATTTATTCAGCTTGTAAATAGAGGTTTTGAAATAGAATACATCAACAAAACTCAAACAATGTATCATACTTACTTTATTATGTTTGTCTAAGGCAAAAAATTGCGAATGTTCAAGTATATGATAATTTAGTTAACTGTTTAGATAAAATTTATTTGTTGAAATGATGACAATAATATTATTATTGGAAAGGGGTTTTATGGAGATTGTAATAACTTAATAGTTGAATTCATGAGTCGATTAAAGCTAGATCACCTTGGAAAACCTGGTTGTACTGTACGGTCGTTTCATCTAAGTATGGTCAAATTTGTGGATTGGTTGAAGATACACAATAACATCGTTGGATACCCGCCCAGTGGTATAGAGTTTAAGCGTCCACGCGCGAAACCGAAGGTTCTGAGTTCGAATATCACAAACGGGATCGCGGATGCGCACTGCTGAAAAGTCCCAATTTATAACGAAATTGCCATCCAGTGCTTCAGGTTTTCCGAAACGGTCTAGATTTGATTAATTCATGAATTCAACTATTAAATAATAATCAGCATAGGGTTGTAGAGATTATTAAGTTTTTCATTGAGATCATGAACCTATTGATGTTAGACCACCATTGAAAACCTGGAATCATTGGACGGCCGTTTCGTCCTATTATGGGACCACTCACTAGCGCCCATCCATGTTCCCGCTCGCGGAATTCGAACCTAGGGTTTTCAGTTTCGCGTGCGGACGCTCAACCTCAACCAATCCACGAAGTTGCACGACCATCCTCCATTGTACTGAGGTAGTTACCTATCTCTACCCGATATGGATTAGCTCCACTGATCGTGCAATTTTGCGGATTGGTTGAGGTTAGACATTAACACCATTGGATACCTGTTCAATGGTCTAAAGTTTAAACGTCCACGCGCGAAATTGAAGGTCTTGAGTTCGAATCTCATGAGCGGGATCGTGGATGTACACCGCTGAAGATGAAACCGTCATCCAATGCTTCCAGGTTTTCCATGTTTGTTTAACTTTAATCAATTCATGAATTCAACTATTAAATAATAACAATGATTAAAAAAGAAATCTTTCTTACCCTGTTTTATTTTTATTATACAACTATCACAAGTGATAATATTTAACATTATTTCAATATAATTCATTGAATGATGAAACTGTAAAAGAGAAAAATAATAAACGAAAACAACTTATAAATATCTTGTTTAACCTGAACAAATTATTTATTCATTAGAATAATTTTGACTTATTATTTAACTATTCAGGTCACAAGAACAATTTCATAATGAAAATAATAATTATAATCAAATGTAATAGTATGTAAGTATTTTATTATTAACAATTAGTTATGTTGACTCTTCCAAAATACCATATTGCAATTATATATATATATATTATAAATGATTCATTGGTAGTTTATATAGGCATAGCAACAAAATTGGGTATTTCATATGAAATACAGTTTTAACAAATGACTTATTCATCAATTATTTTTGGATATGAATTGGTTGTTAGGTGATTTGATATTTATATTCATATACAAATAGGTATAATGATTAAATGAATTTCTTGTTAAATAATTATTAAGTTCAGAGTTATGACAAAGTAATTAAAAATCAATACAAAAAATATATGAAATTATTTAATGAATAGTAGTAATATAGTTAAGATAATTTAGATTGATAGGGGGAAAAATAAAGTTTTGCTTTTGTATGTGTGTGTGTATAGTTATTTGATGAGATACAATGTTATATGAATTCATAGATATGAGGTATAAACTGATCCTATTGTAAATTATATTGATGATCTGAATGATCTGAAGACTAGTTCTATTTTTGTATTAACATAGTTTATACGAAGTCATTAGATAAGTTATTTGTGATTCTACAGTAAACCAATGAACACATATAATTTTAATATGAAAATATGCTGAGATGTGTAAATTAAAAATAATTATAAATCATGTTAACATTTATGAACTTATCAACATAGCATGCACCAATCCAGTCACAATTGACGGAGAAGACTTGGAAGATGTAAAAACTTTTACATAATTGGGGCAGCATCATTGATGAACAGGATGGGTCTGATGCAGATGCTGAAGGCGCGGACCAGCAAAGCAAGAGCAGCATAACGCCAACTGAGGGACATTTGGAACTCAAAACAACTGTCAACCAGCACCATGGTCAAGATTTTCAATACAAATGTCAAGACAGTTCTACTGTATGGAGCAGAAACCTGGAGAACTACAAAAACCATCATCCACAAGATACAAGTGTTTATTAACAATTGTCTACGCAAAATACTTCAGATCCATTGGCCGGACACTATTAGCAACAACGTACTGTGGGAGAGGAAAAATCAGATCCCAGTGGATGAAGAAATCAGGAAGAAGCGCTGGAAGTGGATAGGACACACATTGAGGAAAGCACCCAACTGCGTCACAAGGCGAGCCCTCAACGGGAACCCACAAGGTTAAAGAAAAGAGGAAGATCAAAGAACCCATTACGCCGGGAACTAGAGATAGACGTGAGAAAAATGAACAAGGATTGGATGGAATAGAAAAGAAGGCCCAGGACAGAGTGAGTTGGAGAATATTGGTCGGCGGCCTATGCTCCATTAGGAGTAACAGGCGAAATTTAGTAAGTAATGTATACTTCTGAGGAGTGCTATGCTATGACCAAACGGTTACTCGGTGCTTCCAGGTCTTCAGTGGTAGTCATGCTAAGAGCATTTCGCGGTTTAAACTATGAAAATAAAGGGATTAGTTTACGTAGAAACTAGCACTAACTAATCGGTCAGTGAAAGCATTGTTGGGGAAGGGAATATCTTTGAACAACAAATATACTCATAGTCCAGTACAGAATATCCTCGAAATAAAATACTATCGAAGTATTAAGTAACGCCTTAAATTTCTATAAATGCCAAATAAATTTGTTCTGATAACCTTCATTATGATTAGCAGTCATCAGAAACTGTTATTCTTTTATGCATTTATATTTATCTAAAGCTGATTTGATAAGTTCATTTCTGACATTGAATATTTGACCTTTTTGTTTATAAACTTGGTAGTTTGTGCAATCAGTGACATGTAATATTGACCGCCAAACAACATGAATAGAAGATTTTCAGATGTCTTGAAGTATTTTTCTAGTTTACTTTAAATTAAAATTTGTTTATTTATTTTCAATGAAATGTTAAATCATAATTTCTTACCTGAATATTAGATCATTCAACTAATAAGTTACATTGATATTTATATAAGAAGAAGAAATTTACAATGGATTCACAATCAAAATGATTTTGTTATTCATTTGTGTTTTTCCCTTATATAACACAAATGAAAGTGATCATAACTGATTGTTAATGACCTTAATTTAATTAAGATTGGAAGTTCTAGTAGAAGGTTTTTCATCACATGTTATTACTATGATTCGATTTCTTACATCGTTAAGGTTATTGGGATAGTCAGTTTTCTGAAAAATGATGAGATGAACATTTTAATGTTTTATAAAGTAGAAAGTATTGTATTAAACCTTAGATCTGTAGATATCAATGTCTAAGTTGGACTTGATAGTCTCAAATAGATTGAGAATTGGGTAGAAAGTTAATAATAGATATATATTTTTCGTTATATCTTAATGAATAGAAAAATTGTATTTCTGACGTTTTACAACTTACTGTAAGCCACTTCTTCAAAGTAAATTAATAACCGAAATAAATTAACAGAAGTCATGATATGTCAGAAATACAATTTCTCTACTTAGTGGGATATAACAAAAAATATATTTATTATTAGATTTATAGAATTACGACAGAGTTTATTAAATATAGTTGATAGTAGTCAGTGAAAATTTACAAAATGTAATTAAGTGTCTGAAATACTATAGTTTAGGTAAAGTATGTATTTTCTTTTACCACTTGATTGAATAAACTTTCAAAACCTATCATTTGTTTTAAAACAATCTACAGAAGACTGGTACTTAAAACAATCACACAAAAAAAACAAGTTGCAGTTTGCACAACGGAAGGAAGGAGACATGTAGTGGCTGTGCTTCGTTGACCAATCACCCTCGTAACTGTTATCATATAATCCTCAACGATATTTGAAATCAGAAGGCAAAGAGAAGCAGCGACTACAGTTTTATTAGCAGATAACTCAGATCACAAATCAGTGAGGCGAATGAGTGAGTCAGTGAACCGCGAGTGTAGAGTGTGTAGAGTGTAAATGTACATGAAATGAATGGATCATCGAATCAATTAAGCAGCTAATAATAAAGCTAGCAGAATGAATATATACGTAGGCGATAAGTAATGTTCAAGCATACATATTTCATACAAGTACAACAATAATAAAGGTACAATAAGTTATTATAGTACGGATGACTTTGTCCGCTGAATAAGTTAACAAAAGGGCTTAACTGGGTTAAATGAGAACAAACTCAATTACACGTGAGTTGCTATAGTCAAAAACTAATGGTAGATAAAGATTTTAGTTATCCTTTAGAATAAAACATCATGACAACTGATTTGATAATTAATCAACGAATATCATCATGGAATATAGTGAAAATGGAAGAATTGGTTTTTTACAATAAACCGTTATGTAACCAATGTTATGTGTTATACTGAAAGAATATTGTACTAAATTAATACGAAAATATGTTTACCTGAATAGATATCATGCTAAAATTAAAACAATTATAAAACTGATATTATATTAAGTGCTATTAAGTGCTCGCGTGCGAAACCAGTAGGTCCTGGGTTCAAATCTCGCAGGGGGCGAGGTCGTGGATGCGCACTGCTGAGGAGTCCCACAATAGGACGAAACGGCCGTCCAGTACTTCCAGGTTTTCCATGGTGTTCTAGCTTCAATTCACTCATGATCTTAACCATTGAAATTATATTAAATTATCAATAAAATAGATGATACAACAAATAGATATCATAGTTATTTTATACATAACATAAATAAATACTCACTGCTGAGGAGTTTCATACCAGGAAGAAATGGTCGTCCAGTGCTTACAGGTTTTCCATGTTGGTCCAGCTTTAATTGACTGATGAATTCAACAAATACTTTTCATACACATAGTTCTCTTTATCATTTTGAAAAGATTAAGAACAAAGATTCTAGCAGAATATCATGAATTCATTTTATTTCGTTGGTTGTCGTCAGCTGCTTACATCCTGTGATATTTAAAATCATAATTACATAATGGGTTTAAATTACTTACATGAAAGGGTTTGGCTGGAAGTTATGTTGAAGACATATTAGTATAGTATAGCAAGGGTGTAAATAAATTTAATGGACTGAATTTTGTAAATATATACATTATTTAAAAGAACATTTTACAACATTGATTGTGACAACAGTTCAAGCGTCCAGAAACAGTGATTACACAATGAGTAAACGTTGATTGCGATTTGCTGAACGTTGATGAATGTTGATAGGAATAAAATGAATAAAGCTCAGTTAATGAAACAAGATTACTAATCTGGAAGATAGTTGAAATAAAACTCAATGATGTAATAAATGCAAAAAAGAGTTAAAGAAAAAATGTTTAAGATGCGACGAAGGAATATTTGTCACCAAGGCAAGGCAAGATTAATAACCATCTCCTTTTGAACATATAAGTCAGGTTTTTGACGCCTGATAGCAACGACTTGAGCAAACTTCAAAAGACTGGAATTCGGCTGCTTACTAATCACTTTGAAAGATTGCAAGGTATCGACCTAATGTTCTGTATCGAGATATTTGTTAATTGCAATGTTTAAAGTCTTTCCAAAATGCCTTAGAACAAGAGGGTTGTAATCGACTTAATTCATCTTCAATTTCTAACCAGTTCATAATAGACTGAAACTATCTGTATCAGAGCTCTGACATATTATTCTAGGATAGCATGTTACATACAACTGTTGATCAGCAAAACAACGTAGTGGTGTGCATTGCTACAATTAAAGCCTATAACTATTTAGTATTAAAACAATTAGTCCCTTTGATAAATTTCGATAATGATATTTAGTATCAGTTTTAGAGGAAGAATTAATTGATTTTTACAAAAATTGTATTTATTATTGAGTGTTTATTTATAGTATTCTGTTATTATCATTGATCCAAATCATTCATTTTTTTATGTAGACTGTAGTAAGTGATATGGAAATTACAACAACCGGATCGACAGTAATTTTGATGAACATTTATCAAGTCTGTTTTACTGATAGGCGCCTGAAAAAAAAATAACTCAGAATTTAATGGTTATTTTAAACACTGGAACTTGATAACACTTGGTTGTCTTCCCCCAAACATAATTCTCATAATTGATCTGACGTTATCATATTGCTGATCTTTGTAGTGTTTAAGATCTCTTTTGTCTGAGACATAAAACTCAGTGGGTTATTTTTCTTACTGTATATGGCCATATAATATTTTGATTAGCTCTTTCAGTTATTTGTTTTTCATAAATCCCATATTAATTTATAACTAAGATTGACAATAAATACTCTTTACGGCTAGGGATAATACTCTATCTGTTATTGAAATGAGTCTCAGAAAGACTAAGTATTTTCATAACATAGCAATAACAAATTCACAGATCCATAAAATTGATAATAATCATGTGCTCACTAGTGACTAGCTTCAAGATGGATTTCCATGCGTTCTAGTGAGAAGCTGTGACAAGTGAAGTCCAATCCGTATCGGGTGTGAGAAAGATATCCTCCTCAAAAAATGGTGAAGGGTCAGAAGGAGCATGGATCAATTGAAGTTAGACGCTAACACCGCTGGGTGCCGGCTCACTAGTCTAGAGGTTAAGCGTTCGATTACAAGCAATCTGCACAGAATGTACCTTGCCAATAAGAGATCGATCAACTGCGGTCCTAAACATCAATGGAAAGATTTAAACAACCAATACAAAAATGTATATTGTTGACTGTTTTAATTAGCATCTAACAGTAGAACGCGAGTCAATGGATTATGAGATAAGAAGCGTATTGTAATTGTCTTTTCATCAAAGTATCAACTGTATGTATTGTCATGATTTACATTAAGGAAATTTTTAGTATTATAAAAGAGTACAGAGACTAAACATTAAGTATTCACTCAAATAGTACTTGAGAACATGTATAATATAGCATGAGTTTTGTTTAGAGCAGTGCGCTTTTAATTTATCAAATCAGTTAAATATGTCTATTATTTTAAACTCATTATTGCTTCAATGAAAAATTACAGTTAGTAAAGTATTTATTACCAGAAAAGGGTTTTGTGGAGATTATAGTAATTTAATAGCTGAATTCATGAATCAATTAAAGCTAGAACAACATGGAAAACTTGGAAGCACTGAATGGCCATTTCGTCCTATTGTGCGCATCTCGATCCCGCTCCGTGAGATTCAAACCCAGGACCTGTCGGTCTGGCGTTCGAACTTTTAACCTCTAAACCACTGAGCCGACATCCAACGACGTTAATGTCTTAATTCACCCAATCGACATTAGGACGAAGCAGCCGTCCGGTGCTTTCAGGTTTTCCAAGGTGGTCATATGATATTTATATGATACAATACTCAGAAAAATTATCATTCTCCGGCAAACAAATTATTTAATATTACATTTTATTCGTTAAACGCATTAGAAAGTTGTGAATGAATATAGTGGGATTATCGTACATTAGATAATTTATTAAAACAATTAATGCTGAACTTTGAATAAATCAATTGGGTTTCTTTTTCTTTTCTTTTTTAATATCAGAGTGCATTTTAATATTACAAAAAATAAATATTTTTGATGAGACTATAATTTATGGACGAAGCAATTAGATTTAGGAATAACAAGTTTTGGATTTTGGTGAGAAATTCCTTCCTTCCTTCCTTCATTTATTTATTTAGCTAAATAGCGTTTTGGCATTATAACTGATATCAGTTCGTGATGAAAACCTTAATCATCAACTGAAAATCATAATTCTAATTTATCACATTGGTTTATAACTCTTATTTGGTTCTAGTTATTAGATGGACCCTCTTAAAGTCGTCCATAAATTACAGTCACACCAACTATCACTTTAAATGTGAAGTTGTTATATTTTGTTACAAATGTTATTCCTTTCTTTTGCTAGTTATTATCACGGCAAATGTCATTATGAATAACTTCAGAGTATCACCTTGACAAATGTTTCATAAACCTTAATAGTATATTTATAAAATAAACAAAAAAGTATATTTATTACGAAGAATGGAGACTTTTCAGTAAAAAGAATATATTCTCGACAAGATCATTTTTTTAAACTGTACAATCGTAGTTATAGGTAGTTTTTACAATGATCGGTCTATAGTAAAATAGAGAAGTGTTACGGAATGAACAATAATAATCAAACTTATTCAAGTATAGGATATCAAAGTCAATGAAGATGAAATGGTATTGCACTATTCAGTGAAGTAATTAAAGATGATCACAAAATTTGTAAGTATTGAATAAAATAGATGTTGTAACATTTAGCAAAGTAATAAAATTACCAAAAGATAAACTTATGTAATGGTTTAGATGTAAAAAGACATAATAATTTATATGATAAACACAAAGACAACTGTTTACTTTATCAGAGAGAAAAAGAATGTGAATAATAAAATAATAATTAGCACGTACAACTTGTAAAATTAGGATGGGTACTAATAATAAGGGATTGAACATGACTATTCTGAATATAGAGTTTGGATTTGAAATGGTGAGTTGTTATAGCCTCGACTGTGCACAAAATACTCATCCAAACCTTTTTTGAGTATATTCTTCCTACTTTATAAGGGATTTTGAATGAGGTTTCCAGCGATGGGGTGTGACCAAAATTAATCATGTAATGAAGGATTGAATTGTGGATTAATTTATATTCCTCTTTAGATAACCGTACAGGGTAATACTCGGATATCTGTTTATCAAATGCGCGCTTTTTAACCTGTTCAACAAAAGCAAGTAGACTGGTAAATGCATATTGAAGTGACCCAAAGTAGCAGTTCATCCTTGAAACTTCTTTAAATGAGTTTCCTACTGAAAAATAAGCTAAAATAACACCCATTCACAAATTATTACATTAACTACTTGAAATCTTGTATTCATCTTCGATTATCTCACTGGATGGTTCAACACCACTTCATTTTCATGGACTATGACATCCTATACTTGAATAAGTTCGATTATCTTTGTTAATTTCGTAATACTTTTCTGTTCTACTAGACTGCTAATTATAGAAACTACCTATAACTACAATTATACAGCTTCAAATATGATCTTGTCGAGAAGAAATATATTTGCTGAAACGTCTACATTCATTTTTAATCAACCAATAAGTTTCTTAACTTGTTTTAAAAATATTATTTCGCTAAGTTGGTTTCGAAAAGTTGTTCAAGAAGATGGATGTCTTGTAAAAACTGTTAGAGAAACACCAACATAGGTCAGCAAGTTTACACTACTTTTGTTATTCGTCACCATCATGAATTTAATACCTTTTAGTGATACAGTAAGGATTTATAGATTGTTTTTATAAAGAATACTTATGTTTTATACTGGAGTGCTTAACGTTTTGTGTTCTTACTGGAATCCCTGAAACTATCTCTCAAAATTAGTCACTAGTGAGCACATGTGTCCGACCAAGTTGATTGTTAGACACATACCAACTAATAGCATTTGAAAATGCTAGCTAAGTACCACGAACTGACTAAAATCAGATAGGTAAACTATTAGATACCGGCTTGGTGGTTGAAAAACTTAGCGCTGTCCACGGAAACTAAAGATTTTAAGTTCCATTCCTAGTGCAGTTATAGATGCGTACTGCTGAGTAGTTCCATACTTCAGCAAAACAGCTTTCCAGTGTTTCCTGGTTATTGCTAGTTGCTTAACTAAGGTCAGTCTGTGATTTAAACCATTCAGAACCTTAACGATTTATTAGTGTTTACCGTTTGCGGATATTTATTACAAATAATTGGGTAGTTCTATTTTCTATGTTTACTTAATGACAATATGTTGTCAGATGTTTTCGTATCCTCAATCATTATGTAAAGAACACAAGCTGCTAATGAAAAGCATTTTAATATACTACTGAGATAATTTATAGCTCAAGCAAGTAAAAGTACAATGTGTATTAGTTGTATTCTTTGGGACATTATACAGATTGTTGAATTAACATAGATGTACATAAATTATATGTGATGGATAAACCCTGAATACTATAAGCTATAACCCATTTACCTCCTTTCGAAATTACATTGCAATTACATCAAATAAATCTTGTTCGTATACACAGTATGGTTCTAATAACTTAATCAGCCAATTGTTAACTATGATCATGTGAGTACTTTGAAATACAGCAGTTTTGACGGCTAAAAAGTGAACAAAATCAAAACAAAGTTTGTAAGATAATTTCTTCTAGTTGGCATACCTACAGATAAGAGTCTAAAATAATAACCTTGTTTAAAAGTAAATGCCTGAAGGAACATGTCGGTATTTGGTTAGAGCTAGAGTGAGTTATTCACTTGGTTACAATTATAAGAAATCTATCAACGTTAGACCACTACTGGAAATCTGGAAGCACCGGACGCCTGTTCCGTCCTAGTATGGAACATCTTAGCAGTGCGAATCCACGATCCCTCA
Organism: Schistosoma mattheei; assembly: GCA_944470405.2. Taxonomy (NCBI): domain Eukaryota; kingdom Metazoa; phylum Platyhelminthes; class Trematoda; order Strigeidida; family Schistosomatidae; genus Schistosoma; species Schistosoma mattheei. The sequence goes on along the minus strand of OX103951.1, from coordinate 17,494,160 downwards.
CGCGGGATCCGAACCTCAGACTTTTCAGGTTTTCAATGGTAGTCTAACAATGATCGATTCATGATCTCAATCAAAACTTAACAATCTCCATAACCTTATATTAATATAAGAAATCTAGTGAATTCGACTTTCGATTTTTGAACAACCGTTATCTTTTACTGATTTCAATTTCAGTTATTTTCTTTATAGAATATTTATCTAATCATTCTACAAGTAAACACGTTAACAGATCACTGTTACAGCTTTATGCGCATTTTACAGTCAATGTACAGGAACATATACACCTATCATCTTTACTTTCGAGTAAGTTTCTTATTAATTAGATAAAAGCATAAACACTTTTTGTTCATTTTATATCTCCAAAAACAAAAATGTTAAATTATCTGTAGGTGTTAACTCTCTTGTATTATTTCTATTTTAATATTTTTCTTAAGCTAATAAGGTTAATTAAAAGGGAACTTATTTATTATTATGGACTGTTTAGTTACCTTGATAACTGTTTTATTTTATAAAAGGAAGTAGTTATTTGTGTAAAAATTTTAAAACTAAGAATTCTTTTTAAGCAAAGATGGATAGTGGATAGCAGTGGAATCCAAGACGCGCTTTTCGTCCCATTTGGGACACGTCAGTTGGATGTACCTACTTGTGACTTAAGGCTATATAGAGGCAATCTGTATAGGATGCAAATATGTCAACATGAGACTGATCAATTGCACTCCCAAATAACAATCGGAATATACAAGTAAAACAAAACCAAGTGAACTTAAGAATTGTTTTTGCCTATATAGGAAATTTTTCTTAAGTTAGAAAAGTATTAGTTCATAAGTTTGTCAAGAAAAAAACAACAACTTTATACTAACAGGGAAACAAGAAAAAGGGTCAAGTATCCATCTTTCATTGTAAAATATAAATGAAGAAAGAGTTTACATTAAATCCCTGTAGTAGAATTAAATTACCATCCAGTAGATTATCAGTTTTAAATATCATTTGGCTAAAGTGAAACTATAAAGTAGGCTACTTGTTTTTTGCTCGTCTTTTTATCTATACAAGCTATCTTTTTCTTTTCTTTTCTGAGGAAAAAATTACCGAGTTCAATAAAGTATAGATTGAAACATTGGATAGATGAGTGTATCGGTACTGATAATCTAATAAGTAACTGAAAGCCTTGAACTTAGTTAAATCTACGTTTTAAATTTCTGTGCATCATGTTTAAAGAAATTGACTTGATTAACTCAAATTTCATGTTAAGGGTTAATTTGGGAGGTTAATTAAGCTTATTGCAAAAATGTATATTCTGATTTGATCAATGGGTTAACTTTTGCACTTAGTAATTCTAATGCAATATAATCATCAAATATTTCACTTTATGATGTGATATGTTAAAATGTAAGGAAGTCAGAACTCAACTACTAATAACTCATATTAGCTAAATGTCAATTATATTATGGTCAATATATAATGTGTAGCATATAGTTATTTGAAGCTATGTGCGTTTTTGTTTTCAAATATGAAAACACATCGGAATTTCTCTTTATTATCATAAAGTTAGAATAGTTGGAACAATCTATTAGTTGTCAGTTAAAAAAACTCAGGACCTATCAGTCCCGCTTCAGGCGGTTAACCAACAAGACCACCGAGCCGACATCCAGTGGTGTTAATGTCTAACTTCAACCAATCCACAAAGTTGCGCCACCGTACACCGTTGTCTTCAGAGAGTTGATATCTCACAACCGACCTGGTTGAACTCCTCTGGTAACGGCTTCTCACTAGAACTCCAAGAGTATCTCTTGAATTCAGTCACTAGTGAGCATACTAGGACGAAACAGCCGTCCAGTGCTTCCAGGTTTTCCATGGTGGTCTAGCTTCAATTGACTCATGATTTCAGTCAGTGAAATTTCTAAAATCTCCACAAAACTCCTCCTGATAATATTGAATTGTAACATCAGTTTTTATGCCTCATAAATCAGTGGGTATTTTTATTAATATTTGTCTGAAAATTTCTTCTGAAGTAAAATATCTGATTGGTAAATCGTTGTCTGAAGATAAACAACAACTCTCTAACCGGAAAGAATAAGCTTAAAATTCAAATTTGGTATTATTGTTGACTAACAATAAAATGACAATTCCTTTGGTAACATTTATATCCGCTATAAACATATATCAAAATATATCTTTTAAAAAGTTTATAAAATGTTTGTTTATCAAAGAAATTGAAGATAGTTTTAACCATTCATTAAAATCTAATGGTAACTCATCTTAAGAAAAAAAAACAAGATTAGAGAAAGAATATAATTTTTCATTGAATGTAACAATTGCTCAATGACGCTCTGAAAACTATTCTGCTTAACACATAGTTGAAGATGGGGAGTAGATATTACTTATAACCCTCAATCTTATTTTGAACAATCACAGTGAATATAAATTCTCATAAGACAGATAGTGTATTAATCTTGGGTGAGCTTTTTTAAACTAGTTTCTCTACTTAACAATATATTAGGTATCAAATAAAAGTATAATCCTAAGAAAAATCATGTAGGTAAATATTAAGGATTACTTCCTTATTATTGTTTATTTACATTACATATTTCATATACGATTCACTTTCATGGTGATAATCTAACAGAAAAGAGAAGAAAAAGATAAAGGAGATTAATGTTGAATTTATTATTTGAGAAGTTGTATTTAAACATTAAATTTCACATGTTTTTTTTGGGAACAAAGAATATTCTCAACTGGAATGAAAGAAAAAGGACATAATTTATTCAATTAGGGTTTCATTTTAAGATAATATTGATTACAATGATTATAAGTTATATTAATGTGTAAAATGCTATTGTATTCATCATAAGAGATTATGCCATTATAACTTATAGTGTGTTAACACATAACTACAATGTTAAAACAATATGCTGATTAATGTGAATGAAGTGAAAGTTTATTTACATTTTGTAATTTTCTCACTCTTTGTATACTGGGAAAATTTCAGAACATTTTTTCTTGATTGTAATTCAATCATTATTAATTTCACAATCAAAAATGTTTTCAGATGATAGACATATATTATCATCATACATTTGTAAATATATACTGTATACTTTCAAAAGTTAAACATTTATGCTTGATTGGATATTATTAAATATCTCTATGGATCAGTACAACGAATGCAAGAGAAGACGATTAGTGTTTTAGCAGCCTCACCAGTAGTAGGTCTCATGCAAAGAAAAAAAGCAAGATTCTTCGATACAGCACAGCATGCACCAGTCGAATCACACTTGATGGAGAAGATTCGGAGGATGTTAAAACCTCTACGTATCTGGGCAGCATCATTGACGAGCACGGTGGATTAGATGAAAATGTGAAAGTGAGGATTGACAAAGCAACAGCAGTACATTTACAACTGAAGAACATTTGGAACTCAAAACAACTGTCCACAAGACAACATCACTATCAGAATTTTCAATACAAATGTCAAAACAGTTCTACTGTACGTGGCATAAACTTGGAGAACTACAAAAGCAATCATTCACAAGATACAAGTGTTTATTAATAGTTGTCGACGCAAAATACTTCGTATCCGTTGACCAAACACTATCAGTAACAACCTATTATGGGAGAGAAAAAACCAGATTCCAACGGAGAAAGAAATGAGGAAGAAATACTGGAAGTGGATAGAACACACATTGAGGAAAGCACCAAACTGCATCACAAGGCGAGCCCTCACTTGAAATCCCCAATGCCAAAGGAGAAGAGGAAGACAAAAGAACATATTACGCCAAGAAATGGGGAGAGACATGAGAAGAATGAATAACAATTGAATAGGTTTAGAAAGGAAGACCCAGGACAGAGTAGGTTGGAGAATGCTGATCGGCAGCCTATACTCCGCTGGAATTAGCAAGGGTATGTAAGTTATAGATCAATAATAATTACTATTTTGTTATTATCTTGGAGTAATCTTGGTCGATAAACTCTGATGTTACACAGAAACTGAGTAAACTTTAAGAATCACCGAGTATCTATTGGTTTAGAATATAATACCTTGGAACTATTTCATAATTATTGACGAAAACTATTTAAAAAAACAAACAATACAAGTATGAGACGAATATTTCAACCGTTCAATATGAATATCTCATTCAATAATTCAGATTATATTTTGCAGATTTTACAATGTAATGTAATGTTTACAATTTATCCCAATAATAACTAAATTCTTTTTAAAATGTTATCAATATTTATGTCATTTGTTCGAACAATAAAACAATTTTTAAGCAAAAACTATACAGAATGGGTTTTGTGGAGAGTTTTAGAAATAACACAGATTGAAATCATGAGTCAGTTGAAGCTAGACCACGATTGAAAACCTGGAAGCACTGGACGGCCGTTTCGTCCTGGTATGGGACTCCTCAGCAGCGCGCATCCACGATCCCGCACCACGCGGGGATCGAACCCAGGACCTACTGGCTTCGCGCGTGAGCACTTAACCACTAGACCACTGAGCCGGCATCCAACGGTGTTAATGTCTAACTTCAACCAATCCACGAAGTTGCGCTACCGCACACCATTGTCTTCAGTGAGTTGTTATCGTGGATGAACACTGCTGAGGAGTCCCATACCAGAACGAAACGGCCGTCCAGTGCTTCCAGGTTTTCAGTCGTGGTCTAGCTTCAACTGACTCATGATTTCAACCTGTGAAAAACTATACAGATAGTTTGTAAACATTTCAATTCGTTTTGTTATTGTTCTACTATAAATTCGTTAAATTAAATGTTTGAAGCAACTTTCAATAATGTCATAAGAAGATGAAACCTTAGTCATACGAAATTCAGCCCCCCCACACACACACTGTGTTTAAAGCAACATTTCATTTATATTTATATGACAACTATTTGAAAATAATATCCCTTTTATAGTTTATATTTTCTGTATTTATTACAAAAATACGATATGTTAACTAATAGTTGTCAATCATTTAGAAATAAAACATTTTTTGTTTTTTAAAAAAACCCCCCATATTAACAATAATGATTAAATGATGGATGGATAAAAATTATAAAAAAAATAAAACTTTCTAATAGTTTAAATATGTTGACCATCAGTGAAGTTGTAAGAAGTTGGGGTGTTTTTTTCTTTGTCTTTGATTATCAGCTGTTGAGAAATATTTTCATTGAGTAAAACGGTTGATTTTTTACAATAATATAATAGATGTTTAAAGTTTCATCTTATTATGTTTGTTGAAAATATATACGATTCAATATTGGGTTATTAATTGGCAAGGAAATGATCAACTATATCTGATGTTGATGAATTCTATCAATTCTACAGTTATTTGGGTTGATTACTTCGTAAAAACGTTTTGGTAGAATAATATAGTTACTTACTTAGGCCTGTTACCCTCAATGGAGCATAGGCCGCCGATCAGCATTCTCCAACCCACTTTGTCCTGGGTCGTCCTATCTAGTTCTATCCAATTACTGTTCATTTTTCTTATGTCTGTCTTCATTTGTTGGCGTAATGTGTACTTTTATCTTCCTCTTTTCCTTTGACCTTGGGAGTTCTAGGTGAGGGCTCGCCTAGTGATGCAGTTGGGTGCTTTTATCAATGCTAACCAGAATAATATAGTTACATAACGTCTATCAGTTTCTAATAACTCTTCATTTGATACCAGTTTTTTTTCTGACACAAATTATCTAGCAATTACTCAAATTGTTTGTTTTTCTTTAAATATTCAAGTAAATAAATCATCATTCTTATTGTAATATTATTCATGAATTATTATTTGATTTTTGTCATTTCATATCATTTATAAAATAGATTTTGATCAAAATGTACAGTTTAAATTAATGATTAAACACTTATAATTATTTCATCATAACAAATACATGAACTATTGAGAATATTAGTTGAAGTAAATACATGTTAATGATGCTACGATACTGTTACTTTTATACAGTCCCAAAACTTAATAGTTGAATTTATGAGCCAATTAAAGCTAGACCACCATGAAAAACTTGGAAGCGCTGGACGGCTGTTTCGTCTTAGCATAGTACTTCTCAACAGTACGTGAGACCGATAAGACCTGGGTTCGAATTACGCGAGCAAGGTCATGGATGCACATTGCTGAGGAGTTCGATACTAGGACGAAATGGCCAATCAGTGCATCCAGGTTTTTTATGGTGGTCTAATTTCAATTAACTCATGAACTCAACTATTAAATTTAACATAACGTTTAATATTTTTATGAATTCTGTACACAAAACATATAAGCATATATTTTCTATAGAATGGAACTAAATTTAGTCTACGTAGTGAATTAAGAAATCGCTAGATACTGTGTATATTTGGCGTTATTTTTTGAAGGTAAAAACATAAGAATATGGCTATAAATGATTTCCGTCATGTACTTATCAATGAACAGTCAACAACAGCAAACACAACCAGAATAAGTTAGGACAAATAATTTTAGAGATGGATAGTAATGGATGGAAAAGCTTAAAAGATTCATATATGATATCATATTGTATATAAAAATTTTTTAAATCAAAAATTCTATTTTTTATGAAACCTTTTCAATTCAAAAAGACGTAGTACTTAGTAATTTCATACAGTATATGCAAATATGGTGATTCAATCAAGTTTTTCTGGTCATGTGTTACAATAAAATAACGATGTAAACCAAAGCGGAACAATATAATTCTATTGATTTGATGGATTTTCTCCTGAGTTACCGACAGTTTTTAATTACAGTATTAAGTATTTGAACAATGACATGTAGACACTATGTATCGGGTAACAATGAAAAGCGGTGACAGAGAGAAGAATTAGTAAAAGGTAATATATATGGTAGAATGTATGAGTGCTTTCCGTAACGTTCAGTATTTATAGAGAAAGTGACGAGATACTCCTGATGATGTAGCTTACGTAATTCCAACCACAAATGTCATGAACAAGTAGGATACAATAATCATATTTGTTCATTCAAGCAATGAAAGTTAACTTTGATTGAGGGCCTGAAATGGGATATTACTGAAGTAACTAGTAATAAATAAGCTCACAGTAATAATGTTTTATGCATAGATTTGGATTGCATTTAACTATAACTCCATCAAATTACGGTAAATCTTAGATTATTTTCTTATTGATTATTTTGAAAAAATCTTCGTAATGTGTATTATTGGTCAACAAACCTCTTCGCTCCATACAGATTTTAGTTCTCTCTTTTCGAATATCTAGGTGAATACTATAAATACTCACTGTGTGGGCCATTTTTACCACATATATTACATTCTATTGATTTATCTCTATTACATCTCCAACCTCTACTTAAACTCCTGTATAAACGTGATTGGAAGTGTGTGGATGACCGTTCGTAAGTAATGAATACTATGATTATGGACTGCAAGCAACTCAGGATGGAAATAAATAAATATGTAACTAAAACCATGAAGTGATCTAAGTTAGAGCACCATGAAAAACCTCAATTTCGGCACGGCTTCACACGATTTGTCACGGCATTTCACTAAAACTCTGGAAAGTTCCTCTGAAGAATCCTACAGTGGAGCAAAACGACCATCCGATGCTTCCAGATTATCAATGGTCGTCTGACTTAAACCGGTTCATAAATTGAATGAAATTGAACAGCCTTAACAAACTCTTACTGGAAATTATCATGTGCTCACTAGTGACTAGATACGAGAGGAAATTTCTAGAGTTCTAGTAAGAAGCCGTGACCAGTAGAGTTCAACCATATCAAAGAAAATGAAGGTTGGTCGCTCAATGTCGTGAATTGATTGTGGTTGGGCGCTAACACTGTTGGATGTCGGCTCAGGGGTCTAGGGGTTAAGCGTAAACGCTCGAAACCGAAGTTCCTGGGTTTGGTTATTGAGTTCAGGATTGTTGGTGGACATCGCTGAGAAGTCCTATACTTGGACGAAATGGCTGTTCAGTTTTTCCAGGCTTTCAACAATTATCTAATTTTGGTCAGTTCATGATTTTAATGAAATTCAACAAACGCCACAACCACACACCTTAAACGGATATTGTACTGTGATTTTAATACTAGGGATTAATTAAAAATTGTATTGAAACACAATATTTATATGTGACTAAGAGTTTTTGTAATAATCATGTATAATATTGAGTCATATACGAATAAAATGTCACCAAATTACTGGATGGAAATGCAATGCGCATAACCATGAACGTATAAAAAGGAAACTATTTCACGGTTACGTAACACAACTTTCATTCAACTGGAAAATTTCAAATTACACATTTATATCAACTTCAAAAGTTGCTTTTAACCTCTGGATATACGTATAAAAAAGTGAATACATATTTTATAATCTACACGGTTTCTTTTACAATCTGTCGGAAATTCATAGTACGTCAAGTTAGAATGATTAGGTTATCAGAGTTGTTATAAAATTAATAGACGACCTGCTTCAATAAGTCTACAACTTAAATAGAATAAAGTATGAAAAGAATAACACATTTTATCGACAATAATAATAATAATCGTTATAGAATCTATACGAGTTTAGAAGGATATTCAGATTAATATAAAAGGGAGGCGAGATTTGGAAAAAATGAAGGCATATTTTTAAAAAAGACGGGATTAATAGATTATTTTAACTAAATGCTTGTCAAAGAAAGATCAATAATATAAGGCCTAATGTACCTGCTAAACATATATTCATAGGTTACAACATTTTAGAGTACCATGTTATTTTTATAATCCACAATGTAATAGCCATCAATCTTGTAAATGAAGGGTTGTGTTTATTAAGTGAACGAAAAAACTGCCCCAAGAAAGTAGAGTAATGGTAATGTCACTAGCATTTTGGAACGATAGATATCGAACTTTTGACATGGAATTTAAATTAGGCAATTTACGCATTAGCGTTACTGTTTAATATTTCATAACCACTTCATTTTCAGAACTTACTAGGGTTACTGTTTAGGTCCCTAGTGAGTTGAGGGACTACATTATGTTCTTGATTTGTAGAAGAAATATTAATTCAATAAACTAAAGCATGTGACTATTTACAACGGGGTTATCACATCATACTCAGATGGTGAATTGATTTTTTGATTCTTCCTAGTCATGAAATCACTTATTTAGCATTCAGTGTTTCCTTAATCAGAAAACTGAAAGTCCAACTTGTAAAGAAGAGATATAGATAGTGTTGGGTGATTATAGTCTAGTGTTTATATATCCACATAGAACGAGAAGGAGGAAAGCAAAAGCAGTAACCACCAGACAAAAGGAAGTTCCCGTAATAGGTCTCTTTCTTGACTGTCTTCTAACTTACTGATTTGAGATATAAAATTATCCTTATTTTCTGTATACCATTGATTTCATGAACCGATCAATTTTAGACCACTGCTGAAAACCTGAAAGCACTGGACGGCCGTTTCGTCGTACTACGAAACTTCTCTGTGGTGCACATTCACGATCCTGCAGATACGATTTTAATCTGGCACCCTCGTTCTCGCTCAAGAATGCTTGACGTCTAGACCACTGAGCAGAAATCCAACAGTGTCAATTTCTAACCTCAACTAATCCAAGAAGTCACACAAAGAGTCCTATACTAGGACGAAACGGCCGTCCAGTACTTCCAGGTTTTCAGTAGTGGTCTAATATTGATCGGTTCATGATTTCAATGTAATTGAACAAACTCCACAACCCCAAACTGAAATTATTCTGTAATCATCATAAAAATAAATAAAGTGAATTGTACTAATAAGTTAGAACTTGTGATAATCAGGTATAACTTATAGAAATTATGATAAAAATAAAAGTATAACATCTTAGTATGAGGGAAAGATTTCAAGATATGTTGAAAAGTAACAGCATTTACGCATTTAGTGTCCCTATAATTTCACTAACGGATTCTATTCTCATTGATGCAAGCAATTTTGAAAGACAATAAATTTTTAATGTATCATACCTATATACAAGGTTGTTTTAAACCTGTTTGTAATAAAAATATGAGCACTCAATAATTGTTTGTTTGTTTGTTACTAATTTCAAGTAAACATGTTTTACATATGATTATTTAATACTTAATACCATAATGGATAACTTAGTAACTTTATAGTGGCACTTCAAAATCTCAATTAGGTAAAATTTTTAGTTGGGATTTTATTATAACTTGTGGCCTGTGTGCCCTGTTAATGTATAACGTAACGATCGATCGGACACATGACTCATAAATCCGTACGAGCAGTCTAGAGTCGTAAACAATCCTTCCTCCTGTCTAGCCCACTCAGTTAAGTCCAGAACACTAATTACAGCTTCTGCCATATGAATCATTTATTTCAAACATACTCGGTTTATATACCAACCAGACAGACGAAATCGTACAATAAAATAGAAAATAACATTTGTACAAGAATAAGCCAAATGTGTCTGTGAATGAGTGAGGTAGTAATTAATAGACAGGACATAATTCAAGAATGGTAAATCGTACTGGTAAATGCGCACTGCTGAGGAGTCCCATACTAGGACGAAACGGTCGTCCAATGCTTCCAGGTTTTCCATGGTGGTCTAGCTTCAACTGACCCATGATTTCAATCTGTGTTATTTCTAAAATCTCCACAAACCCCTTCTCGTATAATAACAGTTCATAAATCAAAATGAGGCTCATAATAAGAGGAATACGAATATGAATAGCTTAGTTATTTAACAATTATACGATAAAAATATATGCATAGTATTGATCCATAAATGGATCCCAAAAGTTACCATTCATTATGCTTATCGGAGCATAACAAATTTGTAGCTCATTATGAACTTGATACTCATTTAGAATGTTAATTTAAGTTAAATTTATAAATAGTTTCTAATGGACAATTATTACGAATAATTATTTCATTGTTTTGGCCATTTTGTCATTGTCATAAATGATTTGTTATAACTGTTGTTCTTATGTTATAATTGTTTTGTAGCAGTCGGCATTTGTTTTAATAAGTGGAAATTCTAAAGAAAAAGCATCTATTCAGAATTTAGTAGTATTATATATTACACTTTAATTGGAAGATGTTTATTTGATTAATATAAAGATAATTCATTAATAAATACACATTATTATACTGATAGTAGTTAATAAGTATATATCATAGGAATGAGGTAGTGAGATAAGAGTTTAAAAGAAGTATTTTTGTAAAATTTCAATAATCTAAGGTCACGTTTATGCTGTTATTGATGTTCAGAACCGGAAATGATCGGTTACTTCTGATATATGTACTTTCTAAGTGAATTTGTTGTGTTTTGCATTTTACAAGACCAGTTTTCCACAAACGATTATCATAATTGAAGCGGAAGTTCATAGAACTGGAGATTTTCAAGAAGATAATGCATTAGATCTGATCAATCTTAGGTCAAAAATATTTTAAAACCAAAGACTATACTATATAATTAGTGGAATAACTTTCATTTTGTTGTGTTATAGTATCAAACTATATTTGGTTGGTTTGGAATTTTTTAAAATTAATTTTCAAACTTACTAAAAATTCTGATTTTTATCACAAGCTGAAACCGGTTGTAAATCCTTTAAAAAATCATTAGAAACTGAATAGATGCATCGTTACAGTTTATGATGCCTACAGATTACATGAAAACATGGTCGCAATCGCAACTGAATCTAGTACTCTGGACCATGATTTCATCAAAAAGAAAACTAAGAAATCTAGTTGTTAGTATTTCATAACTTATGTTTTTATAGGAATCTGTAATTTACTCAATTCTGATATTAATAACTCTAAATATCCTCTTGACTTCGGCTTATTTATCCTAAAAGATATCACAAGTGTTTACATAGTTATTACTTGTGTAGGTACTCCATTCATTGATAAATTTGGTCACTGACTCGTAATCTTTAGTGGTATGAGATACAGGGTAAAAAGAAACAGTTCTAGTCTGTTTTCAACTTTTCAATGCTTCTTATACTTATGTCAATTCATAATCAATATCATAAATGTCTTACTGCATTACATTTTTCGATTATCGTTTTTGTTAAGTCATCACAATCAATCGATGTTATAAATACCGACAGAATTGCCTGTATGTACCTATGTGAAAAATGAAAAAAAAACGGTGAAACAGGGAAACAGCTCTTATGTAAGTACACAATTATTAAACTTTTATTTGAATTCAATTGTGAAAAACTTACAAAATCTCCCATAGGAAATGTTTCAGAAAGTATTAAAACGTTTTGTGTAAACTATTCAAATCTGTTAATTTCATATGATTTAAACAACCCAACTAATTCAATAAACTAGGGAGAAATCTTTGCCTTACGTCAAAAGTGTTATAACTTGTGCCCCTATCAATGTATAACGTAATGATACCGTCAATTAAAGAAACAATGATTTGTCGATCGAACCAATGACGCATAAACCCGTAAGAGCAGTCTACAGTCCTTATCGATCCTTCCTACTGTCTAGCCCACCCAGTTAAGTCCAGAACACTAATCACAGCCTCTGCCATATGAATCATTATATTCCAAACATACTGGGTTTATAATCAAACAAAACAGACGAAATCGTACCATAAAATAGAAAATAACATTTGTACAAGATAAGCCAAATGTGTTTGTGAATGAGTGAGGTAGTAATTAATAGACAGGGTATAATTCAAGAATGTTAAATCGTATAATGATAGTTTATAGGTCAAAGTAAGGCTTATAATAAGTGGAGTATAGATATACACAATCTAGCTATTAAATAATTATATATTACGAACATAAGTATAATATTTGCTGATAAATACTTCTCAAAAGTTACCATTCATAGTTCTTGCTGGGATATAACAGAAACCTTTAAACAATATTAACTGAATACTTCATCTATTCAAAGTTTATGTGACTAATAAACAACTAACTTATTTCATTGATATATGTTTTTTGGATCTAGTAAAAAGTATTCCAGAAGTTGTATAGCCATTGCTATGAACAACATAGACAAAAAACATAAAGATTATGAATATGTTTTATGCTATACTTAAAATGTTATAGTTGTACATTACGAACATAATCTGTCAATAAAATGATGTTATTTACTATACTTCATCTTAATGAAGATAAGCAATAACAACTCTGAATATGTGTTAATGATATCGTCAAAAATATAAATTTATTCAAACACAATTATATGAACGAAGAATATTCGTTTCACTTATTTCTAATCAGATTCTATAATTATCTCATATGCAATATAATAATCCGTAAAATTGACCACATTTGAGGTAGAGTACATTATTTAAAATTGTAACATGTGAATCAAAGATTGTTGTTTGTCATATAAAATAAAATAATGTCGTTAACGTTGGGGCTGACGAATTTGATGTTCTAACTTGAATCAGTTTATAAGTGAAATGAAATTGTGAGATAACTGATCAGAATAAATATAGTCAACATGGGGTGAGAGAGAGAATAATGCAATAAAAATAAGAAATTACATAATATGTAAAATAATATGAATCAGGTCAGATACAGTCAGTCAGTCAGTCAGTCAGTCAGTCAGTCAGTCAGTCAGTCAGTCAGTCAGTCAGTCAGTCAGTCAGTCAGTCAGTCAACAACGTATAACTTCGTACATCAGTTCGGGTTGCCGTACTACATTAGTGTGGTGTGTGCTACTTATATTGACATAAGTAGTATATGATGTTAGTCGTGAACAGAAGGTCTGGCAGCAGAGAGACAAGAGGATCGAACAGTAAAGAATGGAAACAGGATGCAATTTGTATAAAAATGTAAGAACAATGAAGTCTGGGTCATTTTGAGACAATTGGTGGACATTTTGTAAATTAAGCATTTACTTCATGATTGTTAGATTTTATTAACAAGTCCTATAATTTTGTGTCAAATACATTCGATTGTTCCCACTGGTGTACTTGTTCACTATAATTAGCACAGCGATACCATTGTCAATTCAAATCCCGTAGTGGTAGAGGTAGTAAAAGTATGAGCAGTAATCGGAATGATTGGGGTTTGGAGATGTTTTTTCAAGGAGTATAATCCAGTGAAATAAATTTCCAAAGAGAAAAAAAGGAACATGAAGAATTCGTAATATCATAATTTGAGAGAACACAAAGAATGGATACACCTGCACCATTGCAAACGATTTTGAGCCATGTTGCTCAAGGTCTCTAACCATCGGTTGCTATCATCTCGCGGATCCCAACCAGGTAGTCTGCACCTACAACATGGCTCAGTCCACTTGTCAGTGACTTCATGGATATGTGCCATGTTTTGATTTGGCCACCCCTAGCTTTCTTCCAACCTATTCTTACATCATAAGACATCGCACGTCGAGGCAGTCGGTGGTTGGGCATACGTATCACGTGTCCCAGCCATCTCAACTGATGAAGTTTCACTACTTCATCAATTGATCTGCTATCCTTACCTATTACCCGTTTCTTAACAAGTGAATTACTTACTCGATGGTCCCAGGATATACGAGCAATGTTTCGAAGACACCTATGATTGAATATTAGTAACCTACGAAAATCTTCTACTCCTATCGGCCAGGTCAGATACAGTATATAGGGGTGGATAATGAATAAATTACTCAAAAAGGTTAGCGGATTTAGCAATTGTAATATAATGATAACAATAATGACGATAGTAGGATGTGTGGATAAGATGAGTTTAAGATATGAAAATGGACAATAATCGAATTGCGTCAACTTATCATAAAATTGACTATTGATTAGATGGTGCCGAAGTTGGCCAAGGTAAAAGAACGGCTAAACATATTTCTTTTGGATGCAAAGCTCTGACTTTTTAATATAATAGCAATTTCTTCAGTCGTTTTGATGATTCTCAGTTTGATGGGATTAAGTAGGCTGTTGTTGACACCATATATAATTGTAAAATATTGCTTCTTGTTAGCTGTATGTCCAGTCTGAATTAAATGAGCTAGAATGGATCTGTTAACAGTTTTATATACGCTTTTGCTTAAGCACACTGAGAGGTGTTCATCAACTCTTATATACAATTTCTTAAACCATCTTCCGTAATAACTTGCTCCACAGGAGCAATTGAATTGACAGATACAGAAAGAAGTGGCTAGTCTAAGCAATTTATCTTTCAACCTCGAATTGATCATCCATTGTGTAAAAAACATTAACTTTTATTTACCTGCATTAAAAGTTTTTTTGAATTGATCTGTGTAACTTTTCTTAAAAGTAGTTTGTTGTTATCCAATTATTTACCAAACTGTTTATAATTTCAAAACATACATATATTTATTCAACAAAATAATTGATGATTACAAAATGAATGAAAATATATTCGAGTAATTAAAAATGTTTATCTTTTTCTAAGGCTTTAATTTGATTTGGTTATTAATAATTTCTACTTCATGATTATTCACTAATTATTAGGTACTATTTGTGTTGTTTGAATAAAATGATGATAAATGTTTTAGTTATTTGTATATTAATCTTTGATCAAATGAAAACAAAACAAAACAACAATATTCTCTTTTTATGTTAATATGCAATTCTATTTTAATAGTTAAATTCATTAGTCGATCTAAGCTAAATCACCAATTAAAAACCTAGAAGCACTGGATTGAGACTTTTCAACAGTGTGTATCCACGATCCCGTTCGCGGGATTTTGACCCAAGGCCATAGATGAGCACTGTTAAAGAGTCCCATACTGAGATGAAACTACCATCTAGTGCTTACAGGTTTATCAGTGATGGTTTAGCTTAGATTGACTCATGAATTCAACTATTAAATTATTAAACTCTCCACAAAACCTCATTCTTATAATTCTATTTTGTTTTATTCATTTTGTTTAAAGGAAGAAAATATTAAATTAAATTATGCTAACTGTTTTAGGATCACAGATAAGAACCTTCCAGTTTTTTAATGATTTTTTGTACTTAGTAAATTTTCTGTTTTTGTGAGGTTAAAAATATATAGGTCACATGTAAAGATAAGATCAGTTGATGTATTTAACTTTATATAGAACACTTTGGTATCATATTTATCTTTCATGAGTAAACTTGAAATTATGAGTAAAAGTGATTTCATGAAAACTATACAGGACTAGAATATTTTTTTAAAATGAAAATTGATTAGTATCAGAAGGGGTTTTGTAAAGACTGTAGTAATTTCAACAGTTGAGGTCATTAGTCAATTGAAACTAGACCACCATGAAAAACCTCGAGGCACTGACGGCCGTTTCGTCCCATTTTGGGACTCCTCAGCAGTGCATGCCTTGTGCGAGACTGATAGGTCCTGGGTCCTAATCCCGCGAAGCGGGGTCGTGGATGCGCATTGCTGAGGAGTCCCACAATAGGACGAAACGGCTGTCCAGTGCTTCCAGGTTTTCCATGGTGGTCTAGCTTCAATACACTCATGATCTCAACTGTTGAAAATTGATTTATCCTATTTTGTAATCCAATTTATTCAATATATTTGAGTTTTATTTGACTTCTCTTATTCATACTTTTTTAAAATTTATAGAAAATAATTAATATAACAAGTTTTATAATTAATAACCCCACCCGGAGCCTTTCTGGGGCTACTGCCGATTTCAACGCCGGATAAAGGAAGAAGGTTGGGCATGGGGTTATCGACCCCATACCGTAGCAAACTAACTCGCTTAAAAAAACGTTAACTAGAAAATAATTAACAAACGACAACTAAGATGAACTTGCATAAATTACCAATGCTTTTAGTAACTAACTGACTATTTTCACTTGAATTATTAAACATATTGAGAATAATGAATTTTAAACCTATTATTTATCGCCAGCTACTTACAACTTCAAGTATTTACTTATGAATAGGAGCAAGAATTTAATGAAGTTAACGTCATTGTGATAATATAGATCAAATGAATAGTAAAATAGAAGGATAAATGGTGTACATGAATACAAATGTGTCTGTTATATTATTGAGAAAAAGTATATTTCTTAATTATAAATCCACAGTGAGTACAATAACAGTAAGCAAAATGACCATATGAATTATAATGAATTGTATAGAAATATATTTACATACGAATTGTAACGGTTGTTCTAACTAGTATGAAGTAAAGAAGACATTTTGCAAAGAGCTACATAGGTAATTAAAGTTAATCAACTAGTTTATTTCGAATAGGTTAATCCAGTTTTAACTAGTTTGTTACAGTAGATTTAGTATTTAAACTGTTAGAAATAAAATTTAATTTTGATTATTCCAAATAATTTATCTGATATCTTTAGCTTGGTAAATATTTAAAAAAAGGGGTTTTGTAGAGATTTTAGTAATTTAATAGATGGATTCATGAATCAATTAAAGTTAGGCAACCATGGAAACCCTGGAAGCACTGGACGAGCATTTCGTCCGAGTACGGGACTCTTCAGCAGCGCACACCCACGATGCTCACAGGATTCGAACCCAGGACCTATCGGTTTTAAAGAATAAAGTACTTCTAGTACAATTTAATATCCAACAATACAGTTTCCTTGAAATATCTCATATTAATCCATACTTAAAATGTTTAAAAATATGAAAAAGGTGAAAAAGACTAAACATTTTGAACAATATATTTCAAGATTCATTGTAATTAGTTTTACTTACTTACTTACTTACGCCTGTTACTTCTCGTGGAGGGGAATAGGCCGCTCACCAGCATTCTCCATCCAACCCTGTCCTGGGCAATCCTTTCCAGCTCCTTCTAGTTCTTATTCATCCTTTTCATATCTGCTTCAATTTCTCGACGTCATGTGTTCTTCGACCTTCCTCATTTCCGTTTCCCTTCAGGATTCCAAGTTAGGGCTTGCCTCGTGATGTAGTTCGATGATTTGCATAATATATTAGTTTTATGTAATATGGAAAAATAGTATTTTCATAAAATGAACTTCATTCTTTGCATGTTATATCATTGTAAAATCTATTCTTACCAAGTAAATACCAAACATAATTGATGGAAAAGAAACAACAGGTATTTATTTTATTATCATTGACTTACATAAACTGTTTACAATTTATCAATATCTAAATATGAAATCATATTAAAAAAAGATCTTTACAAATTAATTGAATTCATTGAGATGAGATTAATCAGAATGGGTTAAGTAAACAACTATTGACGTTATATATTAAAAAGAAAACAAATAAATCTATGGAACTAAGAAACAATACTGTAAACAATCATGTTAGTCATAATGCGATCATGAAGTTTATGATGAAAATCTAATAGGTTCAATGTAAAAAAGAAACAAACAAACTGAATACAAATGAAATATGGAATGAATCCAGATACAATTGAAAGATGATGTGAATGGAGTATAATGTAATGAGATAAGAAAATGAATTTTAAAGATCGACTAGAATGATGAGCGGTAATATCAGAGTTTTTATTCTAAAAAACTGTGAGAGATTAGAGTTATTTATTTATTTGTTGATCATGATAAGTGATTCACAAAAAATGCATGAACTTGAAATTCTCTTGTCATTTAAATGGATAAAAAAATGAGAGCAATAAAGTCTCATTGTTTTCGGTTGTATGATATTTAAGAAACGACAGTTTTTTCTAAGCATAGATATTTCCAACTAAATTATCAATATTTAAAGCAAAGATGGATAATGGCTGTCGGTGGAGTTGAAAACGCGCGTTTCATCCTATCCCGAACCCGTCATTTGGATTTACCTGTATCTCGGAGTTGATGTTCGCTTCGGAACTCAAACCAATTTCCATTCACTTCAAACGCCATCGCGTTATCCACTAATCTACTGAGTCTTGATAGCCACTAGCTTGTGCGAAGGGGTGAAGTTTAAATTCACCTGGTATTGTTTACTTGAGTCTTCCCATTGATGCTTAGGATCGCCACTCATTAGTGGCTATCAGGATTCATTAGGTAAGTAGATAATGCGATGGCATTCAAAGCGGACGTGTTGGGTTCGAGTCCCAGAGTGAGCATCAACTCTGGGATGCAGGTACATTCAGCTGACGAGTCCCAAATAGAACGAAACGCGCGTCCTGGATACCACTGCTAGCCACTATACATCTTTGCTCAGAATGCTTATGAATTAAGGAATATCGAGGCAAAACACACAGTATGCATATATGCCAATAACAGACTGCTCAATAGCAGTCCTAAACATCAATGGGGAGATTCAAGTAAACAATATCAAGTGAGGTTAAATTATCAGTGCTTCTTCAGAGAATAAATAATAACGGAACAACACAAGAAAATTATTGTGTTGTTCCGTTGTACTATTTAAACTTAGATTAATTTGATTTGGTTATTTATTGTCGGAAGAAGCGGCTTACATTGAGTCACTAAAATTTAATTTTTCTGCTCACTGGGATTTTACAAATATATTAATTTATTTATCCATATACTTATACATATATAATTCTTATTACAAAACTCATGTCAGCAGAATGTTTTTACGTTATCAGATGACAATGGACTTACTCGGAAGGAATGTGAGTGAAATCATTTATGATAGATTCACACATTCCATAGAAAAATCAGTTGTTCTTTTTTGGGTTTTATTCTACGTTAATTATATAAATGGGGTTTGTGGAGATTGTAGTAATGTTTGTAGTTGAATTCTGATCATTATCATTATGTGCTCACTAGTGACTTGCTTCAAGATGGGTTTCCCTGAGTTCTAGTGAAAAGCCGTGACCAGTGGAGTCCAATTCATGTCAGGTAAAGACAGATATCTGTCTCAGACAATCGATGAAAGGCTGTGCAATACCATGGATCGATTAAAGTTAGACGTTAAGACCATTGGATCCCTGCTCATTGGTCTAGATTTTAAGCGTTCGCGCGTGAAACCGGAGCTTCTGGGTTCTAGTTTCACATGTGGGGTCGTGGATGTTCACTTCTAAGAAGCCGCATACCAGGAAAAAACGGCCGTCTAGTGTTTCCAGGTTTCATTGGTGGTCTAGGTTAGATCGACTAATGAATTCAACTATTAAAATTATATAAATATCTGATCAGTTTTATTTTTTGCCTTTTATTTTTACTGGATTTATTTAGGTGCTAATTCTCTTTGTGATCATTTTTGATATGAATGAATTTTTTAATTAACTGAACTTTCGTATAATTACATAAATGAAACCTAATTGTTTCTATGATGCCATAGTTTATAACAAAAGCATTAGTGTGGTTTTCGAATTAGTTGATTCTATAGTCATTCAGTCAGAAGAATAATATCCAGTTGTTGTTGACTTGAGCTAAGTAGTAATTGAGCATTAAAACTGAAATGCTATTGCTTCGTATTAAGAACTTAACAATGCATATTCATGATTCTCAAAGTGACTGAACTTAAGTAATACTTGTTTGTCTCGTTATTGAACTCGACTATGACAATGAACAAGGAGGTTGTAATTATGAAAAGTCAAAAGTACAAATCATTGAACTTTACTCCATTATTTCAACTAAAACACACATCTCATACAGCATTAAGACAGGTTCAATATCTACCTGGGTATACACTGTCGAGCAATTCCGAATTATCTATTGCTTTCAAAAGTTATCTAAGTGAACCCAATCTTATTTATTTTTATTTTTATTCATTCACCATGGGAATAAAATGTTTCAATTCAAAAGAAGAGATTCACTTTGATTAAAAAAGTAACGATGAAAAAAACCCAAATAACTTGCGTTTTTTGATTATTCAAAGTAACTTCATCTAATTTATACATTTATGTTAAAGAAAGTCAAACAATCTATGTAGAAGAAAACTTGACTTGTAAATATTCTCTCTTCTAACAAACGAAACAAGAAAGGATTAGACAAAGAAAGATAACAGTTAAAGAAAATCTATGTACAGAACAACTTTCACAGAGTTAAATGTATATATAGTCAGTGTATTGAAAACAAGGTATTATATAACTACGGTTTAGATAATACTTTTCATGAAATCACTCAGATAACTGTAGAATTCAACAAAATTGTATTTACTTTCAATATATCGATAAGAATATTTAGAACGCTGATATTAACTGTCTTGGAAGACAAAGTCGGGTGTTAATAATAAGGTGTGAAAAAGTAATCGAAATCTGAGTGAACTCGTTAATCAGCATATTGTCTGGAACGGAGAATTTACGATCAATCATCCATGGTCAATACAAATCACATATATATAAACAGTTACGTTTAAAGCCATAACAATTGTTAATTATTAAAAATAGGTATCATAGATGCAAACTGTTATCTTATTGTCTATCAGTTTAGATATTACTGGTTGATTGATCATATGTTCACGATCTTTGTTGAAGTGGACCAGACTGCTTACTCTAGCCCTTACTCTTTCTTTAGGTGTTTGAGTGGATTATGAACATCTCCACATCATAGGAGAATCATAGAATACAATCAACAGTTTGAATGTAACTAGACGATTTGGACTTCACAGATGACCTAGCTCTTCTATCCCATACACACCAATATATGCAGGTGAAGACAGTCACTGTAGCAGCAGTCACTGAATCAGTAGGCTTCAACATACACAATGGAAAAATCAAGATCGTCATATACAACACGGAGAACAACTTCGAGAACTTCTGCAACCATCTCTAAGGAGATACAGGTACTTTAAAACCGGTGTCTACGTAAGATTCTTAATGTCCGTTGACCAGATACCAGCAGCAACAACCTACTTTGGGAGAGAACAAACCAGCTTCCATTTAAAGAGAAAATCGAGAAACGACACTAGAGATGGATAGGACAAACATCACGGAAATCATCAGACTGCATCATGAGGCAGATGCCAATTTGGAATTCTTAAGAGAGAAAGAAAAGAGGAAGATCAAATAACTCATGGCGGGGCGGGACCCGGCTGCAGACATCAAAAGGATAAATAGCGCTTGGAAACAGCTGGAAAAGAGAGCCCAGTTTAGAATCAGCTGGTGATTGCTGGTCAGCAGCCTATGCTTCATGAGGAGTAGGAGACGCAAGTCAGTAAAGATCTCGTAAAACATTTTTGGCGAATAGCTGGCTTATTATAAACGTGAAACATTTTTAAATTTTGAAAATGCTAATCTGATCATTAACACTTTAAAAATGTTCCAATGTAACACTTTTTACAATGTTCGAACAAACTTTTCGGTTTCATCATCTTACATTAACGAATTTTATTTACCTGTGAACTGTCTATCAAATATGACCGAACTATTTAAAGTGCTTATTCATCTAGTCACTAACTGTGGTCATAAATTACTGTTATAATCTATGTAATGCTGTTTGGTTGCAATTTAAAATTGTGTTATGTCCCGACAAGAATAATGAATGGTAACTTTTGGGATCTATTGATGGACCAATACTAAACGTATATTTCGATTGTATAACTATTAAGTAACTAAACTAGGCATATTCATATTCCTCTTATTATAAGCTTTATTTTGACCCATAAACTATTATTATACGTTTCATTATTCTTGAATTATACTTAGTATATTAATTACTACCGCCCTCATTCACAGCCAAATCTGGCTAATTCTTGTACAAATGTTGTTTCATATTTTATTGGTACGTTCTGGTCTGTTTGATTGGTATATAAACTCAGTATGTTTGAAATATAATCATTCATATCGCAGAGGCTCAGATTGGTGTTCTAAACTTAACTAGCTTAGCTAGGCGGAAAGCAGGGCCAATCAAGACTCTAGACTGCTCGCACGTGTTTTACGCGTCTTTGATCCGATCAATAGGGCACTGCTCTCTAATCGGCGGTCACGAGTTATAACAAGAATAAAGACTGTTTGAGGTATATTTCAATACGAAACTAGACTGACTGAAAAGCATGTATACAATGATACTTCAACATTGATAACTACTTACGAACAAGAAGAAAACAAAGACAGAACATTTTCATGTTTTTTATGAGTATGCGTCACTTTGTGAATCGTCTTGTTTAAAAAAGTAAAATTTGAAAATATGTGTAGATTTCGTTGCGTCACTAATCTACACAGGTATGAAAAATTATGATAATAGC